>SJYO01026388.1:63273801-63655232 GCA_006410555.1 Capra ibex | reverse complement strand
AAAAAAAAAAAAAAAAATGATAATAACGAAAATATTTTCCTTTTTTATGAAAAAAACGTCATCAACTTTCATACAACGAAGAGACAGAACACAAAATAAAGGAACTCAAATTAATACACTGACGAGGAGAAAATTTAACTAAAGTTATAAAGATAGTGACAAACCAAATTTAACCATTTAAGACGGGAGGACTCACCAAAGAGGACCAAGGGTACAACTAACGGTCACGGACTTCGAGGGGTTCTTCACGAAGTACCAATCCCTCTGTCGAACGAAAAAGTCTGTTCCTACGAACTAGTAAAGTCTCGCATAACGTGTCTTAGATGTGTAATTAATAAAAGATATTTTTATATTGATAAATTTTATGTTACTTTAACATACTATAGTGAATGCATTGAGTCGTTTACCTTTTACTCACCTTATCTTTCGTGTAGTCACCAAAGGTCTCAGACCCTCTTCCTCGTTCCAAACAGATATGTATCTGTCTCCCATTAAACCCCGTCCCCCATTATTTTAACAGGATATTCCACCAATATGTTGACGTATATAAACGGTTTTGAACCGATTGACATGTGATTTTTATCACCTAGAATATCATCCATAAATAAATTAAATCAAATCACTTCAGCGAGTCAGTACAGACTGGGAAACGTTGGGGTACCTGATATCGGATGGTCCGAGGAGAGAGGTACCCTAAAAGGTCCGTTATCATGACATCACCTAACGGTAAAGGAAGAGGTCTCCTAGAAGGGTTGGGTCCCTAGCTTGGGTCCATAGGGAGTAACATCTGTCTGCGAAATGGCAGACTCGGTATATCATCCATATAAGTTAGAATTAAAATTTTTTACTCTTCTTTATGTTGTATATAGGACTACAAAGTAACAGTTAAAAAGTAAAAACAGTATACTCTTTTTATTATAAGTTCTTTTCTCGAATAACGAGTTTGAGAGAAGAAAAACAGTTGTAGTGACATGAATTAAAAAGAAGAGGAGATCGAGAGAGAAGAGAAGAGTACCAATTGTTCGAGTGATTTCTTTTGGAATGTTGGTGTGTAGTATTTCCCTAGCAGAGGGAGGGAGAGATCGGAGGTGTATAGTACGCAGTTTTTTAACTGTAAAATTAAGAAACAAAATTTGTTAATTGAGTTAGAAATTTAAAGTAATACTCCTTTTCAGACGAGGAAATTCTTTTTTACCAATTCTCGTAATAAAATAAGTAAGACCTTTTGTAGATCTCGTCTCCGAACTCTAAAACCGACGTGTCACCTTAGTGAGTCCCTCGAAATGTTTTTAGTGACCTAGACCCTAGCATGGAGATCCCTAAGTCTGTATAACAACCCTATGTCTGACTTGTGTTCGTAAAATTTTAAAGGGGTCTAGTAAGATTTCGCGTCGGTTTCAAGTCTCGGTGTTAGGTTTCAAAATTCTTATCTGAAAAAGAGAATATCTTTGAAGAAAGTATCGATAAGAATTACTTCCTTTACGAATAAAAATCATTCCTTTCACACATACACATGTCTCTTTCGGTAGTGTGACACTACAGGAGTAACTACTTGACTACACTCTAACACAATTACTGATTACTACCAAGTAATGTAAAGGAAAGGTCCACTGTTAACATCGACGTGGTTCCAGAGTCACTGTGGAGTGGAACCTACGTTAAATGTAGATATTAGTCAACTGAAATTCATTTCGTCCCATCGGAGTTTTCATACCCACTCGAAGTACGTCAACTTTTAGAATTCTCTTTTATTGACTCAAAAGGGTCTCTTCTTTCTTAAGAAGGAACTTCGACTTTACGTCTTTAAGACGGACTTAAAAGTCGGACGACTTGATCGGATACCTAAAACCTGAACGGTCGAAGTAGGTACACTCGGTTAAGGAATTTTATTTAGAATTAGAGACAAAGAAATACACATATATATATGAGAGAGTGAGGTATACATATTTATATATAATATATTTATATAAAGATATATATATGTGTATATAAAATATATATTATTATATAAGACAAAATACAATTTATTAAATTATAATATAATTTATTACTATATAATTATGAAAGACGGACACGTAGAACCACCTATATAATAATATACGAATAATATCTATACATTAAATAATAATTTATTATTATATGAAAGACGGACATGTGGAACACCTACAGATACTTACCATCAACATGACCCGTCTCTAACGATTAAGTTTTTATAAGAGTTTGTAAAAACAACGAATTTAAGAATTTGTTACCAATTCTTTTCAAGTCTATCCGTAACCTTACAGTAATTATTTTTAAATTTTATGTTGTTTTATAACATCCAAAGAGACCCGAGATACCTTTTGATTTTTTAGATATGACCTTCATACTTGCCGGTAGTTCTTTCGGGTCACTTTATTTTATGAGGGACTTTGTCTTATAACTAAGAGGTGTAATAAATCATTACGTTTTCCTTTTGATAAGTGATCGAAGGACCAGTGGAATTTCACGAAGAAACTTTTACCAGATCCACCTTCGTTCGAGGGTTCTACATGATTCAGTTTTTAGAGCACGTTTTGTCAGTGGAGGAAGGAAACACAGGGAGGAGAATGTGGTAGTCGGTCCGTCCCTGTGTCTGTTTCTTTCGGTTCTGGACCTTACTACTAAATGTCGGTCACCACCGACGTCCTTATTTTGTGATTCTTCAGGAAGACTTAGAGGGTGGCCCGACTAGAAAATAATGTTTGTGTCTCCCACATTTGGTCATCGTAGAAATGTTGGTCCCACGTGTTGTGGTGTCCGGACCGGTCCTCTGGTCTGATTCTTTCGTGGAAGTCCAAGGTCGTCTTTTAGGACCCGGAGTTCTTAACGTAGATACGTACACGGACGTAACCCGAAGGGACCACCGAGTCTGTCATTTCACAGACGGACGTTACGCCCTCTGGACCAAAGCTAGGGGATCTTTTCCTTTACCGTTGGGTGAGGTCATGAGAACGGACTTTTTAGGGTACCTGTCTCCTCGGACCATCCCTTGTTAGATACCCTACCGTTTTTCATCCTGTACTGACTCGTTGAAGTGAATAAATGTACACGAGGATGATCCTTAGAGTAAAGACGATGATCTTTCTGTCTTCAGAGTACGTGGTAGATTAACCTCTCAATAAAGTGATATTAGGCTACTAGTGTCCGTTTCCCTTGTTGAGTAAAAAAAAAAAAAAGACTTTCCAGATGGATATGAATGATATTTATTCACACCATTAAATAACAACAGTCAGTGATTCAGTACAGACTGACAACCACTGGGGTGTCTAACGTTGTGAGGTCCGAAGGGACAGGAAGTGATAGAGGGTCTCAAACGAGTTTGAGTACAGGTATCACAGTCACTACGGTAGGTTGGTAGTGTAGGAGACAGTAGGAGAAGAGGAGGAGTTAGAAAGAGTCGTAGTCCCAAAAAAGGTCACTCAGTCAAGACGTGTCATCCACCGGTTTCCTAACCTCGAAGTCGAAGTCGTGGTCAGGAAGGTTTCTCATAAGTCCCAACTAAAGGAAATTCTAACTGACCAAACTAGAGGAACGTCAGGTCCTCCAAGAGTTCTCAGAAGAGGTCGTCGTCTTAAACTTTCGTATTTAAGAAACCGTGAGTCGGAAGAAATACCAAGTCGAGAGTGTAGGCATGTACTGGTGACCTTTTTGGTATCCAAACTGATATTCCTGGAAACAACCGTTTCACTGTAGAGACGAAAAATTATGTGACAGATCCAAACAGTATCGAAGAGGAGGTTCTGCTATTACTATCTCAGATTGAAAGTCAAAGGGAGGTCCCAGAAGACGACTAAAGAGGAAAAACGAATAAAGGAATTTAGAAAAAATTTTTATTTGAAATCGTAGGTGGACTTATAAAAAAATAAACTCGAAACAATACATAAGAACAAAACTGACAAATCGTCGATGACCTTTGTAAGAGTCAACTTCTCATGATCCTAGAAAAAGGATCTTCAAATGAAGACGGTCACTTTTTCCAATAAATAATAAAATTACTCGTCTCTAAAAGTAAGAACTGAAGAATTTTTTTGTTTGTCTTATCTTACAGGTTCCTATGATCCGACTTTTTCCATTTCAAATATCACCCCCTGATCGACAGACAAAGGAACCGGGGAGGAACTAAGGGTTGAAAGAAGAAAAAAAAGGGGTAAAATTAAAACATACGTGAAAAAGGGGAAGGGGAACTGGAAGTATCGAACAGGGTGTCCTAACCTCGGCAAACGACTGGTCAGAGTCTTGACAATAACAAATCAGTAATTCAGTACGGGTTGAGAAATACTGGGGTACCTAACGTCGTGTGGTCCGAGGAGACAGGAGGTAATAGAGGGTCTCGACCGAGTTTAAGTACACTTAACTCAGTCACTGCGATAGATTGGTTGGGCAGCAGACAACAGGGGAAGAGGAAAACGGAAGTGATAAAGGGTTGTAGTCCCAGAAACGGTTACTCAGCCGTGAAGCGTAGTCTACCGGTTGCATAATCAAAGTCGAAGTCGTAGTCAGGAAGGTCACTTATAAGTCCCAACTAAAGGAAATCCTAACTGACCGAACTAGAGGAACGTAAGATTCCCTTCGAATTTATCTTGTTACTACAGTTTCTGTTTGGGTTTGTCGTGTTTAAATGGAAAAAGAAAGGATCTCGAAGTTCTACGTTGTCTCTTGTATATAAATTTGGTCATAAATTTGAGGGATGGTGGTATGATTGTCGATTTTTATTGATACCTTCGAGTTTTCGTCTTCGACACTTAATGATTCTTTCCTGGTACGGACCCTGCAATATAACACTCCTATGGTCTAAGGAACGGAGACGACGTGGGTCTAGGAAGATCGACAGAGGGAGAGTCTACGGACGCTCTGACCTGAGCCCGTTTTACGGTCAGTTTTCCTGCGTAAATTCGATACGAATACGAGGAGGTGTTTTAGAAAGTTACAAAAGTCATTAAATTTCATCTTTTCACAAATCTTAGGAGTTTTGAGAGAAAAGAGGTCACGAAGTGAGGGAACGTACAAGGTGTTTGTGGTTTGGGGGTCACGAATGACTGGATTCCTCGGTGAAAGGGAAGTCACGGGTGACTGGTTCTTCTCCGTGACCTCCTTTCTTTTGAGCTAAGGGAATAAGAAAAGGTGACTAGAGTAACAGAGGAGAATAGGGAGACTTCTCACGAGAATGTAAAAGGGTCTAACAAGGGGATGACTCCCATAGTATATAACCACCTTTGACAAAAGTTTGTCAAGGATAAGGATTCTAGTGTCCTAATTACGGGTGGGTTCATCGAACCCCACGTAGCCAAAAATACGGGTAGAACAAGGTTAGTAGGTAGACATAGTGGTGTCTCTTTCACAATCTTCCTTATCCAAGAAATAGAACGGAGAAACAGAACTACATTCGTACTTAATACAAAATTCGTCCTTTGAGTCGAAGGTACTTGAATCTCCAAAGTTAGATAAAGGAAGTAATATCCCCTTTATAATTTAACGATGATAAGATTGGGTCCCGTTCGTCCTTTTATTTTACTCTCACTCTTCTTTTAATAACTCGTATCTAAAGGAAATTTAAAACGGTAAGTGGAAGGTTATCCCATAGAGTGATTAGATTTTTAATAGAACATTTAGTCTATAATAAGAAGGGTTAAAACTCATTTATCCGATTTTCCAATTCATGGACGGATTTAAATTGAGTCTCAGTACATTTAGTATCTTTTTATTTTCACTTTCACCCTTCAGCGAGTCAGTTCAACTAAGAAACGCTGGGGTACCTGACATCGGACGTTCCGAGGAGGCAGGTACCCTAAAAGGTCCGTTCCTAAGACCTCACCCAACGGTAAAGGAAGAGGTCCCTTAGAAGGGTTGGATCCCTAACCTGGGTCCAGAGGACATGACGTCCGTCTGAGAAATAGTAGACTCGAGGGTTATTTAGTATCTTAAATAAGTGTTGGTTGGTTAACAAGGATTGGTTTTGTGTAATAGAAAGTTTTTGTTCTGTTTTGTTTCTTCCCACCCCTTAAGTTTTTTCCTCCCTTTTAATTGACTTAGTAAAATAATCGTTCATCCGTTCAAACGTTCCCTAAGAGTCCACCACGATTTCCATTTCTTGGGTGGACGTATACGTCCTCTTGGACAAAAGACCTATCCTTTTCCCATATCGTTGGGTGAGGTCCTAGAAACGGTCCTCTTAGGGTACCTGTCTCCTCGGACCACCCGATGTCAGGTTTCCCAGAGATTATCAGTCTATGTTGACTTCACTGAATCGTGCGTGGTCCCTACAGACGTTCACGAAAGTAACTGAGACCGTTGTAGGTCTGGTGTCGGCGACTGTTTTTAGGGAGGTAAAACTATATTGGAGAAATCGAATTTTTACTAATGACAATTTCTTTATTACGTCTTTGGTCATATAAAAATTGTTAAAAAAAAAATAGTTAATACGAAAATCACTTCCTTGAGAGTTAGGAGAACCCTTTCTTCTCAGTGAAAATTAAAGGAGGTTTCGTAACTTTTGGGATTCGTAAACCTTGAGGAGACGACCTTGACACAAGTCCCGGTCAAATAGTTGGTGTATTTCTATAGACAAAGTAACGTGTATAAGTGTATCAAAATATTTGGGTCGAACAAATAGACGAAAAAAAAAATTAGACGAAAAAAAAATAACCCGAGATTTATCGAAAATCGATAGAGGTTTTACTTTAAGTCATAATTCCCTATTTCTAACCGACGACGGTTTCTGTCAGGTTTTTTACGTACAACCTAAGACATTTCTTAAGGTTCCCGTAAAACTCGTTCTCGTTTTTCCCATTTATATACTTAAAGTTCCTCGATGAAAAACTACCCCGAGTTTAAGGAGACTTACATTTTGAACCCCATACAAACAGTAGTAAAAGTAATGGACGTCTCATCGTAAAGATGAATCTCGTCCGTTTAATTTCTTTTTACATTTCGGGAGGATAAAAGATCTAAGTCCTTAGGTCCGTCTCGTAAACTGTACTTGGACGTACTAAGTATCTCCAAGAGTCTCGTGACGAAAAACCGTCATACTAGAAAACAGTCACACGTTGAACATTCTATTTCCCTATATATATATATCTGGTCTCCCTAACACTTCCTCATCCTCCTTCGTGACGTGTTACGCCTTTTTCAGGTTCCTATTTTGAGGGTCTACGACGATCTTAGGGGTGAAGGACTCTAGAAGAGTTTTCGTGCCCGTTGAACTGTGCAGTCAACCTTGTCTATGACCGTTGTTTATTTGTGACTTCGATCTTACAAGTCGGTTCATCATATCCTGTTTCTTTCTTTTTTCTACCTTTTTGACAGGTTTACACTGTGTATCACCTTTTGGACAGGTACTACAATTCCTGTTTCGTGTCTTCGAGTTCTGACTCCGAAGAAACGGTCCTAACTACCTTCCTTCCTTTCTTCCTTCCTCTCTCCCTCTCTTTCCCTCCCTCTTTCTTTCCTTTTATCTCGAAGAACAGATTGTTCTCTTGAAACACCTTTGGTTGTCCTTTTGAGATAGAGCCCACTTATGACTAGACTTGTAATCCTTGTAGAGATAAGTCTTGATGACTTCGTTCAGAGATGACCCTCTATTAAGAGTCACCCAGAGAGGATAAACTCGACCTCTATGACTGTGGGAAAAGAGGACCTGATAGAAAAGTTCCCAGAAGCAATTCGTTTGTTGAGACCTTCTGTCTTTCTCACAGAGGGAGACCCCGTTTCGTCTGAAAATTTAAATAAAAGATAAAAAACAAAAACAACACATCCCGTTATTTCTATTCTAGAGAGAGACCCCGTTTCCAACTTGCCACAAACGACTGTCAGGGTCATTTTCTTATAAAGGAGTCGAGGTCTAACAATGGACCCTATGTTCCGGTGTGACACCCATATTGTAGATGGACCCGACGGGTGAACCCTACTCCCTCGTTCTCTTTATTTACACCCGTACTGTGGATCTTCCGGACGACACGGTATTCATTAGTTCAGGAAAAAAAGTCTACGTTCTCAAGATACAAAGACGATCGTAGTAGGTACTTTAACAACGTCCAATGGAAAGATTGAACGTTAATCCCATTATGAAGTCTAGAAAGTGTCAAACACTGTAAGACATTGAAGGTCTCTCTCTGAGTGATCCTACAAAGATATTAGAGAGAGTTTCGTTGTTGTAAAATAGAGAATCTTCTGTTAATTTCGTCTGTATCTACACCTACTCTTTTTCCGGGTTCGTACCTCCTTTGTGCGTATGTGGGGGAGGGGCGGGGCGTCATAATTCTTGTCCTACTTTTACTATAAAATTATAAAACTTATTGTATTTATCTTTACTATCCACATCTATCTACCTATCTGTAACCATATCTCTCTCTATCTATTCATATCTTTGTTCTCTCTCTCCTTCTACTGTCTCTGTCTGTTCGTGTCCCTGTGTCTGTCTCTTATTTCTCGTATAAACCCTCACACTCACACATAGACATAAAAGTACACACACATAGTTATGACTCGTAATTATATGTTCAATTCTTGTGTAGTATATTCTTATTTTATGTAAAAGTCTAAAACGTTGAATCTTAAAAATAAAATTTTACATAAAGTGTTCTATAACTCGGGGGGTTGTTACTCTACTCACCTCCTACTTCATCCGACTAAAAGAGAAATAAAAAGAGAAACTAAAGATAGAAACCACTTGGAAGTCCTCTTTACTACGACATACTTTTAATCCAAATTTTAACCTAGTAAGTAAAGTTAAAATAACGAACAAGGGATTTTCTTTTCACCTTCTCGTTATTTGCCAGAGAACGGAGTCGCAATAGTTAAACATAAGTGACACGAAATATAGAGGGTAAATCTGTACCGACACAGGACTGGAAGGAAAATTAAATCAAGGTTGTATAAAAATCGTAAAGTAGAGTACCAGTCAGAGTTTTTGAAGACCTCGTAAAAGCGTCGAACGACTCCAATGGAAAGTACTTCCAGAGTTTGTCAAAAAAAAAAAAATTATATGTACAGTGAATTTACGTTACGTTTGAAAACAAAGTCTCTTGAGTCTATCGGAATCGTGTAAGGAAACCTGAAACAAAGAAGTCTTTTCAACTACATAGTCGTGATTAGACCCGTTCTTTTTCTTGACTCCGTTTGACATCCAAAATAGATTAGGGACCTTCTGTAAAATCGTCGTACGTACTTCATTCTTTTAGAAAGTAGAGGGGATTTGGTGACTCAAGTACTTTTTCTGAAGTGAAGTATCCCACTTTACTTATTGTACTCACTTATCCTACTTAACTGTACTCCAGTTGGAGTCTCCACTCGAAGGGTTCAACGCACACACGATTCAGCGAAGTCAGCACAGGTCAAGGAGCGCTGGGATACCGGACACCGGGTGTACCGAGGAAACAGGTATTCTAAGAGACCCGTTCTTATGACCTCACCCATCGGTAAAGGAAGAGGTCCCCTAGAAGGACTGGGTCCCTAGTTCGGTCACAGAGAATATAGAGAACGTAACCCTCCGTCTAAGAAATGTAATTGTGGTGGACCCTTCGGGTTTACTCCTCCCTTCGGATTACACTCCAGAGAAGTTTTCTTACTAAACCAGAGAGTGAAAACTGGAGTAATGAAAAGGACGTCATTACTCGTATCAAGGTGAAAGGTCTTCTCGTATATAGAGATACTTTCCCTAACTTTCTTAATAAAAACGAGTGAACGAAAATTCTTTATTTTAATTTTATTTTTTACACATGTTGTTTCTGAGACTCCACCCTCCCAAATAACGTGGACGACTAGGACTGAGAAAGGGTTCTCAAACAATAAAGAAGAGGAGTCTCAACAGTCGAAACCTGTGTTTTGTTTTGGTGTCTCATAGCACACGTCTGAAGGACTTCCAGATCGGTCCACAGTGATCGTAGTATGAATCTTTCAAAGGACAGGAGACAACAGAAAGAACCGAAATTGGGTTAGAAAAAGGTGAAACCTAGAGATGAAAAAAGGGTCCAGGAGACTCAAGTAAAAGACAAGTGTCGTGTAAATACGTCAATGTAAATTTCTAAGGACCAAAAGGATTTTCAACTTTGGAAAGGAACTAGACGGTCCCTACGGTCGAGACAGTGAAAGGACTCAAGGAGAACCTACTGCACAGGGATACACTTAAAGAACCTTAGAACAGTAACGTTGAAATACATCGTCTTGATAAAATTCGTATGTCATTCTTGTACGAAAAATAAGGAAGATTGAGAAGTGGTGGTCTTACAAAAGAAATCAGTAAGTTGTTTGTAAGGTTCACAGATGACAAACGACCAATTCGACGACGACGACGACGACGACGACGACGATTTAGTGAAGTCAGCACAGGCTGAGACACGCTGGGGTCTCTACCGTCGGGTGGTCCGAGGGCAGGGACCCTAAGAGGTCCGTTCTTGTGACCTCACCCAACGGTAAAGGAAGAGGTTACGTACTTTCACTTTTCACTTTCACTTCAGCGAGTCAGTACAGGCTGAGGATCGCTGGGGTACCTGACGTCGGATGGTCCGAGGAGCCAGGTACCCTAAAAGGTCCGTTCTCATGACCTCACCCCAAGGTACCGGAATTGTATTCTATGAAATCTGTACCAAAGACGAAAAAAACTCCAAAGTTCGAGAGTCTTTATAATCGTCCACAGAAAATAACATAGATTAGTTAGTGATTGTGATGTCGATACTTTATAGTTTACGTAAGTAGAGAAACTTAAGGAAGAGTTAAGATATAGTATTTGTTGAGAGGTACCTATTTTGAATTTTTCCTTTTTCGGATCGATCTTTCTGTGTCAGAAATTGTATCTAAAGTGTAATATTCGATAAATTCTTTCTTAACAGACATTCACTTTTACTTTTTCGGGAGTTGCTTATAACTCTTTTAGACCCGAGTTAGTGGTTTTTTGTGGATCTACCGATGTCTTTTCGGTGAATTGGAAAACTTAAAGTCACAGACGTAGACAATTTACTACCCATCCTCGTTTACAGGAGAATCAAGAGTCTAGATTTTAAGTCACTTAGATTTACATTTTCATAAGGTCAATCTTTTACGACAAACTTTGTGTAAAGAGTACCTTTAAGTCTTTACATTTTTAAGTCCGTCGTCTGTGTCCTCCTAAGTGATTTGTTTATCTACTCCTCAACGTGACTTTGAGGGGTAGAACTCGTGAGATCCTCCTCCCGGTCTAAACGGGTTTTCATACTCCGTATAAACCGAGACTTAGACGAGGTGTCGAGTTGAAGGAGAGAGTCGTTTCAGTCTATGTCCCGGTAGTTTTCTAAACCCCAACTGACACTGAAAAGAAGACATAGACCACTACTAGAAAGGTTTAAATAGTCTTTTAAACTGACTTTTTTTGGATAAACAATAACCTATACGTCCGACTAGTTCTATCTCTCCTTTAGTATATTATTATAGATGTACACTACTTTTACCTAGAAAAGATTGGGACGTCCCTAGACGGTAAAGGTTACAACGTCAGATGTCTCTTGGTCTTTCAATGTACACCGAATATTTTAGTATAATTGTTAACGATACCTTTTAGGAAGTTCCCTACCCTTATGGTCTGGTGAATTGGACGGAGGACTCTTTAGACATACGTCCAGTTCTTCGTTGTCAATCTTGACCTGTACCTTGTTGTTAGACCAAGGTTTATCCGTTTCCTCATAAAGTTCCGACATATAACAGTGGGACGAATAAATTGAATATACGTCTTATATAATACGCTTTACGGTCCGACCTACTTTGTGTTCGACCTTAGTTCTAACGGTCCTCTTTATAGTTATTGGATTCTATACGTCTACTGTAGTGGGAATACCGTCTTTCATTTCTCCTTGATTTCTCGGAGAATCACTTTCACTTTCTCCTCTCACTTTTCCGACCGAATTTTACGTCGTAAGTTTTTGATTCTAGAACCGTAGGTCAGGGTAGTGAAGTACCGTTTATCTACCCTTTTGTTACCTTTGTCACTGTCTGAAATATAAAAACCCGAGACTTTAGTGACGTTCTACCACTGACGTCGGTACTTTAATTTTCTGTGAACGAGGAAAATTCTTTTCGAATTTCTTTTCGATACTGGTTGGATCTGTCGTATATCTTTCGTCTCTGTAATGAAACGGTTTTTTCCAGACAGATCAGTTTCGATACTATAAAGGTCATCAGTACATACCTACACTCAACCTGACATTTCTTTCGACTCAAGACTTTCTAACTACGTAAACTTGACACCACAACCTCTTTTGAGAACTCTCAGGGAACCTGATGTTCTAGTTTGGTCAGTTAGGATTTCCTTTAGTCAGGACTTATAAGTAACCTTTCGGACTACGTCCTCAACTTTGAGGTTGTGAAACCGGTGGACTACACTTCTTGACTGAGGAACCTTTTCTGGTACTACTAGCCTTTCCAACTTTTGTCTTCTTCCCCTGTTGTCTCCTACTCTACCAACCTACCGTAGTGGCTGGGTTACCTGTACTCAAACTCGTTCGAGGTCCTCAACCACTACCTGTCCCTTCGGACCACACGACGTCAGGTACCCCATCGTTTCTCAACCTGTACTGACTCGTTGACTTGACTTAACTTGACTTATGGCTAACGTTACTATTACTACTATCAACACGGAAAGGGTGCCTGTTGTTTTATCCCTTTTCTCCTCTGTAAAAGAAATACATTAAAATCCCTCAATTTCTTTCTTTACAAACATGTATCTTGATTAAAAACACGTTTTATCAGAATCTCTACTTATAGGTGATGAATAAATTACTAATAAACTTCACATAAAACCCTATAACTAAGACTTCTTTTAAACTAAAAAAAAAGGAAAATTATTAGTAAAGACGAAGACGATAAGAAAAACAATTTCTATGTAAAAATTCTGATCGAGAAGACTCGGAAACCAAGTCACAGGTGTATAGTACTTTTTCAATAAACTGAAAAAGGTAATAAAATATTACCTATCACAGTATTTGATTATATTAGGAATCAAAGATGACCGAATTTCTGTATTTCAGTTACTGTCTAGAGGCCAAAAGGCAAAATTACCGGTTGTGTTCCGTAAGATTTAGTTGTACGAATGGAAGTAATCTGAAACCGGTTTATACTTTAATGTATCGTTTAATAGGTATCCGTATGTGACCTGACCGGTTTTACAAGTGACCCCAAAAAGGTATTCTAGAATGTTTTTTTTAGACTTACTTGGAAAACCGGTTGGATCGTTTATGATGGCATTTTAGTTGAAGTACCACGTTTTTAATATGAGTAAAAGATGTAAGGAGTACAATATAAAACCTTTGTGTTATAAGTAGTGATCTCTTTGTATTAAATCGAGTACCGTAAGCATTTGGACACGATACTCTTCCTCTAGAGGTTACCGTAATGATATCTACATATATATTTATAATGAACACAAAGTCAAGTCATGTCAAGTCAGTGAGTCAGCACAGGCTGAGAAACGCTGGGGTACTTAGCGTCGTGAGGTCCGGAGGGACAGGTAGTGGTTGAGGGCTTCAAGTGAGTTTGAGTACAAGTAGCTCAGGCACCACGGTAGGTCGGTAGAGTAGGAGACAACAGGGGTTAGGGACGGGGGTTAGGGAGAGTCGTAGTCCCAAAAGGGTTACTCAGTTGAGAAGCGTACTCCACCGGTTTCATAACCTCAAAGTCGGAGTCGTAGTCAGGAAGGTTACTTGTGGGTCCTGACTAGAGGAAGTCTTACCTGACCAACCTAGAGGAACGTCAGGTTCCCTGAGAGTTCTCAGAAGAGGTTGTGGTGTCAAGTTTTCGTAGTTAAGAAACCGTGAGTCGAAAGAAGTGTCAGGTTGAGAGTGTAGGCATGTACTGGTGACCTTTTTGGTATCGGAACTGATCTGCCTGGAAACAACCGTTTCCTTACAGAGACGAAAACTTATACAATAGATCCAACCAGTATTGAAGGAAGGTTCCTCATTTGCAGAAAGTTAAAGTACCGACGTTAGTGGTAGATGTCACTAAAACCTCGGGGAGTTTTTTCGTTTGTAGAAAAACGGTACTTCACTACCCCGGTCTACAGTACTAGAATCAAAAGACTTACAACTCGAAATTCGGTTGAAAAAGTGAGAGGAGAAACGAAAGTAGTTCTCTGAAAAATCAAGGAGAAGTGAAAGACGGTATTCCCACCACAGTAGACGTACAGACTCCAATAACTATAAAGAGGGGCGTTAGAACTAAGGTCGAACACGAAGAAGGTCGGGTCGCAAAGAGTACTACATGAGACGTATCTTCAATATATTCGTCCCACTGTTATACGTCGGAAATACATGAGGAAAAGGATAAACCTTGGTCAGACAAGAAGGTACAGGTCAAGATTGAGTACGAAGGACTGGACGTATATCCAAAGAGTTCTCCGTCCAGTCCACCAGACCATACGGGTAGAGAAAGTCTTAAAAGGTGTCAAATAACACTAAGTGTGTCAGTTTCCGAAACCGTATCAGTTATTTCGTCTTTATCTACAAAAAGACCTTGAGAGAACGAAAAAGGTACTAGGTCGTCTACAACCGTTAAACTAGAGACCAAGGAGACGGAAAAGTTTTTGGTCGAACTTGTAGACCTCAAAGTACCAAGTGTATAACGACTTCGGACCGAACCATTTAAAACTCGTAATGAAATGATCTCACAGTCTACTCACGTTAACATACCATCAAACTCGTAAGAAACCGTAACGGAAAGAAACTCTGACCTCACTTTNAAAAGTACTAGGTCGTCTACAACCGTTAAACTAGAGACCAAGGAGACGGAAAAGTTTTTGGTCGAACTTGTAGACCTCCAAGTACCAAGTGTATAACGACTTCGGACCGAACCATTTAAAACTCGTAATGAAATGATCTCACAGTCTACTCACGTTAACATACCATCAAACTCGTAAGAAACCGTAACGGAAAGAAACTCTGACCTCACTTTTGACTGGAAAAGGTCAGGACACCGGGGATGACTCAAAAGGTTTACACGACCGTATAACTCACGTCGTGAAAGTGTCGTAGTAGAAAGTCCTAAACTTTATCGAGTTGACCTGAGGTAGTGAAGGTGATCGAAACAAGAACTACTACGAAAGATTCCGGGTGAACTGAAGTGTAAGGTCCTACAGACCGAGATCCACTCACTAGTGTGGTAGCACCAATAGACCCAATATTTCGAGAAAGAACATGTCAAGACACATAAGAACGGTGGAGAAGAAATATACATAATAATGGGAGAGAACAATAAAGTCAGAGAGTCTTCGTCTTGTCTGAAATTTTATAGATATTTACATGTCTAAGATATGTTAAACTTGTTTTTGTTGGTAAAAGGAACTACGATATGTTTCAATTTCTGCTATAACATATCTTTGTTTAAAATAACAAAAGAAAAATCAAAAGTTTACATTTTTAATCATAGTGTATATACGTATTTATTTAGTGAAATGACATATGAACTTTGATTGAATTATAACATTTAATTGATATGAGGTTAATTTTTTGTTTCAACATAGTCCAGTACTAATAACCCACAGATCTTTGAACACACGGTATCATTTCTAGACTTCTCTACCCTTTATAAAAACCACACACCCAACTACCAATACAACTTACAAAAGTTTAAAATACCTAATACGTTTGATTGATACTATAATGAAATCTCAGTGATTTTCAACAGAATTTTAAAACAATAGATACTAAAGAAAAAAACGGTTTCGATAGAAAAAAACTGAGGTTTAGAGTGGAAGAGTATTTATAAGATGGTTTTTAACGACACACGAATATATTGAGTAAAATACCTAACTCCGATATTCATTATTGTTTAATTGACGTTCTCTTAAACCGTCGAATTTTGACATAGACAGAAGAAGTCTCGAACGATTGAGTCAAATAGTTCACTATTTCCAGTCAAGTTATTATACTTGATTTAACATTTAGAGTCTAATTCCCTTTTAGTACATACTTAAAAGTCATATACGGACTTCGGACCCTGAAGAATCTGTATATGAAAAAAAGTAATAAAATTCGAAAAAAAAAAAATATAACCCCATATCGACTAATTGTTACAGCACTATCAAAGTCCACCTATCGTTTCCCTGAGTCGGTATGTATATGTACATAGGTAAGAGGGGATCTGATGGGGGGCGGGGGTAGGTCCGACGGTGTATCGACTCGTCTCAAGGTACACGATAATGTCATCCTGGAACAACCAATAGTCAAAAATTAGACCGTAACACATGTACATATAGGGTTTCAGAGACTGATAGGGAAGGAGGGTCGTTGGTATTCAAACAACAGATTCAGACACTGAGAGAAAGAGAAAACGTTCAAGTTCACATAATAAAGAAAAATCTAAGGACGTCACGTCCTCTGGACCCAAACTAGGGACTCAACCGTTCTAGGGGACGTCTTCCCTTCCGATGGGTGAGGTCATAAGACCGGACCTCTTAAGATATGATATGTCAGGTACCTCAGTGTTTCTCAGTCTGTGCTGACTCGTTGAAAGTGAAAGTAAAAGTTAACATAGTAAAGAAAAATCTAAGATATATATTCCCTATAGTATACTATGAAGAAGAGACGATTCTGTATACACGAAGGGTCCACCGTGTCACCATTCCTTAGATGGACGGTTACGTCTTCTGAGTTCACTACGCCCAAACTAGGGACTCAGGCCTTCTAAGGGGACCTCCTCCTTTACCGTTGGGTGTGGTCAAAAGAACGGACGTTTTAACGTACCTGTCTCCTCGGACCTCCCGATTTGAAGTACCCCAACGTTTCTCTTTTGTACTGACTCGTACGTACGTACGAATCTGTATGCGAAAAGTAAGGTGGGTAGAAGAGGTAGTTGTTATCTCCGTATTGATCGTATAAGAGGAGAAAATACTTAGTCGGTTTACCTTTGAGTAACCTTTGAAAGACTCACCAAAAGACTATCACGACTGTTTCATAATTTCGTCTTTCGTATAGAACATCATAGTTCGTACGATGTTGTATTTACAGTATAAGTCAAGTCAAGTCAAGTCAGCGAGTCAGGACAGGCTGAGAAACGCTGGGGTACTTAGCGTCGTGAGGTCCGGAGGGACAGGTAGTGGTTGAGGGCCTCAAGTGAGTCTAAGTGCAGGTAACTCAGTCACTACGGTAGGTCGGTAGAATAGGAGCCAGTAGGGGCAGAGGAGGACGGGGGTTAGGGAGGGTCGTAGTCTCAGAAAAGGTTACTCAGTTGAGAAGCGTACTCCACCGGTTTCATGACCTCAAAGTCGACTCGTAGTAAGGAAGGTTTCTTTAGGGTCCTGACTAGAGGTCTTACCTGACCAACCTAGAGGAACGTCGGGTTCCCTGAGAGTTCTCGGAAGAGGTTGTGGTGTCAAGTTTTCGTAGTTAAGAAACCACGAGTCGGAAGAAGTGTCAGGTTGAGAGTGTAGGTATGTACTGGTGACCTTTTTGGTATAGGAACTGATCTGCCTGGAATCAGTCGTTTCATTACAGAGACGAAAACTCA
Organism: Capra ibex; assembly: GCA_006410555.1. Taxonomy (NCBI): domain Eukaryota; kingdom Metazoa; phylum Chordata; class Mammalia; order Artiodactyla; family Bovidae; genus Capra; species Capra ibex. Next base: position 63,637,748 of record SJYO01026388.1, on the reverse strand, counting down.
TACGATAGACCAACTAGTATCGAAAGGAAGGTTCCTCATTCGCAGAAAATTAAAGTACCGACGTCAGTGGTAGACGTCACTAAAACCTCGGGGGTTTTTATTTCGGACTGTGACAAAGGTGACAAAGGGGTAGATAAACGGTACTTCACTACCCTGGCCTACGGTACTAGAAGCAAAAGACTTACAACTCGAAATTCGGTTGAAAAAGTGAGAGGAGAAAGTGAAAGTAGTTCTCCGAAAAATCAAGGAGAAGTGAAAGACGGTATTCCCACCACAGTAGACATATAGACTCCAATAACTATAAAGAGGACCGTTAGAACTAAGGTCGAACACAAAGAAGATCGGGTCGCAAAGAGTACTACATGAGACGTATCTTCAATTTATTCGTCCTACTGTTATATGTCGGAACTACATGAGGAAAAGGATAAACCTTTACAGTATATTGTAGTATATTAATACAGTATTGTAAACAGTTATTGTATAAAGGTTTCTTATAACAACTTAATAGGACCTTATGTGACCGTCGTATTTGAACCTCCTTCTCAGGTAGAAAGAGACAATCTTTACTTCTAGTGACCGCATTAAACAACCCCTCGAAACCGTCCTTAAAATGTAACAGTGATTAGAAATAGGGGGATACTGGAGTTTTTACGTGACATTAAAAGAAGGGAGTTGTTCCGATCACTTAAATTCTATAAAAATAAACCAATATACACAGTCCCGAAGGGAGTATTGAGTCAGTCATTTCCCAGACTGACGTTACGTCCTCTGGACCCAAGTTAGGGACCCAATCCTTCTAGGGAGTCTCTTCCTTTACCGTTGGGTGAACATAAGAACGGACCTCTTAGGGTGCCTGTCGGACCATCCGATATCTGGGGTCAGACACCCCAACGTTCTCAGTCTGTGTTGACTCACTGATTCGCACGTAAACACAGTTCATTTTATTACATGAATAATTTTATGTTTGTCTACGTTCTACAATCAGATTTAAATGATTTAGTAAACTAACTTTCTTTTGTAAATAAATTTATTTCTTCGGTCTTATGAACTCGACGATATACGGTGGATACTTAATGTACTTCAGATATCCACGTCTTTTAACTTCTTTAATATCCTCAATATAATTTGACTTTTTACCTTAATATCCCTTAATTTCGTAATCTATTTCTATTAGGTGTTCACCGTGTAACGTATGTGTTTCCTTTTCGTCTGTACATTTTTAATACTATTAGGTATAAGGAGTCATCCAAATAGTCCCCAAACCCCCCTAGTCCAATTTAAAACGTAACGTTTTTTTAAAATCGTTACAGTATATATAAGAATATTAACATACGAAGGTAATAGGTATCATAAAACCACTAAGAAGGGACTCATGGGTTGAAGTTTATTAAACCGGATATAGTCATTAGATGAATTTAATTCGAACAGTGACCTTCCATCAGTATGGTTAATATCTTCAACAGACCCCTAAAGACATATATTTCATCTAATTTTATACTCGTTATATTTAAGTTCCCATACGATTTTACTGTACAGAAATTTGTTAAAGTTAGTAAAAAATTTCAGGTAAGAAGAAACACGAATTTTGAAACTACCCGTAATCTAAACAAAAGTGTAAAAAGTCTTTGATACGAACCACACGTGTCAAAGGTTTCACTCAAGGAGGATTTATATCGAGACGACTTCAATAAGGGGTAATCGTATTACTCGTTGTTCCCTTTATTCTTCCGTTCACCCTTCTTGAAGACGAAGTAAGAGTTTCCGTCGTACATGTATATTTACATATTATACGTTAAAACAGGAAACAACTCTCTAAGTCTGAATAGAAACCTTAATTATAAGTAAGATGAATCTTTCTGTACCTACCGTCTCTTAAAAATGAAGACCTTTTTAGTACTTGAACTAATAATACAGAAAAAATTTTTCATTCTGAATTGTAAACAACGATAACGTAAACATCTTATGAATAAGAAAGTTTTTGTATTTTCTGAGGTCTAGTGTCGGTAAAACCTATTTAGTTTAACCCTTAAATTTGGAATACATTAGTTATCCCGTCTTATGTCAAAAACTTATTTTGGAACATGAATTTCCTAAAAGTTGGGTTAACGTCGATCACGGATGTCTGTAGAAATCCTAAGAGGAAATTCGTTTTTATTCATGTTTTAATACTTACTGTCTTCGAATCTCATTTTCACCCAAGGGTCCGTCACCTGTGTAACGAGACTAACTCTCTATAAACTCCACGGGACTTGTTTTCCTTTCTTGACGTTTCGAGATGTTTTTTTCATTAAGGAACCCAAAATTAAGTTTGTAGGTTGTCCAGACAAGTCCACCCATGTGCCAGTGAAAAGACACTACAACTAGTCGTAGCATTCGAGAATTACCAACTTCACAAGTAAAGTGAGTCGTTAAAAGGGAGAACCCGTAGAGAGGTTTACCTGTCATTTTCAATCACCTTTCGTTTTAAGAGAAGTTTTTAACGAAGAACACGGATAAAACGTTAAGTTCACTATACCTTTAATTATGGACACAGTTTTCCCAAAAGTAGTCCGAACTCACCTTCGACCTGTCTCACAGAACGATTTCGAGACGAAAGGCCCCTTCATGTCACAATTCTATTTATACCTTACAACATATTCAAAACGACATAAATACGGATTAGACATCCTGATGCGAACCCGATACCTCGACTTTCGTGCGGAACCTGAATACCCCCCCGAAGGGTCCGTCGAGTCACCATTTCTTAGGCAGACGGTTACGTCGTCCGGGCCCAACCTAGGGACCTAGTCCTTCTAGGGGACCTTTTCCTTTACCGTTGGGTGAGGTCACAGGAACGGATCCTGTCTCCTCGGACCTCCCCCAGTCAGGTACCCCGGCGTCTCTCAGTCTGTACGGACCCACGCACACGTGTGAGCCCTGGAGACACTGATATACTCATATTTTCTAGACATCATTCAGACCGAGGATAGACGTCTCTGACGTGACCAGAACTTACCTCTTCTCTTCTCTCCTTCATACATGGACTCATTACGGCAAGGGGGTACTCCATTACGACTTTGAGAACGGGACATTGGAAGATATTTCGATTCTTTTACACCGGAGTTTCGAATAAATATGGAACACTCAGAGTAACGGTTAAACTTGGAGATGAATACTGATGCGACTATGTTATGGTAAGCTCCGAAAGGAAAGTAGTGGGGAAGACGGGACGAAAGGTTGGGACGTCTACACCCCTTATGGTTATGTTTTGTGTTTAATTCTTACACTGAGTCTTTTTTTTTTTTTGTTCTTACACTGAGTTACTGATACATAACTTACGGGCGATACACCCTCCTCTTTACACTAAAAGTTGTTTTAGAGACCTCTTTTAATAAAAAGAAGTATTTTTCTACGCATGTGTCGACGTAGGAGTGTCTGTATGTGTGTCGGATACACAGTAGAGAGACGTGGGTCCGTATCATTGTATACCCTCCTTTTCAGTAGATAATGATGTCCGACACTGTTAGTGACTCTTTTAAATGATGTCTTTTAATCAGCTGTCATAAAGTCGTCCTCCAGGTCTTTACTAGATAGTTTCTAAGTCTCTGAACTCCGTTGTAAAGTGGAGTAAATAAGTTTACGAAACCCGTTTATTTTAATACTATTTCGGAGACCGTTGGATACACAGGACACGTAAAACTGTTCTAATGACGATTAACTAATAAACCCAAGTCAAGCTTGAGTTTTTTTTTTATTTATTTATTTTCTAATGTAAATTAAAATCAACTGTAAAGTATATTCCCGTATATTAAATAAAGATAAATCAAAATACTTTGACTTTAAGTTAAGACATTGAGGAGTCCTCCTTTATCTCCCTAGTACTAAACCGAGGTAGGACACCAAAAGTTTTCGTTCGCTGTTTCATCGGTAGGTTAATTGTGATACTTCTTTGTTAACCAGTTCGTAGACATTTCGTACCTACAATTAGGATGTCGTAAATTTGTTCAGTTAGTTTGAACCGTACACCTCTTACAATATGTTTATTCTTGTGTTTATCTAAAGGTTTGCACCAGAAGTTCGAAACAACGACAACAAGTAAACGATTCAACACAGGCTGAGAAGCACTGGGGTACCTGACGTCGTGTAGTCCGAGGAGACAGGAGATAGCAGAGAACCTCAAACGAGTTTAAGTACAGGTAACTCAACCACTACGATAAATTGGTAGAGTAGGAGTTCGAATCGGTGAAAGTTAATTGGGGGCAGTCACAGAACTGGGAAAAACCAGGACCATTTTGGATTTATGTAAAATCCTCTACACCGTCAGTACAATTGTTTCCCAAATTTTCGTAGGATTAACCTTAGACGAAAATTACATGACTATTTCGACATTAAACCTTCTGTATTTATATAGTCGTAATCGTTAATTGGTTGGTACCCTAAGTGGTTTATACACAACTTTCCGAAAACAATTGGGGACACGTTTGTTAAGATTTATTCTTTGTCTGAGTATGAGTCCTTTAAGTTCAGAGGACCTCCTACGGTCTACCGATTTCTCGATTGCCGTTATTTTGTGTCACTCCTGTTGTTTTTTTTACACGCGTCCGATAAACCTGCAAGGGTTTTCCATACGATTCGGTCGGAGGAGTCTGATCCAAAGGATTTACACCATTGTCCTAGTGGCTTATTGACTCTTAGTCGTGTCTTTCAGTTAAACTTCCCGAAGATCATGGTACTCAGAGTTCCACTTTGATCCTCACCCGTCCTTATATGTATCCCTCTGTGCACATGAAAATCTTTCATATCTTACCCGAAAGAATCCGATCTCTCGTCCTCACCTCAACGGGATCCTGATCTTTTCGCTTCAAGAGGATTGGTCTTCCGTACGATCGAACCTTCGGTCAGCACTCGATTCTTCGTTCCTTTGCAACTAGAAAAACCAACCAAAACTCCTCTTAATTCCAGAACAGTCTTCCGTACCAGTCACTTTTAAATAATTTTAGGATAACGTGTGTTCCACTACAGAATTCTAACTTTAATTTTATATACCATTTTAGAGAAACCAGGTTCCAGTCCCTTTCCTTTTTTTTGAACGCAAAGAAAAAATTTCCTTCAATTTCACACCCACTCTTATACTTTTTAATCTGTCTTTATGTCGTTCGATCCTGTATTTTCAACTAGTCCAATAGAACACGTTTCCTCCTTCAGTTTCTTCTCCCTTACACTTTACTACACATTTGTCGTAGCGTCTCTTACACACGAGGTCGGTGCACAAAAACACGTTCTGTCCGACCCCTGTTTGTGACGTTTTGAGTTGTCTATATTTGTCGATTCTGGGTTTCGTTTCTTTACAAGTAGAAGTGTAAGAGAGGGTCAGTTCCGGAAGGTGAGTGGTTAACGAAAAACCACAGTAGTCAATGGAGACGTACAAAATTCAAATGAAAGTCAACTTCTCAAGGGTGGGGTAAATCGTAAATAAGGTCATTCTTTAAAAATGGATCGAAGAACTTTTTTCTGTTTGTGAAATTGTAGCACTTTGTCTGGTGTAAAAGGAACATTTACAAAACATTATTTACTCTTTGACATGTCGTCAATCAAGTTATAATGGGTACGTCCTACTTCAGAGACTCGTTAATGGAACAAAGGTACCGTTGTCGTATAGACGGGTAGGAAGTCACACTATATCCTTTCGGTGGTTTAACTCGAACAAGTCATTTCGATTCCTTTCGAGTCCCTTAACCCGTCTCCCTCCCCATTCCCCCTAACCTTTACACTATGATTGCCCCAATTGTTTGTTTGTTTAGCGATAAATATAATAAATAGTTCACCAAGTAAATTGGTTGACGTTCCTTTAAAGGTTGACGTTACGACCTTTTACCTTTGGTTTTTTTTTCAAACAATTTTTTTTTTTTTTCTCCTTTTACTGTTGATCTGAAAGATCATGGAAACGGTTATGGATTAGGGAATTCTCTTCTGGAGACTTCTTAAAGTCCTGGAACTCACGTCTTACCTTTGACTATAGGTCTCTGTCAGTGGAGTCTTGTAAACGGACCTGGGGAGTGAGGTACGTCTCGGACAGATCCGGTCCTCGATTTGGAAGATAAAAATTCGTATAAGACCCCTCTTTCGTATGATAATGAGATCGACAATGTGAGGTTTCTTCACGTTCTTTTTTATTCAGTCTTTTTAACATAGTTGCCTGTGACTCGATATATCCCGTTTATCTTTTCGACGAAGTCTGACTCTCAGAGACCAGTTGATGTCGATCCACAAAGCTCCTCCAAAATTTATCTCTAAATTTCAACCTTTAATTTCTATATGAGGAGTCCCCTTTCACCTGTAATATTGTTACAACACAGACCAATAGTGTGAACTAATATCCGAGAGCTCCCTCGACGAAGAGTTTGTCAAAATCTTTATCCTACATTAAACCTCTGTAAAAGAACCATCCCTACTATTCCCTCCGCGACTCGTCCTCCACCCTTCCCTTACACCTTTTCCATGACCCTCCTACGACCGTCTTGCCATTCGACTATACAGTGTGACGAACTCGTTGTACTGTACATTAATGGAGATTAATGTTCGTAGAGAACCTTGAAGCTGGTGTCTCAACGTCTATTTATATTTGCGAAATCTCTTTATGGACCCGACTATATGAGTTCCTGAAAAAGATAATTAAAAAATTTTAATTAAAAATAACCTCATCTCAACGAAAGATTGCAACACAATCAAAGATGACATGTCGTTTTACTTAGTATATATATATAAAATATATATATATATATATATATATATAGAGGGGACGGAAAACCTAAAGGGTGGGTAAGTCCAGTAGTGTTATGTAATTCATCTCGACGGACACGATATGCCATACAAGATCGATCAATAGATAAAATATGTATCGTAGTTATTACATATTTACAGTTAAGGTTAGAGGGTTAAGGAGTGGGGACGTAAAGAGGGGTGGCGGGGGGGGGGCTGAACCATAGGTATGTAAACGAGAGAAGTAGATTCAAAGATAAAAATGAAACGTTTGTTCTAGTAGATATGGTAAAAAGACCCGAAGGGATCATCGAGTCACCATTTCTTAGGTGGACGGTTACGTCTACACCCAAACTAGGGACCCAGCCCTTCTAGGAGACCTCTTCCTTCACCGTTGGGTGAGACCATAAGAACGGATTCTTTAGGGTACCTATCTTCCTCGGGTTGTCCGATGTCAGGTACCTCAACGTTTTTCTCAGCTTATGTCGAATCGCTTATTTGTTATTGTCGTATAATAAGAAGATCTAAAGTATATATACGTAATTATATTTTATAAACAGGAAGAGAGAGACTGAAGTGAGACACTACGAGAGATCCTTCCTGAAAGAAGATAAATCTACTTATTCGTATAATTATGTCTTAGAGATTCAGTTCACAAATATGTAGACTCTTGAAACGAATATCACTCCTGATTTCTTTATAAAAAGACCCTACGATTTCCATATCTCTTTGATTTTTTACCTTGTGTTTTCATAAGTTCCCTAGTAAGATAAAATATTTAATGAGACGGAAAGTTCACAAATGGAAAATTTTTCACTTTTCAATTTGTACTTCCATTTTGTTGACTATTCACTTTTCTATCTGTATGAAATTTTTAATAGAATTTTTATCCTAAAACTTTATTGTTGAAACACTTAGAGAAAAGATACATTCCTGAACCTTTGTGTAATAAACATAAAATATTTGATGTACAAACGTAACGGTATAGTTTTAAGGAGTTCTAACAGTCCTTTTCATAAAGATTTTCATTATAAGTTTCTTTTACAAAACTCTTTTATGGTAAAAGGAAGATGAACATTTTCGTATATATATAACTTTTTAAATAACGAATTAAATTACTATATTTTGAATTACACATGTTTTTCGTTTATATAATCTATTGGATACAATCAATTTATAAATTACATCTTTTGATGTTATATTCTCTAGATACGGAGTCACGAGATGTAATTTTAACGGGTATCAATGTCGACCTAATTTGTAGTTATAAGTCAGACAGGTTTTAATTATATAAGTCAAGTCTCTAAAAATGGTCATAGATCATGATCGGATTCTGTCGTTAACATTTGTCATTTGTTTACAAACAAGTTACTTAATCAATTACCTTCAGGTTTATTAGTCAAGTAAAATTAAATGGTCTCGAGTGGTGTAACAAACCCTTATATCCACATTGGTGTCCATAGAGATTTAATAGGTAGTAATTTCCTGAGAAAAAGGGAGAATATTACTTACCGTAATAGAGAAGAAGTAGGGTTCAAGGAAGACGTCCAAAGAAATTGAAGGAACAGTAATACCTCGAGTAAAAGTAACAGAGAAAACAATGGACGATGGAGGTACCAAAAAGGTCAGTTCTATTAATGTGTTTAAATTGTCTGAATGATTTGTAGCGGAAACACAGGTAACGAAGAATAGTGATACTTAAAGTCGTATCGAAGATGTGATTAGATGACCCTCTCCATTCTGTCTGTGTGTATTCCTTGTTTAGATGTCACTTAATAATCCGATTATTTATATCTACCACGTCTTTGTTTTGGGATACCATCGAATGTTTCTCGTAACCTTCTCTTACTCATCTTTGAGTTATCTACCTTTCTATGTCCTTTCATTGACGACTCGTCTACAAAAGGTAGTCTGGGTTCCGCTCCCCTGAAGTAAAGTATCATGAAGTAAATAAAGAGTGTAGGTTTCCAACTCTACACGAAAGAGTATTCATATATTCTATACTTCGGATCGTCCCAAAGTTCGGAACGGAACCTGTTACAACTGACATCCAGAGATTCGTCTGTAAGATTAAGTTCAACTATGATAAAGGTAGGGTTCGTCCTCCTTGTACTCACACTTGATTCCGTGGTTCCATTGTAATACGTGTCCACACAACCTGTCTGCTACCGTCTTAGTATGTCTCGTCTCTCTCCCCCTTCTGTGTTCGAACCTTTATCGCCCAAACCTCTACGTGTCTGAGAATAGAGATCGGAAAGAAAAACAAAAGTAAAAGGAATCGTAAAGATCATCTACTGATAACTTTATTAAAATTTTTAATTACTCCCTGAGAGACAAAATCTTTAAGAATGTAACGGGTATACAATAACGTACAATAGATGAAATAGGCAATCACAGGAATCATGTAATTAGAAAACAACAAGTCAGTGATTCAGTACAGGCTGAAAAACACTGAGTACCTGACGTCGTACGGTCCGAGGAGATACGAGGTGACAGAGAACCTCAAACGAGTACAGTTAACTCAGTCGCTACGGTAGATTGGTAGAGTAGGTGACGGCACGGGAAGAGGAACACAGAAGTTAGAAAAGGTCGTAGTCCCAGAAAAGGTTACTCGACCGAGAAGCGTAGTCTACCGGTTTCATAACCTTGAAGTCGTAGGCAGAAAGGTTACTTATAAGTCCCGACTAAAGGAAATCCTGACTGACCAAACTAGAGGAACGGAAGGTTCCCTGAGAGTTCCCAGAAGAGGTCGTGGTGTCAAAGTTTCGTAATTAAGAAGTCGTGAGTCGAAACAGATACCAGGTTGAGAGTGTGAGGAAAATTTAAGAACCAGACCAATTTAGGTTGTAAGGACGGTATAGACCAAGACTACGAACGAGAAAGAAGTTTATCCGAAAACCGGTCCCCCAACAAGAATGTAAAAAATTAAAAAATTATTAAAAAAAGAACTATCCACCTGTACCTCACGATCCATTTTCGTTGACGTTATTCATCTAGAAGTCATGTTATTACGTCACCACTCACACCTCCCGCCCCTCGTAAGACATCGGGACACTAATCCAGAATCAGAGACTCATTCAGACACAGAGACTTGACACCTTAAGTGGTGACGAAGACACAAAACAAAACAAAACAAAAAAAAAAGAGGGGTATCCACCCTGTCCTACCAACCTTAACCGACTTACCAAAAGAAAGGGATCCAACTTATCTGAAACTATTATGGGATCCTCCAATCCTAGGTCAATGTGAGTTTGAGAAATTGTGTCGGTCACTCCGGGACACACTGGTCTAGACCGGAGAGAGGAGTAGACCAGGGGAGTGGGGAAACGAGTGGAGGATGAGGTCGATGTGACTATAAAGTCGTGGGGGTCCCTGGTTCGTGAAGGATCGGTAGTCGGTCTCCAGAGAAGAGGGTTGAACGACGGGTCAACCGAGAATATAGGGTAATCCAGAGTCGACTTTATGATGGAGAAGTCCCTCCAGAAGGGAGTGATAACTTTCCATTGGGGGATGGAGTAAGAGAGATCGGGATTACTAGATAAAGTCACTACACACAAGGATTTAAAATGTAAATAAACTAATACAGGAACAAATGACAGTCAAGGAACCGACACAACCTCGTAGAACTTCTGTAATGGGTACAGTCCAAACACGTAGTGTCAAATTGACGTCAGTTCCTGATCCGGATCTTATATTTCCAGTCCGTTATCCATTGACAATTAATTAATTTCTTATTTATTTACTTACTAAAAAAAAATTTAAAATCAGAATCGTACTTAGTTATTTTATTACAGGTGGTGATAACAAATTTTAGAAACTTTATTTACCACCGAAAAATGTTTTGATAAATTCTCACTGTCTACAAGTGCCGGTCTTCCGTTGTTGTATCCCGGTACCCATTTTGCTATTGATACTACGTCACTCTTTAGTATTCTTTTGTTTAATGAAAATTCAATCTACAATGACTTTAGGAATACTCGACTCGTTCATGTCATAAGATGGGGGGAATAGGTGTCAAAGTAAAAGGTTACAAAGTTAATGTACGTCAGTTGGTACCAGACTTTTATAATTTACCTTTCAAAGTCTTTATTTGTTAAGGATTCAAAATTTAATTCGTGGTAAGATTATCGTATTATTTTAGAGTACAAAGTAGGTCGGACCCTCCACTTAGTGGGAACAGGTCGAATAGGGAGGACAATCAGACAATCAGTGACCGAGTCAATAGACTAGGTGACACCACCACAGTGCCACGAACACAAGTTTCTCGGGAATAAAATGAATTATTACCGGAGTTTTACGTTCTCGTCACCACGACCGTTAAGTCTATACAGCTTCTTTTCGGTATTTCACAAAGTAAATGTACTTTTCCACTTTCAAGAGCTGAATTATTCTTTTCTTTTTTAGGTTACGACTCCAACGATTCTAAATACCATTCTCTCTTGAAGGTAGGTACTTTGACACTCCTTCCTTTTCTCTAAACACGATCAAGACGACACTGTGAAGTGTGACGTTTTCAATACCGGTGTCAAGTATTCACGAATCAATTCTACCTTTTCCGTAGTATACACGTGTTATCCTACGAAACTCAGTCTCTGGTGTAAGTGTATTGAAAATAATGTCATATAATAAGGTAATTATAAAATAATAGTTAGTAAAACAATTAGAGGATGACATGGACAATATTTAATTCGAAATAGTATCCACACACACAGACACACACACACATATAGATATAGATATATATATAATAAGTACCAAAGTCCCTGGGTTACCCCCAGAACCTTGTATAGGGGGGGAGGGGGTCTAATGTCCCTCAACTGTTTCAATAGTAAAAATAAATATCTGTAGTAGTTTGGATTTAGAACCTCAAAAGTTTATTTGTTGTTGTAAAAAAAAAGACACTGGGGACGTCCTAAACTGTAAGTATCTACCAGAGTGAAAACGGAAGGAAACGTCGAAAAAAGGTCGGGGTCTGAGTCCAATGTGGAACGTCTAGAAAATTCAGACGTGAAAGAGTCTTGAACACTAGGAACGTAATCCATCGTCCAAATTACAGTCCTGATGGAGGTAGTGATTGTTCGGAGTCAGTACACACGTATCCTTCCCTGAAAGTCCTCTCTTTATGCATATAGTTGTCACCAAAATAAACCTATCACCCCAATTGTTCGTTAAAAATCGATAAGGAACGTAAAACAAAAAGTTAACCCTTTTTATTTCATTTTATCGAAACATTAATTTTTTATCATTATTTTGGTCGTACTAGGAACTCGAATGAATAACGTTTTTACTCGGTGGAATTCCGGTTAAAGGAGTGACAATTTAGATTATTATCTTGACCACTTTTCTTATCTGAAGTACATCACGAGAGGACTACTGTAAATTGGTTGACATTATCATCTTTATTACCATCTTTATTATCTCGACTAACAGTTATAATATAACTTTATAATTCACTCGTTAACGGTACAGTCCGTGATACGGTTCACGAAATGTATTATAATGGAGTAAATTAGGAGTTTTTTAATGTATTTTATAATAATAAAAGGGGTAACATGTGATTCCTATTATTGTTTTTCTTAACTTTTCTACCTATAACCGGGTCACAAGTCAAGTTGAGACTCTATAGGTAAAGTGTAAAATAAAATTTGGTAAGGAAGTATACAAATAAGTTGTTGTTCTAATTCGTATTTGATACACGGTTCCGGATAGAATCAGTAATCTTTATACATCTATTCGGGAGTTCATGAGTTTAGATCACCTCTCTGTCAACATATTTCTGTTGGTATTACTTCACACGATTCTGTTTTTCTCCGTTCAAGTTCCAAAGTCTTCCTGTGTTCTTTCCTAGAGGATTTGATCTGTACCCACCCTTCCTGTCTAGTCTCTCTCACAGAACCTCTACCTAAATTTTTTGTTCATAGTCAACTTAAAAGGATCCACCGAGCGATTAACCCCTTACTACTCAGTCTTTCGTAAATTATAGTAACTCAGACTTGGTTTGCGGACTTTGGTCTCTGGAGTGTCTCCAGATTAGTCTCTTCCATATTCGTAGCTTGAACCTGACCACTAGATAAAGTGTATACCATTATATGTACAGAGTTATGATAAGAGAGTTTAGTAGGATGGGAACGGAAGAGGGTGTCTCAGGTTTTCAGACAAGAAATATAGACACAGAGAAAACGACAGAGGACATATCCCAGTAGTAATGGTAGAAAGATTTAAGGTATATATACGTAATTATATGACATAACCAACAAAAGAAAGACTGAATGAAGTTAGACACGTTATCCAAGGTCAAAGTTGGTAGAGTAATCTTGACTAAATCTACACAAGAAAAATTATCGACTCATTACAAGGTAACACATATACATGGTGTCGAAAGAATAGTAGACGGTTACTTGCACATCCCACGAAGGTACAGGACCGATAACATTTGTCACGACGCTATTTGTAACCCCATGTACACAGAGAAAGTTAAGACCAAAGGTACATACGGGTCGGTACCCTAACGACCCAGTATACCTTCAAGATTAAGGTCAAAAATTCCTTAGAGGTGTGACAAGAGGTATCACCGACTTGATCAAACGTAAACGTGGTTGTCATATTCTCCCAAGGGAAAAGAGGTGTGGGAGAGGTCGTAAATAACAAACATCTGAAAAACTAGCGTCGGTAAGACTGACCGCACTCTACCATGGAGTAATACCAAAACTAAACGTAAAGAGATTATTACTCACTACAACTCGTAGAAAAGTACACAAACAATCGGTAGACATACAGAAGAAACCTCTTTACAGACAAATCAAGAAACCGGGTAAAAAACTAATCTAGCAAATAAAAAGACCATAACTCGACGAACATATAAAAACTCTAATTGTCAAACAGTCAACGAAGTAAACGACAATCAAAGAGGGTAAGACTTCCGACAGAAAAGTGTTCCGTGAGTTTCGGTCACGCGGCCCTGTTGCGACTCCCGACCCTACCCCTCCCCAAAGTCCTACACCCCGTGTACATATGGGTACCGACTAAGTACAGTCACATACCGTTTTTGATGATATTATATCATTTAATTAATCGAAGGTTAATTTCTGTTATTAAAAAAAAATTTTTTTCTCCTGTTTATTGTATACTCTACTTCTCTGTGACTCCTAATTTTCTATTTACTTTACGGTCTGAATGTAAAATCTTTGTACTGAAGTCGTATATTACTTATTGGATTCTTTCTGAATTTTCCGATCTTTAAAACAACCCTTTGACGACTTTATATTGTCAGTTCTCTCTTTTTCCTGGAAGTGACCCCGTCACCACCGACTCAAAGGTCCTTTTCCCTTCTAAACACTAAACACTTTATAAATACTTTGTTTCGAACGTTGTAATTAAACGTTACTTACTCTCCAAGTCTTTTTTTAATTTTTATTGAGAGTCTTACAGTCGTACGTTATAATCTCGCCACTTAGGGACACGAGAAAAGGAGTCACCTCTGTCTCTTCCGTTCTTCTCTTCGCCTAGACCCTTTTCTAAGTCTGTCCGGTTTACCTTCACTGATACCCTATAACACACCGATAGGAATTTTAAAACCTCGAACATTCTCTAAACTCGACCTGTCTCTAAACTTCTAGAGTATAATCGTCATCCACTTTCGTTTGGAGACCACTCTATAAAGTTCTTCCCATCCTTTGTGTCTTGGAACGTTTCTTTATGTTCTAACCTGAAAACTTCGTATCTTCGTCCTCTTCCTGCTCTACCCAGCACTCGTTCCTGTCTCAGACCTTCTTCCCTGTAAAATCCCTATCAAGTTTTGTCTCCTCGTGTGTTTAGGTGCGTCCAATCCTGACTATAGTCTTCACGTCTTTTGGTTTACTCTTATCAGTAAATATCCGTAAGTACGGGGTTAAGACTACCACCAGGTATGAGTACTGTAGTCATATTTTAAGATACGGGAGCCTAAGACAATTTGAAAGAAATTTCTAGATGTAGGAAACCTTTTCTTCAATACCGTGATCGTTAAATAAAAAAAGAAATTTAAAATAGTCTGAAGCGTGACCTAACGATAAGGAACTATACAAATACTGGGTAAATCATTTACTGGAAGAAAGATGGAAGGACTCTTTTAACTTCAACGACCCGTATTACATAGAATAAGTTGAAGGAGATAACGGTTTAGATAGGTGTCAGTAAGTGAGAAGGGAGGTAAGGTCGTTCGACTCACCTTTGTCACAAAAATTCCAGGTGAGTGAGGAGATGTGGGAATTGAGGTCGGTGCTGGTAGAAGAGGATGTGCTGGTCATCTACGCAGTGATGAGATCTATAAGGAGGAGTAGAGGAAAGTTGTAGGAAGATACGTAATTTAGTGTTTAATTAGGGGCGGGTTAGTTTTGGTGTTATAGTGAGGTGTTGAGAAAAAATTTTTGTATAAAACCCCCATATTTATCACTTCTTGTTCCTTCGGACCGTACGACGTCAAGTACCCCAGTGTTTCTCAACCCGTACTGAATCGTTGACTTTTTGGTGTGGTGGATTACGTTCTTAGTGTCCATGACACCTTCATGTCTAAGTTTTCTAGACGACTCCCCTACTCCTATTTCACTTCCCATCTTTGGTTGTAGTGGGTTTCTATACCCTCCGACCCATTCCGGTACTCTCAATCCTAAAGAGGGCTGAGGACTTATGTCACTCTTCAACCCCTTCTCCCATCCGAAACCTGGACGTGTCTGATGTTTAGACTTATAGATTCGATTCAGACTTGGTGACAGGACCCTGTGATGACGAGGGTGAAATCGGGGGACCGGGTGTAGATACTATGTGTTTATAAGTGACTCGTTTCAAGTCCGTTTTACAAATCCACCTCGACAGACTATCTATTCGTCGTCCTACTCTCTCCGATATCGTAGTAAATCGGGGTCTTGTATTACCCTTCTTCATAATTGAGCTTGTCAAAACTGAGGTTTGTAGACTGTTAATTTGTCGTAGGTTTTATCTGAGGTTATACTTGTCTAACGAGGAACTCTTTCTTCATGTTTATAGAGTATTTGTATACTTTTCTACCAGTCGGAATGAGTATTAGTCTCTTAACGTTTAATTTTGAGATCACTCTACAGTAAAGATGAATCACCTCTTTGTCCGTGGAGTATCCGTTGACGACCGGTTTCACATTTACCCATGTTGTAAACACCTCCCATTAAACCGTTATAAATGGATTTACATTACTCGAAGGGACCACCGAGTCACCATCTCTTGGGTGGACGGTTACGTCCTCTGTACTCAAGTTAGGGACTCAGTCCTTCTAGGGGACCTCTTCCTTTACCGTTGGGTGAGGTTATAAGAACGGACCCTTTAGGGTACCTGTCTCCTCGAATCGTCCAATGTTAGGTACCCCAGAGGTTCTCAGTCGATGTTGAGCCGTTGATTTGTTGTTGTTGTTGTTGTTGTAAGATTTACATTCTATAAAAAGTTTTACATTTTACAAGTACGCGAAATTCAGTCGTCAAGTCGAAGATTCTTATAGGATATCGATCATACTGATCATGAACATTCTTTACCGTGTATATCTTTCGAAAAGTACCGTCTTAATAGACACTATCGGTTTCCAATTTCGTTAGACTTGTAGGTAACCAAACTGTAACTAATTTTTATTTTTCCTGCTACGTTCGTATGTTTCTTATAACATGTCGATGCCTTTTATGAGTCGTCTAGGTGTACGTGTCTACATCGTCTTAGAGGTTTTAGATCACACTTTACTTTTCTACATTCTATCGCAGCGAGTCAGTACAGGCTGAGAAACGCTGAGGTACCTGACATCGGACGGTCCGAGGAGGTAGGTACCTTAGAAGGTCCGTTCCTATGACCTCACCCAACGGTAAAGGAAGAGGTCCCCTACAAGGGCTGGGTCTCTAACTTCGGCCCAGAGGACGTAACGTCCGTCTGAGAAATGACAGACTCGGTGGTCCCTTCGAGATCACAGATATTACAAGATGGTTTATATATCTGTGTTTGTGTGTGTCAACACACAAAATATTCACAACAAATGTCCGTGTATATGTTTACAAAGTTGAACACATAAAATCTCGTGTATAGATCTGTCTACATATTATATAAACTTTATTAGTAGTAGAAGAACTTTCCTTTGCCGTATAACTTCACCGTCCTAGTATCTTTTGAACGAAAAATGATATATGGACACCGACTCACCATTTCGTAGACGGACGGTCACTTCCTCTATACCCAAGTCAGGGGCCTAACTCTGCTCGGGAACCTCTTCCTTTACCATTGAGTGAGGTCATAAGAACAGATCCTTTACGGCACCTGTCTCCTCGGACCCCCCGATGTCAGGTACCCCAACGTTTTCTTCACCTGTACTGAATCACTGATTTATTGTTGTTGATAAAAAATTGGAAAACTTAAAACTACAACATGTACATAACTGATGAACTTGTATTCAATTAATTTAATTGATGTATATCGTCTTATCGGAGGGACAACAAAACCAACTTCTAATCGGAGCCGTTAAACGTCACTCTTACTTCCCTCCCTTTTTGTTCTTGATTTTTTTCTGCTTACCTGTCTAAATTACTAGGTGAGTTCAACTCCCTGGTGTTAAACTCTCTCATCTTGAACCGTACCGATCGTACGAAAAAACAAAAGGTCTTTTGGACTACTTAAGACAGTAATTCTTACTCCGTCCACTTCCTTAAGGGACCACCAGGTCACCAACTGAAACGGAAGGTTACGTCCCCTACTCCCAAGTTAAGGACTAGTCCCTTGATTCATTCTAGGGTATACGGAGAGACGGTTTTTTTTGGAGTTGTATTCGTTTTCTTCGCTATAACATTGTTTCAGTTATTTCTGAAAATTTTATCAGGTGTAGTCTTTTTTTTTTTTCTTTTCTTTTCTTACTCGTCCACCTAAAAGTCGTAAATCGTGTCCTAACTTTAAAACTTCCTATCTTCGTCGTCGTTCTGACTCGGTTATTTAACACTTACCTTCATGCTCTTCTTAAGTCGACTAGTTCAAACCCAGACCGGATTGTCTAGTCTTTCTGTACGGTCTCCATGTCTACCTTACTCTCTTTCACCGTTGAAGTTTTCGGGTCTGCAGACGTTCTATGGTTTCTGTCGAGGGCACCTCTACTTTGCCCTTTCCACCATATAGCCTGTCCTTTTTACAGATTGATCCACAAAAGGGTCACTTCTGTGCCAGGTCCGACCCCCATCGACTAACCTCTTCTCCATTTCCATCGGACTCCTCTCTCCTGGACTTTAAGATAACAACGTAGTAACTCACTAAACAGATGGACCCACAACTTTTGTAGGTCTTGAGTTCAAGTTTTCACCCCTCCTCTACGTATGATACTTTTCCCGGGGTCACCAAAAAACCACAAAAAAAAAACAACAAAAAAAAAAAAAAAAAAAAATACCTCTCCTTCTCTGACCACAACTCCCATTGGACACTACCCCACTCTTATCCTCTCTCTTAATGTCAAACGTTATGAATTTGACTGAAATTCCTATTCAAATCTACAAACTAGAGACAATGATTTCAACTCTAAACTTCTCAGGTTCGTTTTACTTGGTATAAGTCTTATCAATTATAAAATTATATTCAACCTCAAATTTTTTAATTGAGTATCAGTTGGTCGTACTTGGGGTGTGCAAGATGTTCGAGGTCGAGCAGCACAGACGGGACTCAGAATGGTGAGGGCGGACCCCAGTGTGACAAGGCCGAGTGTCCAGAGTGACGACCAGGAATTTGAGAGGTCCGGTCGAAATGTAGTATCGAACCGGGACGGGTGAGGGAGAAGGGACCCTTCGAGAAGGAGACCACGACGTTCGAAGAGAGCCGAGAAACAAGTACGCAGTGGGAGAGCCACTCCAGATGGACCTGGTGGACGTACATTTCGTCGTTGAAAGGAGACGAAAAGAAGGGACGAAAAAGAATTGGGTATCGTGAATAGTAGAAGAATCAGAACAGAGAATTTACAAAGGTAGGTGATCTTGTCTTCGAGGAACTCCTGACGTCTTAAAAAATTTTAACAGAAAATTTGATACAGAAGTTAACAACAGAGGGGTCAAGGATCTTGTCACTGACCGTTATAAATTGTGTTTTATTTATAAACAGTGTACTTACTACAATCAAAAATGTATCAATTTATTCATCACCAGAGGGGCCACCACGATCACCATTTCTTGGGTGGACAGTCACGTCCTCTGCATTCTCTGTGTCCAAGTTATGGACCCACCTCTTCTAGGGGACGTCCTCCCGTACCGTTGGGTGAGGTCATAAGAACGACACTCTTAGGGTACCTGTCTCTTCGGACCGTCCGATGTCAGGTATTCCAACGTTTCTCAGTCTGTACTGACTTCACTGTATCGTTTATTCATCATAAACTTTTTTGTCTAATAAAAGGACCTATACACGTGAGTTTGTATTTCACGTAACTTACAGAGTGTCTAATCAAAAAAGACGAAACGGTCGACAAATTACTCGCAAAAGGTCCACGCTTCGTGAGACGATAATATCATCTACCTTTCTACCAGAGTTTCCAAGGATGAGAGTTCCTAAAGTGGTTGACCACCCCTAAACTTCTGGACTGATGTTGAGTTCCGTGTTGTTTCATCCCTGTCGGTTTCACGACGTCCTTAGGTCTTTTTAGTCGTCAAATAAACGACCAAAGGTGTCACCATTTATTTCCTTGTCGAACGTCGTCCCATTCACACTATGGGACTACCGTGACTCTCGCCTAGCGGTCGTTGTGTCACTTTCCGCTGCCACCACTGATTGTGCGAACCGAATTTGTGTAACGTGCATAAGCGAGTACAGTCTAAGAAGTATTGACGTGTTCCATCCAAGATAGTAATGAACAAAGTGTCTACTCCTTCAACTCTACGTCACTTAACTACATTGAATGAGTTCCAGTGGTTCAAGTACCATCTCGATCGAAGAATTTTTTTAAAAATAACCTCATATTAACGAAATGTTATAACACAATCAGAGACGACATATCGTTTCGCGTAGTCGCTATATATATATATATATATATATACACAAGGAAGAAAAAACCTAAAGGTAGGGTAAATCCAGTGGTATCTCGTGACTCATCTCAAGGGACTCGATATGTTATCCAAGAGTCATCAAAAGATAAAATATGTACCTTGACATCAGGTACCCCAACGTTTCTCAACCTGTGCTGAATCATTCACTTGTTGTCACTATGTATTATGATTCAGTGAATTCAATACAGACTGAGACCCTGGGGTACCTGACATCGGACGGTGTGAGGAGACAGGTACCCTAAGAGGTCCGTTCTTATGAACTCCCCCAACGGTAAAGGAAGAGGTGCTATGTATTATCCTTAGATCTTTTGACCATGTTTATTTGCATAAACGTTTCTCGATCGAAAACTTAAGTCACACGGAGGTCTCGAAAAATAAACCCCGTCTCCCCCTCCAGCCACAACAATAATATATTAAGAAATCATTAAGATATTATTATTACTAATTAGTTATAGAATATTAAAATATTAATAATTTATTAATAAAATATTAATAATAAATCTTAATTTATTAAGATGTATTAATAATTATTAATATAATAAATATTATTACTTATTAATAATATATAATTTTATTATTAAGATATTATTATGAAGAAATTTAATGAAAATAACTCCATATATCAACCACATGTGATGAGACATTCATAATCTCGAAGGACAAGAATTGTCGACATACAATGAAAGAGTAAATAGTCGACTTCTCCGGGAATTCATCGACTCGCACCGACCTTGTCTCAAACATACCTCCCTCCACCGTTCTCTCTTTAAACCTACCGTACCAGTCTCGTTCCGACACCCCCTGGGACTCGAGAAACGAGAATCTACTCCTGTAGCGAGACACCTCTCGATAAAATCCCAAAATTCTTGCCCGTAGTAGACAGGACCCAACGTTTGACTCTCGATTGTCGTCGGACTCTCTCTTCCTCTCTCTACATTTAAGCCGATTTCCTTTACATAGTTTTCTTCTCCCAGTCCTCTATACAGTCTCCACATTGGTCATCTTGGTTTACTGCGGAACTCTCAAACTCCGGACTCTCCAGACAATTAACTCTCTGTCGTGTGTCCTCTATTCGTGTCTCTTAATAATCTTGATGTGGGTAAAAATATAAGTGATCACAGTTTTTTGGGGAATAATAGATCGGTATTCCTATTTGTAAGATTCAAATTTATCAAAGGACTCGTCTATACCTTTAATTTATAAGGAGGAAGGTCGGATTCTCTCTAAAATGGTGGACGACCACTTGAGTTAAATAGTTCAATTAATTTGATAGACATCATTTTTTCACATGTATACAAAGAGACTTTATCGAAATTACCCCAAACCTCGAAAATACCCTTAGAAATGGACTCAGAACCTAATATATAAATCAAAAGATAATTTAAAAAGAGAGTGTAAAAGGGAGTCTTCACCCCCACCCCCTCACCCGCACCCCTTCCAAACCTTACTGGAAGGTTTCTTTAATAAAAATTAAAGTTGAATACAATTTTATAAATGATAGGACTGATACCGAGTGAAAAGGAATCTGAGAAGTTTAGAGTCAAAATTATCGTCTCTCGTTCGTAGATATGAATAGTCATTACCAGTCGTCCCAAGACTGCCACCACTTCTGACGGGCCGTTCCGTTCTCTGTTTAAGAGTCGACGATGACATCGTCCTTTTGGAGTTTCTGTAGTGGTGTGAGAGGACTCGGATGAAGGAACTATGAGGTATAATGAATGAGTACAAAAGTAAGATAACACGTATATAAGTCGTTTATGGGTAGGTCCCAGGTGGGACACGGTCAGAACCTCTCTCTCTCTTTACTTAATCGGTGAAGGATAATAGTTCCTCAAAAGTCAAACTCATAATGTCTGATTTGTGAATACTAAAATTTCTAATTATATGCAGGGAGTACCAGGTCACCAACTCTTAGACGGACGGTCACGTCCCTTATGTCCAAATTAGAACCAGACCCTTCTAGGGTGTACGGTATTCCGTAGATTCGGGTGTACGGTGTTGATGACTCGGGGACACGGACCTAGGGCGCGAGACGTTGTTCTCTCATCAGGGACAACCGGTGTTGATCTCTTTCGGACATGTGTTGTTACTTCCTTTTTTTTAAGAGTTTCTGTAGAGTTACTCTACTACATATAAAACTTCGGTTTCATTGGTTAGGTGAATTTGTGTTTGTTATGAAAACTATCCACAAGGGACCCATTATCAAATGAAAAATCGGAAACATTTTTGCCGATCTGAGTTTTTTAATTCCTTCCTTTTTCGGTCGGACCTAGTTCACGGAAAACAGTAATCACAGTAACACGGTATAAACATGTTTCTCCAAACTGAGTTCTTTCGGTTGTCTCTCGAAGGTCCTCTGAGAGTCAAGAGGAGGTCGGGACCGAAAGTGTAAACTTTTTACTTGACGAACAGAAGTCCATAATATACCCCGTCGGAGACATTGAAATCTTTACAAACACGAAGACTGGGGAGTACGGGAGACAATGGGTGACAGACGTCTGTATCTCTTCCGGTCCGGAGGACCCAACCCCCTCCCGTCGTACAAAAGATCCTTTACCGTCCTTCTGACGTACCCCCGTCGAAAACTGTCGGACAGAGTGAACGTAAATAGAAGTGACTGGTTCGAGGTAAAGATCTTTTTCACAGTCCCCAGGACGACAGTCCGTTACCCCACTGGTACCCTTCGGATCAACGAACACTGTCCTTTTACAAGGGGTGACCCGACCGTCCTGGTGTCGACAGTCGTGACAAATCTGTCTGTACGAGGGGGGAGAGGTGAAGTCCCGACTCATCTTGTAGTAAGGGTGTCCTGTCGTGTTGTCTGGTGGAGAGAACACGAGTCAAAAGGAACACGAAAATGAGTCCTTCGTGGTCCTATAAGAGTCGGTAGAAGTCTTAAACTTTCTATCGTCTCTTCGACTCACAAGTCTCGAGGACTAAGTAACCTCCGGCTCTATACAGAGAATAATTGTTGATCAGGTGTCGAACCTATTACCATCTATATACGGGGGTTTTATACACAACTTAATTAAGTAATTACTAAATCATTATATTAATTAAATACCCGGATACGGACCGACTCGTGACTTCTTAACTACTAAAACTTGACACCACAACCTCTTCTGAGAACTCTCAGGGAACCTGTCGGTCCTCTAGTTTGTGCAGTTAGGATTTCCTTTAGTCAGGACTAACCTTCCTGACTACGATTTCGACTTCGACGGTAGGAAACCGGTAGATTATGCTTTTCGGTGACCTATGCTTCTCGGTTGAGTAGTCTTTTCTGGGACTACGAGCCTTTCCAACTCCCGTCCTCCTCTTCCTTCATGTCTCCTACTATACCAACCTACCGTAGTGACTGAGTCACCTGTACTCAAACTCGTTTCAGGCCCTCTATCACTTCCTTCGGACCGTACGACGTCAGGTACTCCAGTGTTTCTCAGCCTGTACTGACTTGTTGACTAGTTATCGTTGTTTTACGGACCGTAAAACGGACCGTACCATGGACCGTGTACCGTTTACAGTTATTAATAAACTACTCACCTACTTGGTCGACGTTTTAGACGTTGAGTCAATTCGAGTCCGAGGTCGTGGTCTGGGTGCCAGTACTGAAATACCTCGTTTACTTCAACAAGGTCGGAGAGGGTAGGAGTGATAGGTGAGGTCAGGTGAGAATTGGTCCCGGAGGAGTCGAGTGAGGTTTGTTGGACAGACGTACGCCACACCAGGGACCTGGTCGTCGTAGTCATAGTGGACTCTTATACGATCTTTTCGTTAAAGCACCAGAGGTGGGTCTAGATGATTTAGTCTTCGAAACACCTGCTCCACAATATTCTTCAGAAGGTACACTAAAACGACGTATGATTTTCAAACTGTTGATGATGAATCCAAAGACCAAAACAAATAAAGATTCTTTTTGGTTTGTTGTTGTTTTTGATGGGTGTACTCCGAGTGGGTCCTCACAAAAGACCTGTCCACCAAACCGGAGAGGGAATCTACGATTCTTAGACTTAGAGGTCCCGAAGTCGGTCCTCCTAGACGTAAAACTTGTTCACTAAAAAAAATGTGTCATCTTGGTGAAGGGGTTTCTAACGAAAGAAAGGTAGTAGGTAATCAAATAGTCAAAGTCGTTTTAAAAGATCACCTAATCTAAGTAAAATCTAAGTAAGTAAGTAATCTAAGTAAGTAAGTTTATTCCACTATTGGCCTCTATAAAAGTACAAATTGTCCCTTGATTACAAGGGAGACAGGATTTTCTTATTACACGGTTATATTGTTACCTTTAAGTCTAGGACAACATCCGTCATTTCCTACGAGACCCATTCCCACCCTCAAAACGGGAGTTTAATTTTCCGTAGTGACCTAAGGATTGACTGTGTCACTCTCCCTACTCCCAGTGTAACACAAAATAGTTATATAACCGACAATGTAGAAACCTTAAGTCGAGAATTTTCTCTACACCGAGTGTACACTTCGAATTGAACGTCTACACACTCGATAAAAAACTGGTAATTTTACACGAAATATGTATTTTTTGATGACCCATTTATAGACTTAAAGGTAGGTAGTACTGAACTTTGAGACTCTGAGACTGCGTAACATACACATCGTTAGTTGATCTACCATACCATCGGTAGACATACCATCAGTAGTTGATCTAGACTCATCTTCGACGACGAAGATTAAGTCGTCAATGGTGAGGGAGGACGAGAGGTATTAGAATGAGACTGGGTATAGTAGTGGTAGAATGTAACTTAAGGACAAGAGACACCCTCAAGCTCAAACATTGAAGACGAAATGTATTAGGTACATTATATGTACAAAGTTGCGATAAGTGAGTTTAGTAGGGTGGGAACGGAAGAGGGTGTCTCAGGTTTTCAGACAATAAATGTAGACACAGAGAAAACGACAGAGCATATATCCCAGTAGTAATGGTATAAAGATTTAAGGTATATATACGTAATTATATGACATAAGTACAAAAAGAAAGGCTAAATGAAGTCAGACATTTTAACCGAGGTCAAAGTAGGTGGAGTAATCTTGACTAAGTTTATATAAGAAAAATTACCGACTCATTATGAGGTAACACATATACGTGATGTCGAAAGAATAGGTAGGAAGACGACTACCTGTAGATCCAACGAAGGAACAGGACCGATAATATTTGTAACGACGCTACTTGCAACCTCATGTGCACAGAGAAAGTTAAGACCAAAGGAGCCACACATACGGGTCGTCACCCTAACGACCCAGTATACCGTCAAGATAAATAGACGAAATGTGGTGGTAGTGGAGTCTCCCTTCGAAAACCCCTTCTCCTCCCCAGGAATACCCCAATTCTCTTCCCTACGTCTCCTAAGGGTCCGTCAGGACGAGAGAGATGTAGGGAAGTTTGTTACTTCTACGAAACCGACAGTAGACTGGGGACAATGAGTCCACACACAAGTCCATCATGAAAGATTGGTAAACCCAAAATTATACAAAAGAACAGAGGAGTCGGTCCCGTCCTCCTAAAAGATCTGAAGGGAAGGAATTGTTGACTAAAAGAAAGATCTTAGGACGAATCGTAAAATTACGTAAAACAGTCCAACGTTATAAAAAGGGGGTTTTTTAATTTATTCATAAACTAATCTTTGTAAAAAGTACACAATTTTAACTTAGTGTTGTAAGTGAAGGCGATCATAAGTAAACTAATACTATTACCGGTAAAAATTGATTCGTAGATTATTCTGTTATGTTTAATAACGACCAGGTGAATTATCGTAAAGGGGTGTATGGATAGTCTTTATAATATGACGAGTGTGATAGTGTGATAACACGTATTACGTAATTATTTATTGAAATATTTAAATACAATAGATAAGGGTGATGTTTATTAAAGGGGGCGGTTTATAAAGGTCTTAAAGGATTCGAGTACTTAATTTATTCATTTACATCGTAGACGGTAAGATGGGCACGGGGAGGGGGTGGTGTGTGTGGAAAAGGATGAGACTTTAGATAAACCACGAAATATAAATAAAGTACTCTTTAGACCCTCACTCTTCTAAATTTAAATGTCGAGATTATCGGTGAGACTTGATCTCCAATTCCTTATTATTCAGAACGAGTACTATTTCATCCAGTCAACTTTCTATAGTATCGGGAAAGGATGACTACTAAAAGTGTTGAGACACGGTCCCATCGACAATAAAGGGGTCACGAGGAGACTCCTTAAAGATAAAAGATTTTGTCTTCTTATAACACTTCGTTCTTCTCACATCTCGGACTTTGGTAGGGGCGTAGGTACATCCAGTAGTAGGTGAAAATTGTCATGGATTGATAAGGTGACGGAGACAGTTGTCCTAAAATGGTAAGGTCTTTGAGGACGGGTCCTTGTATTTTCAGTGTCGATTACAGTGTCAAATGAAACCTTTTCAGAGGTTTTAGGGTAAAGTGGATCATAATCCGACAGGTCGAAAGATTCTCCATCTTCGTTTACTGACAACTGAGAGGTTCCGAGAACCTTTGGAGAGTATTTTGGGAACGGAAGGACATGGGTGATTAAACTAAAATTAAAAAGTGAAATGAATCATATTAACTGTTTATTTTATCATTATCACAAGTCACACCAATAAACTATACGTATATGTAAAACTTTCCTAAGGAAGTAGTTTAATTAATTGTGTAAATAGTGAAGTATACAAATGGGAAGTGAAAAACCTCCGAAGGTATCACCGAATCGACCATTTCTTAGACGGACGTCACGTTCTCTGGACCCAAACTAGGGACCCAACCCTTCTAGGGGACCTCTTCCCTTTCCGTTGGGTGAGATCATAAGACTGGACCTCTTAAGGTACTTGACATATTAGGTACACCAGTGTTTGTCAGTCTGTGCTGATTCTTTAAAAGTGAAAGTGAAAGTGAAAAAACCACTCTTGTAAGTAAGAGGAGAAGATCGTTTAAAGTCGACATCTTATCACAATAGTTGTTACCAGCGGTACCACATGTAATCTAGGAGTCCGGTAAAAGAAGAATATTGACTTTCAAACGTAGGAATGTAGTTGGCAAAGATAAAAAAAGAGGGGGTCAAAGTGAGGACCTTTTTTGAAACAATGAGACAAAGACTCAAGTTGAATTTTATTATTTTTTTTTTAAGGTGTGGCCACTAAGGGCGTCATAAATAGAAACAGACCTAACAAAGTGAATTACGAAAATTCGAAGTAGGGATAACAGGTGTACCGTTCTAAAAGAAGAAAAATTCCTGACTTATTATTAGATAATGTATATTTATATACAATAAAATGTGTGTGTGCATGAGTGGTGCAAAAGAACCAGGCAAATAGGTAACTGTCTGCTAACCTAACAAAAGTATGAAATCTATAGACATGAGACTACAAGAAATGTGGTAGTGTAAGTAATAGTACAGTACCAAAGACACACACAAACTTGGGTCCAGAGGTCGTAACGTTCGTCTAAGAAATGGTAGACTCGGTGGTCCCTTCGGGTAGCACCAAGAATGGGTCAGAATTGGGTGTTAATGTTATCTACGGTCAAGTCAAGTCAAGTCAGCGAGTCAGCACAGGCTGAGAAACACTGGGGTACTTAGTGTCGTGCGGTCCGGAGGGCCAGGTAGTGGTTGAGGGCCTCAAGTGAGTCTGAGTGCAGGTAACTCAGCCACTACGGTAGGTCGGTAGAGTGGGAGACAGCAGGGGAAGAGGAGGACGGGGGTTAGGGAGGGTCGTAGTCTCAGTTATTCTACGGTTTCTGAGTTTTTATAGGACTCAAACGAGAGGAAAGAGGAACTGAAACACTTATCATTTGAGTCTAAACGGACCAGTAGGTCCGAAAAGTCCCCGTAAGCTTCTCTCAGTCGTAGGTTATGGGGTTTACTGGTCTGAGTAGTCACTGAATCAACCATACAAATGGTTGTTAGAGAAAAGGTTTGTACGAAGTGTTTTCAAAGACTCAGATAAAGTCAACTAATCCAAGACGGGGGTGACTCTGTCCTTTTGACTAGTCCTGACCTAAGGTCGAGACGTCGAAGGATACTGGCGAGGTGGACCAGTCGCTCGAGGTGGACGACGAGAGTAGACGTGTCCTCTGTCGCAAAATAACAGGAGTCAAAAATGGTAAACGTCGTGTGGAAGACGACCTTCTTCTTGATCGGATCAGTGTCTCCTTCGGATTAAGACCGGAGCAGTGTGTTTATGAAATCGGTGTGTAATGAGGGACAAAAATAAAGGTCCTATGTGTTTATGTTTCCTTGTGTAAGGACCCAGGAACTGTCTTAGGTCACAACACTACACGACTCGGTCAAATCATACATATGGGTTTCGGCTAAGGGAAGTCCTCCCTAGGGAAATAGGAACACGTTTATAATTCACGAAATTTTATGTAAATTTTACTAACATTTTTAGTATTGAGTAATTAAGTTTCACAAAAAAGTCATATATATCATGTCATATATATCGTCTCTCCAGAATAAAAGTCGGGACCCATATGTCACCCCTTCTCTCGACTACGTCACAGAGGTACTACCCCTAATCAGATTAAAACTCACCGGCACTTCTTTTATAAACGTTTTATTAACGGATGCAACGTTAACATACTTTAAGATACTCCCTTTATTTCTTCCGACGTTTTCATGTACGGTCCTCTTGGATCGGTTTGACCTTGAACCTTTCGAACACGGTTCTTCCACTAGAATTAATAAATAAAAAAAGATAAAAAACTACTACCCTAGGACCAAGGAGCTGGTCCCTAACTTGGGTACAAGGGGATGTCACCTTCACGTCAAAGAATTGGTGACCTGCCGGTCCCTTTAGGGTCTTTCACTAGAAATTTGGTTCTGAATTTTGATACACTAGGTTAGACCGAAGTGACCTTCTAGAACTTAGAATAATGTAATCAATAGTCGTATTTTAGAATTTTCCTATGTACCATAAAGAAGTGAACAAACTCTATACATAAGACCATTTTAAAAGTTTCTATGAATTCTTTTTCTTTTCAAAACCGTGTAACTTTCAAGTACCCACTTTAAGGACTATGTTTAAATAGACTAACTTACACAGGTCAATAATAACTACTCACAGAAAACCGAAACAACCGAACAACCAGTTGTAGTTATAAATAAACGTATACCCTCTATATGTCACTATTAGGAGTTTAAAGACCAGTTTTAAACCAAAGTAGAAGAGTACAGACATTTCAATTCTTGATTTTAGAGTGGATCACTAAAGAAAATTAAAACTAAAGAAACTTTTTATAAAATAAATCAAAGTAAACATTATAAAAATCGAAAGTATATAATAAAAAGGAGGACGAATATAACCTGTCTTTTACAGTGTTTTACTGTCCCGATATCTTGTAGGACCTCTCCAATCTGTCTAACATAATATAGACAAATCTTTTGTGTTTACTCTTGAAGTACTTATATTTAATCACAAAATAAAAAAGATCACAGTGTATGTTATTTAGTCAAGAGACCGTTCACTGTCACTATACTTGTCATTTTGTAGAGGAGTAGAGATATATTTTATTTCCTAAATATCTATTTACTTTCCTTTTGGACCCATACTTTTCTTTTCGTAAGAACAGAATTCTCTCTATTATTGTTCCCCACCCATTGTCTCTTCCTCCTTCCAAAGTAGTAGCCCACTAAGGGTGGAGTGGTACCTTTAGTCCGTCGTTAGGATCAGTTCGGACCGAATTTCTAAAGTGTTTATAGAACTTTTAGTTATATGATTTTATCGTATAAAAGAGTCGGTTAGGCAGATATTAAAGGTGGATGCAGGTCTTTCGTTATATTCTTCTTCCTTCTCCTCTTCCTTCTTTTTTTCCTTCCTTACTCCACTCCCTTCCTCCCTCCTTAACCAACTCCCTCCTTCCTTCTTCTCTCTCCTGAACGGAAGAAACGGTGTTTCTGTTTGTCCGAACCACAAGACAAATTTATTTCTTTTGTTGGGTTTTGATTGTAAAATCTCCCGGATTAAGTATGGATTACTTTTACTCAAATAAATGTTTATAGAATTTCTTTAACCCCTTTATTCACTTTTTGGTAAGACATTTATATCTGTACGTTTTAGTATGTACGAGTTCTAATGAACCAGGAACTCTTAAGTCCCTCTTTTTTTGTCTCCCAAAACACGAATATGTTCACATAAAAGTTAACGTAATTTCATAATCTCTGAAACAGAATAATTTAATAGAGAGTTGAGTAGGTCAAGGGTAAAGGACAAACGAGATGTGTAGATGTAGAGGTCTCGACAGGGTACTCTATCCTTCCATATAATATGATTAAGGTCTAACTCGATAGAAATTAATTTCGAAAAGAACGTTCTTAAAAGACTACTGGTGTCTTTGTATACCTTGAGTCTTCAGGATTGTAGAATTTCAAATTAGTTTAACTAATTTCAAGAAGTATTTCAACGAGTAGAAACGTGTCGTATCCTTTTAGAACGGGGGATCCGGAATACTACCTTCGTGAGGGATCTCAGTTGTCATACAGAGAGACGAATCGACGAGAGAAAAAGAGACGAAAGAAACCTAAAGGTCAAGTCCTCGTTCTATTAGAAGGTTAGTCTATGTAATGGGGTTGAAACTGTAGAAGATAAAAATTTCAGACTTATTGTAAAACGTGAACTTACGATTACTCCGTTAAATAAAACTTCTTTTGTGATTTAACCTGAGTCTCTTTAATTTTCTCTGTTAAAGTTTTACGGTTCTATTAAGGAATTAGACAGACAATTTGCCGACGTTATCGTCGAGTTCACCGACTCAATGCGTTGTCCTTTCAGAACCAGGAGACGAAGAGGTCCTAGAGTAGTCCGAAGACCTTTTGAATCGATTTATACGAAGTTTTTAAAAGTGGGAAACAGTCTAAAAGATATCGAGAATTTCATACGAACCTTGATCTTTCTACCCACATAGTCAGAGGTTGTGTCGTATTTACTACTACTTGGAACCAGTATAACGGGACCTCACTAAACCGATATGAGACTATAGGTTCAAAAGTAGTGGAACAAAAGAAAAAGGAAAAAAACGAAAAGAAAATACTAGGATATTTCAAAAATGGCATTGTTTATTTAAATTAGACTAGTAAACAAGGACTTACAAATTGACACCAAGACGGTGTCTTATATTTCCTAATCTCAACCGGACACGACAAGTTAGGTCATTAGTGATTGGTGTATATCGATAAATTTAAATTTGTGTGTAATTAATTGTAAATTATTTTAATCTTTGAACCGAAAAGTCGAGTGTCGATGTGAAGTTCATCAGGTATTAGTATACACCGAGTATTGATGACTTAACCGGCCATTTCTTTATCTTGTAAGAGTAGAAGTGTCTTTCAATATAATCTGTCACGACTCGAGTTACTAATTCCTTTGAGACACACACACACACAAGCCAGTGAGTCAGTACAGGTAGGTTGAGAAACACTGGGAAACATAATATCGGGTGGTCCGAGGTGAGAGGTACCCTAAAGGGTCAGTTCTTATGACTTCACCCAACGGTAAAGGAGGAGGTCCCTTGTCAGAGGTGAGTCTCTAATTTGGAGTAGAGGGCACAGAGGACATAACGTCCGTCTAAGAAGTGTACGACTCGGTAGTCCCTTCGGGGATTCCTTTAATTAAGGAATTAAGTTGACCCGATTCTAAAAAAGTCGTACAATTGAAGAGTTGAATAAATCTTATATCTGTACGGAGAGTCTTCGGATATCAATCCGATCGTAGGTTAAATTCTCCAATTAAGTCATAGGTCCCTTCTCAAATAGTCCGACGCACTCGTCTACACCTTTCTCCTACGGTACGGTTTTTCTTGGTAAACTTAACCCGACAGATAGACCTTATCCGTCCTAAAGTCCTTTAGTTACTTTAAGAAAAAAATACCTCGACTTCAATACCTGATTTAGTCTCCTATCTTGTCGTCTTGTCCTACGTTTACTCTTCCTTTCAATTTCGGGTTTACGTTAACGACCGTTTCCTCGTGTCTTCCCCGTCCCCAAGGGGTTCACCCTCAGTCTCGTGTCACAGTCTCCCTCCACCCAGGGCAAATTTGTCTTTCCGTCCAACACACAGGTCTGGTGTACCCTCCCGAGTGGAAGGAAACTTTATCGGTGTCCTAACGGTCCGTACCGTGAAGAACCAAGTGTTCTGACCCTAGTACGTTTTGACTCTCATCGGACGTGACTCCTGTGATTTCTTTTAGATGAGAGACACTTGTCTCCCAAGCGAAAGTGAATAGAGAGGAGATCAAACAAGGGTGCGAGAGGAGTATCTACGAAGATTAGTGATCGACACTATAAGTTATAAAGTTAAACATGTAGTCATACACATACATACCCCCTTTATGTCACACACACACACACACACACACACATCTTAGTTTCTGGATTGATTATCTTCACACTCGGGCTCAGGTGTGGTGATTACTGGCGTCATGAGGTGCACCACCCCGTCACCCGCCCCCCTCTCCATCCCACCCCACCCAAACCCCTCCCCTGTTCATGGTTTAATAGGTCACGACCTTCCAATGCTAAAACCTCTACAACCCTACCCTACTGACATAAAACGAACACCCTTCCTATACTTAAACCCCTCTGGTCTTCAACCTGACATTACCTAACTTGACACAGAGGGGTTTTCTACACAATTCAAGATTAGGGACTATGGACATTTAAACTAGAATAAACCTTTATTTCAGAAACACTATATTAGTTCAATTACACTTAGGTATGGTCTAATTCACTTTCACTTTCACGAGTCAGTACAGGTTTGAGAAACACTGGGGTACCTGATATGTCAGGTACTTTAAGAGGTCCGGTCTTACGACCTCACCCATCGGAAAGGGAAAAGGTTCCCTAGAAGGGTTGGATCCCTAACTTGGGTCCAGAGGGTGTAACGTCCGCCTAAGAAATGGTCGACTCGGTGTTGCCTTCGGGTATGACCTAATTCCACCCGAAATTAAGTCTATCGTTGCAACGATATTCTATTCCCTTCAGACTTGTACCTGTGTGAGTACCCTCTTGTGACACACTACTACCCCCGTCTCTGACCTCACCACGTGGGTGTTACGTTTCTTACGGTTTCTGACAGTCGTTGTGGACTTCGGTCCTTTTCCGTTTCTTGTTGGGAAGGGATCTACGAGCCTCTCGTACCGAGACGGTTATGCAACTAAAGTTTAAAGATCAGAGATCTTGAAACTCTACCACTTTCACTTTCACTTCAGTGAGTCAACACAGGCTGAGAAACGCTGGGGTACCTAACATCGGGTGGTCCGAGGAGGTAGGTACCCTAAGAGGTCCGTTCTTATGACCTCACACAACGGTAAAGGAAGAGGTCCCCTTAGAAGGGTTGGGTCCCTAGCTTGGGTACAGAGGGTGTAACGTCCGTCTGCGAAATTGGAGACTCGGTGGTCCCTTAAGGACCATTTACAGAAAGTAAGACTCGATGTCAAACGATAATGAACAATGTCTCCGGGATTCTATTATTGTATAGGTTTATGTACAATATGGGATAACGATACCAACCTGTATGGAGTCGTCTCTTACATGGAGTTCTCTCAGGTCCTTAACGTGGTAAAATGTCCCAAGGGTCCAGTCACAACTCCACGATGGAGACAAGTTCCGTCTAAAGAGAAGTCATCTGTTCAATCTATAATCCTACCGTCCTGGTAGACTCAAAACCACTGGAATATACCGTCGTTATATCATTTTTAACTTTGTCATTTACCGGACTGATATTTTAATTTATCTGATATTACGTAAGGACTCCAACAACGTCAACAGTGTTTTCTCTAAAGTCCTTCTCTTTTTTCTATGAGAACGTTGTCCACCCTATTTCCAAATCGTAGTAGATCAAACTTATACCCCAAAGGAACCACCTAGTCTACCATTTCTTAGACGGACGTTACGTCCTCTGGACTCAAACTAAGGACCGAACCCTTATAAGGGACCTCTTCCCTCACCGTTGGGTGAGGTCATAAGAACGGACCTCTTAAGGTTCCTGTCTCCTCGGACCACCCGATGTCAGGTACACCAGTGTTTCTCAGTCTGTGTTGACTTACTGATTGTGTGTGTGTGTGTCAAACTTATTCTCTTTTTTATACTAGATAAAGTATAGAGTTCCTGTTACTACGTCTACATAACCAACGTTATTTTTCAGGAAGGATGGACTGTTCAACGTGTGAATCCAAAATTCTTTAGGTGGGGTTCCTGTCCTCCTTCTCTTGTATGAGATATGAAAAGAAATCCTGGTTTTCATCATTCTTGTTTTTTCAGTATATTTCTAAAAGAAACACTAGGGTACCTGACGTCGTACGGTCCGAAGGGACAGGTAATGGTTGAGGACCTGAGTTTGAGTACAGGTAGCTCAGCCACTACGGTAGGTTGGTAGAGTAGGAGACAGCAGGGGAAGAGGAGGGTGGAAGTTAGAAAGGGTCGTAGTCCCAGAAAAGATCACTCAGTCAAGAAGAGTAGTCAACCGGTTTCCTAACATCGAAGTCGTAGTCAGGAAGGTTACTTATCAGTCCTGACTAAAGGAGATCCTAACTGACGAAACTAGAGGAACGTCAGGTTCCCTGAGAGTTCTCCGAAGAGGTTGTGCCATTGGACCTGGATCTACGGACAAGATTTTAGACGGTGACTCCGTGATCCGGTGACCCTACACCCGGGAACCATATTTACTCGTGGTACCTAGACCTTTATAAGGACCTCTAAGTCTTTCCTTAAAATAAGATACCCGTAGTCAGATACAGAGGGGTAGATGGGTCGAAGTATATACCTTGGTAGGAGTTACCAGGAAGATGACTCTAGGAAACGAAAGAGACTGATAGATAGAAAGACATCCCAATCTCTGGTCAGGACTCCCAAATCGATCGACTAAACTCCTCGACTCCGGTAATACAGAAAGAAGAAGGACGGGTAGAGATAACCTTGAGAAGAGTGCCAAGAGTCATAGTCGAACATGGTAGGAAGGAACAATTCTTGGACCGTCCGAGGTGTGCTGGGACTCTTCTGGAGAGGGCGTTTCCTAACTCCCGACACGTTGTGGATGCCAGTACTGTGAACTCGTCCCTAAGGTCTAACAGTGTATAAGTAAGTGACTCCGAGGACCAGGGAAGGGTTCTCCCTCCTTCTTCCTTCTTTGGAACGAGGTGATGAGTCCAAAGAGGATAGAACGGAGTCGGGTGTCAGAGCAGGATAGCACGAGTAAAGAGGAGACCTTGTTGCGTCATATCGATCGTATTTGTCGTCTCCTGGAGAACGTGTGTACCTTTGATAAAAAATATACTTCGATACATAAAACTTCGATAAAATAATAATGACTATAAAGAAATAACGAAATCCTTAACTTCACCCTTTCCATACGTACTAATTGGTACAATTAGGTGGTTATCTGATTACATGGCGGTTCATTAATTATCGAAGAAGATAAACTACACGACCTTAGAAGTTTTTTTTTTTTTTTCTACGTGTTAAAAAAACCGGTCACTTACATAGTAAGTTTAATGTCACTACTGCTCTTTCTTAACGAAAATGAAACCAAGTAACCGTCGTCGTTTAATAACCCTGTACGAACTCGTCAAAAGTCAAAATATAAATAGAAAAACACTACAACATAATTGAAAGAGACAGGGGACCTTCTCCCGTACCGTTGGGTGAGGTCATAAGAACGGACCTCTTAGGAGTACCTATCTCACTGGACCACCCGATGTCAGGTCACCCAGTGTTTGTCAGTCTGTACTGATTCGTTGATTCGTGTCGTGTATGTTCAGAGGGTTGAAGTCCCTTATGATCACATTTTGATCTACGTTTAATGAACTCTGTAAGTTTTAGTGGTTTTTTTAGAGACTCATACATGTTCTCTAGATGTTTTTAAGTCAGAATACGAATTTAAAAATTCATACTATATGAAATAAAAACAAGATTGGATGACCGGTCCAATGAATAATGAATGGAAGAAAAGACTCAAAAGTTTTGGACCTATGATTAAATCCATATTTTATAAAGACAACAGTTACACCAGTTTATCCATTGAAAATAAGATTGTTTATACAAACCGATGGTAGTGTACGATACGATACGATTCAGTGAAGTCAACACAGGCTGAGACACGCTGGGGTATCTGCCGTCGGGTGGTCCGAGGGGACAGGGACCCTAAGAGGTCCGTTCTTGTAACCTCACCCAAAGGTAAAGGAAGAGGTTACGTACTCTCATTTTTCACTTTCACTTCAACGAGTCAGCACAGGCTGGGAGTCGTCGGTGTACTTGACGTCGGATGGTCCCAGGAGGTAGGTACCCTAAAAGGTCCGTTCTCATGACCTCACCCCACGGTAACGGAAGAGGTTGGTAGTGTAACCTTGTATATTTTTGCTTGAATGAACAACTTGTCTCTGTCTGATAAACCCCGTCTCAATATGGTCTTTGAAACCAATTTGAATTAGTGACAAAGGACATGTTGTTTTAGTATTCTCTGTGAAGACTTACGGACAGTTGACACGAAGGTAAATATGACTGTTGTTATTAATTAAATTGGGTTTCAACAGTGGTTTTGTGAAGAACCTTTGGTACCGGTCCTTCGTCCCTCAGTGGTTAAACTACATTCCTGGTAGAAGTCTTAGTTCCCTCTTCCAATTTTCCAACAAGAGTCTTTAACTTAGGTTGTTTTTTGTTCTAATTTCTATGTGATACTTAAAGAAAGACTTTTTTTTTTTAGAATAAAGTTATCTACAAAACAATTTTCTTAACGAAGGTAGTGTGTCGTCCTTAACTTTACCTTACAATCCTGAACCTCGTCTCCGTGGTCCCCGAGAGGAGGGGATTATTCCCTACCGAGTCACGTGTCTTGAGGTAGACTTTAACGGGACCGATGGGACATAGTACAATGGTGAGAAGAAAATAATTACCCCAGTCTAGGACTTTGGTTACGGTGAACTAGTCTCCGTACTAAATGATGGAACTGTTAAGGTCTGAAACCCCATTTTCTATAGTATAAGATTCCAAAAGGTGTTACCTCTGTAGGAAACTCAGAACACCGAGTCAACCATATCTTAGGCGGACGGTACGTCCTCAGGACTAGAGACACAGGCTTTCTAGGGGACCTCTTCCCTTACCGTTGGATGAAATCGTAAGAACGGACCTCTTAAGGGACCTGTCTCCTCGGACCACCCGACGTCTGTTACCCCTACGTTTCTCAGTCTGTACTGACTCACTGATTGAAAGTGAAAACTTTGATTATTACGGGTCAGAGGTTTGACTCTGAGAACCATTGTTCGAACAGATTGGCCGAGGATCTTTCAAAGAAAACCCCCCTAAGACACACAACCTAGTAGGTCGACACTAACGACCCCAGTCGGAATCGTCGAACGTTATAAAGAGGACTGGTCACGGGAAACGGAAACTCGACTCATAAGGTCTTGGTTTGACTGAAATACCATATTGTAGTAAAGATAAAGAGTCTCCGTTGGCGTTGAGTCTCGACAATTCTACAACAAGTTCCAGTACATCGATTTGATCCAAGAGACTTCAGTAAAACAGATTAAGATCTGGTAGACAAGAGAGGTGTAATGGTGAGTCAGAGGGTAATAAAGATAAGACTTATTAAGGTTTTTCCTAAATCTTGAAATTTTAATTATTGACTTTGGACCAAATATTTAGTCGGAGGACACGTAAACCCATCGTACTTGTCTGAGTCACTTTAACTTGGCTCACTATTTGACTAGAAGTCATAGTATCTAGGTCTTTGACCTGGCTACTAAAGTGGATGTACGTCTATGGGGTACGTACACGCACACATAATCAGTAAGTCAGCAAATACTGAGAAACACTGAGGGACCTGACATCGGACGGTCCGAGGAGACAGGTTCCTTAAGAGGTCCGTTCTCATGATCTCACTCAACGGTACGGGAAGAGGTCCCCTAGAAGAGTTGGGTTGCCTAACTTAGGCCTCGAGGACGTAATCGTCCGTCTAAGAATGGTAGACTTGGTAGTTCCTTCGGGATCTGTGGACTTTGTTTGTGAGACTAGCTAACGTCCATACCCTTGATTTACCCTTGTCAAACCGGAGGTGTTCAGAGGTACATTGGCGTCTGTGAGACCTATTACGGTGAATTCTCTGATAATATGTGACTCTGAACTCTAGTCAACGTTTATAGGACCGGAGGGTTGGTCAGTGGAATTGTCGTTTAACTCAAATTACTAATTTAGAATAGAAGTTCGAGTCTTATCGACGTGACCCCTCGTCTTACTCAGTCAGGGAAGTTACGTCAAGAGCGGAATAGAACGGTGTGACATCGTGGTGGGTCCATGACCGTGTCTCTAGAGAGGTATTAAGAGGGGTCGAGAAAGTCGACCTAGAATTAGAACCTTCGGGTCACCCATAAACGACACGAAGTGACTATGTAAATAGGGGTGAAGAAAAGTGTCACTAAGAATGACCTAGAGGAAATTTATCTTGAAATTTCGAAAGAAGGAAGAATCACACGGCCAGAGTAACCGATAGATGGATTTCTTAATAGCGGTTGGCAGACTGATTACAATGTGTGCGAGAATTGTAAGTAATACAATCGAGTAAATGATAGGTTCGGAGTTTCGTTTAAAAAGTTAGAGATTTTTTCTTTACTTCCAAAAGAGGTTTTACCGTCCCGCAAAGAAATGAACCAGACAAGAAATCATGGTGTCACCAACCCTTGTCAGAGACCTAAGTGTCTACTCATGTTTATGGTCGTGATCGTGGTCAATATACCAGCACCCGTAGACGGAATTAGACAGATTTAAAGTCAAAGGTAAAGATAGTTTATTCTGATTGTTCGATGGAAATATATGTCGTTTTCTTTACATCCATTCCGTGAGTATCGATAATAATAAGTAATTTTATAAAAGTATTTAGTTTTATTTACTTGAGA
Organism: Capra ibex; assembly: GCA_006410555.1. Taxonomy (NCBI): domain Eukaryota; kingdom Metazoa; phylum Chordata; class Mammalia; order Artiodactyla; family Bovidae; genus Capra; species Capra ibex. Next base: position 63,599,082 of record SJYO01026388.1, on the reverse strand, counting down.
ATTTTACTTTTTTACTTTTAAACACGAACTCTCCACCTTATCTCTTTTCGTACACATATTGGTTACATAAGTATATACAGGGACCTAATCCCAAGGTAAATCGAAATTGTACAGAGGAAAGTTGAAAGGGGGACATACTAATTACATAAATCGTCTCCTGACTACCTCATTAGAGAGATTATGGACCGTGATTAAACCAAGGTAAGACAAGTTTTCTGAAGTCACCTAGGAGTAGTAGTTTATTAAGTTTGTGTTATGTTAGAGAAACAGAACTGTGGGAAGTGGGGATAGGTTTCCCGGAACTTTACAATTGATACTTCTTAGATCACCTCCCGAACCCCGTATTAGTCGTGTATAGTTCAGACCGAAATGGAAGAAGAAACTTTTAATAACGGGTTGAGTCAATGTTGAGGGAGACGTGAAGGCACCCATCCCTGTCGAGTTACAGAGGACTTGTTTAGGTCATAAGGGTAGACGGAGGCGAGGAGTAGGGTAGACAGTTCTGAGGATCGAGTTGAGTTTACGATTGGGTAGATATTAAGAAACGGAACATAAAGAGATTTGTGAGATGAGAACATATCAAATAATGGATGAAGATCTTAAGAGGTTTTCAAAATATGAAGTAGCCTTTACGATTCCTTAAGGTAAAATCGGTTTTCATCACGATATACTTTTTACCGAACAATCCTTGGGTCGTGGGGAGGTTTAAATCCTCTACTGACTCCGGACTCGTATACTTTTTCCAAAACTTCAGACCACTAGACCCAAAGTCATAGTAGAGACCCTAGATTGTTAATGGACCGGTGTCCGGCAAGGAAATGGAGGTACTCTTAACCAAAGGAGATTACTTTCACAATCAGTGAGTCAGCACAGATTGAGAAACTCTGGGGTGTCTGAGATCGGACGGTCCAAGGGGACAGGTACCCTAAGAAGACCCTTCTTATGACCTCACCCAACGGTAAAGGAGGAGGTACCCTAGAAGGGTTGGACCCCTAGTCTGGGTCCAGAGGGCGTAACGACCTTCTGAAAAATGGTAGACTCGATGGGTTGATTATGGGTAAAAACTCCTAAACAGGACGTCTAAACGTCATTATGTACTTTTAGAATCTCGGGTCGGTTTCTCATAGACGACTCATTTGTCGTTTATATTAATAATAAATTAGTTGACCGTTTTGATAACCAGATGACCCAGTTGATCAGTTAGGAATTCGGACGTGAAATCGGAGTATCCTCAAATACCTCAAAAAGATACCCAATCCCAAATCCACTTCCACAGTCAGTTTTTCAAGTCGAGTCGATACTTTGGGGTTCACTATAGAACAAAACTCTCCGGGTCAGTCTAAGAAGGACTTCTTATACTTAGTAAAAGTACTTATGTAATCTAGTGTTTTCTTCAATAAAACTGAGTCGTAATATAGGTACAAAGGGAAACTCTTTCGTCTAAGTGACCTTTTACGTGACTAGGAAACAGAAAATTACATCCATACTCCGAATGTAGAAGTACACATTGATTATTTATACTCAGGGTCCGTATCTACACACAAACAGGTCGTAAAGTATGAATAGCTTGCAATCTTGATCGAGAATTGTGATCTAAAAGACTGAGGACTTAGTCGGAAGGTATATACTCCATGGACTTTCTCAGATCGTATAGTGATCGTATGAGTTATTCATAAGTAAAAATAGAGGGAAACAAAAAGAAAAGTAACTGAGGTCCAACTTAGAGATAATTAATGTTGACGAGGTTCGAACAAAGTCAACCCTTCAACGAAAACAAAAACTTGTCCTTCTCTTCACCAGAATTTGACTACCGTTAGATTAGGGAAAAGGGTACCACTTCAACATATAACAAGTACGTTACCATAGTTAAACCGATTTATTAAGTTTGAAATTTCCTTTTAGAGGAGTAGAGAAGTGTCTCCCATTCTTTGTTCGTGAAGAAAAGAGTCATACCTCTTTTAACTTCACGTCTATCTACTTTCGATACAGATTTTATATAGTTTTGGGAAAAAGTAAGACGTAGACCTACAAAAACTGTAATACATCTCAGTTTCGTTTCAGAATATTTTAGTCTCATCTCCTTATTTCTTATTTTAGCTCCAAAAGATCCGAAGAGAAAATAGTAGTGAAATATGTCAACCGTCGTTACGAAGACATGAGGAGTAACAAAGATTTACATAGATATAAAAAAGAGTTTTAATTTCAACAAAAACTTTTACAAATAGTAGGAATTTCCTTAATGAAGTGTTGGGTAACTGACTGTTTAATTAAGAAAAACCTCTGTTTCATTCGTTAATGCAATCTAATTTTAAGAGTAACTACTCGTAAGGTCCTACGACAAATGGTTCATGAGAATACAAACAAAAAAATTTTCATTACAATCTATTTAACCACAAACACGTCAAAAAAACCCACTTAGTCGTAAAACTCATCCGTGTTAAGTCTGTATACAATTTTTATGAAGTCCTCCCCATTGGACTAGGTAGGTTCTTTTCTTTTGGAAGAAAAAATTACAAAATATCCAGTTCTATTCCTCATAGACTTCCTTATGTTAGAAATATGATCTACCTTTCTCCGAAGTCGGTAAGGTGTTGATTCCTTTCGTAAGAGAGTTAAAAAGAAGTTTTAAATGTGGTTTCCTTTCGTCTTTAGTAACATTTTTTATCAGTCTAATAAGTGGTCTAGACATTTCTAGGTTTTGGATTAACCCAATTTTAACACATATGTCTATCTTATAGAAATCATACTCTGTCGGTAAGTTATTTTCGACAGGTGACTAACGTCATTCCTCTAGGGCATTGTCTGTGAGACAACGGATAATTGATAGGTAACGGAAAATAAGATGTAGTAGTGTTAGGGTTAACAAAGGTACTATAGTTAAAAAGAAGTAATTTTTTTTAAGGGTCGGAGGAAACGTTCATACACATCGGTCACTGTAAAAGAACCGATTACTCTATATTCGTCTTCAGTACACACGAAGAGTCTTTTGAGAAATTTTCGTCCGACTGTTTCTGGAAACTGAGAAACGTGAAAGTTAAGGAGGACGTGCCTTGTGACTATACTACCATATCTATCTGTCGGAACCTAATTGGGACTCCTATGTTTGTACTTCTTAGACTAATGTCCCGGAGTTCACCGTAGTACCTTTGAGAAATGGTCAGAACCTTAAGATTGAAGTACGTAAGGAATAAGATCCCTTGTTTATTTTTATTTTTGTTAAATTTCTCGATGTTGACTTATTAACCTTTTCCTTTACCGTTGGGTGAGGTTATAAGAACGGACCTTTTAGGGTATCCGTCTCCTCGGACCACCTGATAGTAGGTACACCAGCGTTCTCACCCTGTGATTAACCGCTTGACTTATTATACATTATATCACTCAAAAGACAATGAACGTAGTTGATAAAGAAAAAGAGAATTTATTGTCCGAATAAATAGGAAACTTTTCCTTTTCAATTTTAATTGTAACGAAGGAACACCGTAATAAAACACTATCTTACCTGTAAAATAGTCGTCGTATTCCTAAAGACATAAATAGTACGAGTGGAACCTTTACAGGTGTTGGGGTCAATATTATTCTTATAAAGTGTATTCAGTCTTGGTCATTGTCTTGACTAATTTAGTAGTTCCTTCTATCCTCCTGAATAAAATATACCTGAGTTTCATGAGTATCTATCTCATGGTTTTCCGTCTCTGTAGTGAAACGACTGTTTACAGGTATGTCAGTTTTGATTCCAAAACGGTCATCAGTACATATCTCCAACCACTACCTGTCCCTCCGGACCGCACGACGCTAAGTACCCCAGCGTTTCTCAGTCTGTGCTGACTCACTGACTTGACTTGACTACATATCTCCATTCACAACCTAGTATTTCTTTCGACTCGTGGTTTATTAAACAAAAACTTAACACCACGACCTCTTCTGAGAACTCTCAAGGAACCTGTCAGTTAGGATTTCCTTTAACTGGGACTTATAAGTGACCTTTCTGACTACGACTTCGACTTCGAGGTTTTGAAACCGGTGGACTACGCTTCACGGTTGAGTAACCTTTTCTGGGCCTACGACGCCTTTCTGACTCCCGTCCTCTTCACCCACTGTCTTAACTCTACTGACCTACCGTAGTAACTGAGTTACCTGTACTCAAACTCGTTTGAGACCCTCAACCACTTTCTGTCTCTTCAGACAGAGACGGACTGTACGACGTCAGGTACCCCGTCGTTTCTCAGTCTATGGTACTGAGTCACTGACTTGTTGTTTCGTGAGAGAGAAATGATACACACGACTATACTATGACGAGATGAGATGATGATGATTATAATTATTACGTCTCTTTGTGACTTTATGTAACTTTACCCTCCTCAAGAGAAAAATCTGTATTTACCGATTTCGTCGAAAAAAGTTGAGTCAAGTCAAGTCAGCGCAGGTTGAGAAACGCTGGGATACTAGGCGTGGTGCGGTCCGGAGGGATAAGTAGTGGTTGAGGGCCTCAAATGTGTTTAGACAGGTAACTCAGCCACTACGGTAGGTTGGTAAAGTAGGAGACAGCAGGGGAAGAGGAGGAGTGGAGTTAGAAAGGGTCGTAGTCCCAGAAAAGTTTACTCAGTGGAGAAGCGTAGTCCACCGGTTTCATGACCTCAAAGTCGAAGTTGTAGTCAGGAAGGTTACTTGTGGGTCCTGACTAGAGGGTATCCTACGTGACCAACCTAGAGGAACGTCAGGTTCCTTGAGAGTTCTCAGAAGAGGTTGTGGTGTCAAGTTTTCGTAGTCAAGAAGTCGTGAGTCGAAAGAAATATCAGGTTGTGAGTGTAGGTATGTACTGATGACCTTTGTGTATCGGAACTGATCTACCTAGAACAACTGTTTCATTACAGAGACGAAAAATTATACGACAGATCAAACCAGTATTGAAAGGAAGGTTCCTCATTCACAGAAAATTACCGACGTTAGTGGTAGACGTCACTAAAACCTCGGGGGGGGGGTTTTTTTTATTTCAGTCTGTGACGAAGGTGACAAACGGGTAGATAAACGGTACTTCACTACCCTGGTCTACGGTACTAGAAACACAAGACTTACACCTCGAAATTCGGTCGAAAAAGTGAGAGGAGAACGTGAAAGTAGTTCTCCGAGAAGTCAAGAAGAAGTGAAAGACGTTATTCCCACCACAGTAGACGTATAGACTCCAATAACTATAAAGAGGGACGTTAGAACTAAGGTCGAACACGAAGGAGGTCGGGTCGTAAAGAGTACTACATGAGACGTATCTTCAATTTCGTCTCACTGTTATATGTCGGAAAAGGATAAACCTTGGTCAGACAAAAAGGTACAGGTCAAGATTGACAACGGAGGACTGGACGTATGTTCAAAGAGTTCTCCGTCCAGTCCACCAGACCATAAGAGTAGAGAAAGTCTTAAAAGGTCAAATAACACTAGGTGTGTCAGTTTCCGAAACCGTATCAGTTATTTCGTCTTTCTCTACAAAAAGACCTTGAGAGAACGAAAAAGGTACTAGGTCACCTACAACCGTTAAACTAGAGACCAAGGAGACGGAAAAGATTTTGGTCGAACTTGTAGACCTTCAAGTATCAAGTGTATGACGACTTCGGACCGAACCTCTTAAAACTCGTAATGAAATGGTCGCACACTCTACTCACGTTAACACACCATCAAACTCGTAAGAAACCGTAACGGAAAGAAAACCTAACCTTACTTTTGACTGTAAAAGGTCAGGACACCGGTGAAGACTCAAAAGGTTTAAACGACTGTATAACTCAAGTCGTGAAAATGTCGTAGTAGGAAATCCTAAACTTTATCGAGTTGACCTTAAGGTAGTGGAGATGATCGAAATAAGTATCACTACGAAAGATTCCGGGCGAACTGAAGTGTAAGGTCCTACAGACCGAGATCCACTCAGTAGTGTGGTAGTACTAATAGACCCAGTACTTCTAGAAAAAGTATATCAAGAAGGCACATAAGAGTGGTGGAGAACAATTTTTATAGAAGACGAAGAAAATCCAGGTATGGTAAAGACAGGAAATAACTCGGGTAGAAACGTACTTTACAAGGGAACCATAGAGATTAAAGAACTTCTTTAGAGATCGGAAAGGGTAAGATAACAAAAGGTTGAGTTATAGAACCATTAATACTTTCAAGGAATTTTTCGGTGAAAATATAATTCTTATACTAAAAGTTATTTTACATGTTTAGAGTCTAAAAGTTAAGTCACCGAAAACAGGTAAAAATAGTGGATAAATAACAGTCAGAAAAATCAAAATCGTGAAAGATTAGATCACGATAGAAGTCAAGTCGAGTCAAGTCAAGTCAGCGAGTCAGTACAGGTTGAAAAACACTGGAGCACTTAGCGTCGTGTGGTCCGGAGGGACAGGTAGTAGTTCAGAACCTCAAGTGAGTTTGAGTACAAGTAGCTCAGCCACTACGGTAGGTCGGTAGAGTAGGAGACAGCAGGGGAATAGGAGGACGGGGGTTAGGTAGGGTCGTAGTCCCAGTGAAAAGGTTAATCAGTCGAGAAGCGTACTCCACCGGTTTCATAACCTGAAAGTCGAAGTCGTAGTCAGGAAGTTTACTTATGGGTCCTGACTAGAGGAAATCCTACCTGACCAACCTAGAGGAACGTCAGGTTCCCTGAGAGTTCTCAGAATAGGTTGTGGTGTCAAGTTTTCGTAGTTAAGAAACCGTGAGTCGAAAGAAGTGTCAGGTTGAGAGTGTAGGTATGTACTGGTGACCTTTTTGGTATCGAAACTGATCTACCTGGTAACAACCGTTTCATTATAGAGACGACAAATTACATGATAGATCCAACCAGTATTGTCAATCTTGACCTGTACTTTGTTGTGTGACCAAGGTTTATCCTTTTCCTCATGTAGTTCCGACATATAACAGTAGGACGAATAAATTGAAGATACGTCTCATATAGTACTCTTTGCGACCCGACCTTCGTGTTCGATCTTAGTTCTAAAGACCCTCTTTATAGTTGTTGAAGTCTATACGTCTACTGTGGTGGGAATACTGTCTTTCACTTCTTCTTGATTTTTCGGAGAACTACTTTCACGTTCTCCTCTCACTTTTTCAACCGAATTTCGAGTTGTAAGTTTTTTGATTGTAGTACCGTAGACTAAGGTAGTGAAGTACCGTTTATCTACCCCTTTGTCACCTTGCTCACAGTCTGAAATAAAAACCCCCGAGGTTTTAGTGACGTCTACCACTAACGTCGGTACTTCAATTTATACCAAATTTGAACGAATTATCGATCACCACAACTTTTAGAAAAGTGAAAACACAGAAACCACTTCACAAACGAAGTTGGAAGTAAAAAATGAACCAATAAACGAAACAATAACTCATCATACTTACGAAATGTATAAGACATATATTACAAAAGTACCTTATACACGAAATATTTATAAACAGGATTTGAGATCAAAAAGAAAAGTAACGAGATTGTCACAGAAAACTTCCCAGTTTGAAGTTTTTAGTCAGACTTTAGTTAAAACACAACTTAAAACATCTACACACCATTCTCGACTCTTGACTCCAAATTAAAGACAGAGATAGAGAGATGATGAAAAATATATATCGATAGAAAAAAAAGGTGTAGTAAACAACTTTTCTAGAAAAGGAAGAGACTTAATGGAACGATGGCGACAACTTTTAGTCAACCACGAAAACAACCTATAGTTAAACTAGATTTGTACATGGGGTGTGACAGTGTAGGTAAGCACAGAAATAAATAGGTTTTTGTATGACGGAACTAATGATCTCGAAATCCCAATTCAGGATTTTGGTCCATCACACTCAAGAAATTGAAACACACATACGTAAAAATTAATAAAATGATAAACGTTAACAAACGTAAAGGTATATTTCAAAGGTAATTCAAACTACAATCGAAATCCCAAAAACATCTACGGGAAATAGTCCAACTTTTTAAAAGTAAGAACAGGATCTAAACCATTCTTAGGAAACAGTTTACTAAAAGACGTGGATAACTCTATTAGTATACTAAAGATTAAAAATCAGACAATTGCACCACGTAATGTTACTAAAAGAAAGACAAAGAATAATTAATAACTCTTATCTTACATTAATATAGGTTTATATTAACACCTATCAAGATAAAAAACAAGATGACCCAAAAAAGAAAAAAATTAAATACATGAAATTTTGATAAATAATCTCGTGTGTCCCGAAAGGTCTACCACGATCACCATTTCTTGGGTAGACGGTTACGTCAATCCGTATTCTCCATGACCAAGGTAGGGACACAACCCTTCTAGGGGACTTCCTCCCGTACCGTTGGGTGAGGTCATAAGAACGGACCTCTTGGGGTACTTGCCTCTTCGGACCGTTCAATGTCAGGAGTCTCAGTGTTTCTCAGTCTGTACTGACTTCGTTGAATCGTGTAATCCCATCTGTATTACTTCTGACGACATAAAGTTATTAGACTATCGAAATAGTGATCCTTTACTGGAAGAAAACTACGACAACAAGTCAGCGAGTTATCACAGACTGAGATACGTTGGGGGACCTACCGTCACGAGGTCCGAAGGGACAGGTAGTAGTGGGTCTCAAACGAATTTAAGTACAGGTAACTTAGTCACAACGATAGATTAGTAGAGTAGGGGACGTCGGGAGAAGAGGAAAACGGAAGTCAGAAAGGGTCGTACTGTCGGGAAAAGTTACTCAGTCAAGAAGCGTAGTCTTCCGGTTTCATAATCTCGAACTCGAAGCACTAGTCATGAAGGTTATTTATAAGTCCCAACTAAAGGATATCTTAACTGATGACCAAACTAGAGAAACGTCAGGTTTACTGAGAGTTCTCAGAAGAGGTCGTGGTGTTAAATTTTCAGAATTAATAAGCCACGAGTCAGAAGAAATACGAGGTTGTGAGTGTAGACATTACTGATGACCTTTTTGGTATCACAACCGATATGTCTGTAAACAACCGTTCACTACAGAAACGAAAAACTAATACGACAAATCCAAACAGTATCGAAAGGAAGGTTCTTGGTCTGTAGAAAGTTAAAGTACCGACGTCAACGGTAGGTGTCACTAAAACCTCGAGTTCTTTTATTTCAGACCGTGATAAACGTAACAAAGGTGTAGATAAACGGTACTTCGTTACCCCGACCTACGGTTCTAGAAACGAAAAATTTATAACTTAAAATTCGGTCGAAAGAGTGAAAGGAGAAAGTAGGAGTAATTTTCTGAGAAATAAAGGAGAAATAAAAGATAATGTCACCATAGTAGACGTATAGACTCCAACGACTATACAGAGGGTCGTCAGAACTAAGGTCGAACACGAAGTAGGTCGGACCGTAAAGTGTACTACATGAGACATATATTCAATTCATTTGCCCTACTGTTATATGTCGGAACAGTATGAGGAAAGGGTCAGAACTTGGTCAGTCAACAAGGTATAGTCCAAGACTGACAACGAAGAACTGGACATGTATCAAAAGAGTCCTCTGTCCATTTCACCAGACCATAAGGGTAGAGAAATTATTAAAAGGTGTCAAACAAACTAGGTGTGTCAGTTTCTGTGATCGTATCAGTTATTTAGTCTACAGAAAGACCTTAAGGGAACGAAAGAGACAATAGGTTGTTTACAACCGTTAAAATAGAGACCAAAGATACGAAAAAGATTTGGATCGAATATGTAGACCTTCAAAGTAAAATATATGATGACTTCGGATCGAACGACCTAAAACTCGTATTGGAATGACCGTACACTTTTCTCGCGTTGACACTCTCAACCTGGTATTTCTTTCGACTCTCGACTTCTTAACTACGAAGACTTGACACCACAACCTCTTCTGAGAACTCTCAGGGAACCTGACGTTCCTTTGGGTTGGTCAGTTAGGATTTCCTTTAGTGAGGACCTATAAGAAACCTTCTTGACTACGACTACGACTTCGAGGTTATGAAACCGGTGGACTATACTTCTTGACTGAGTAACCTTTTCTGGACTATGACCCTTTCTAACTTCCGTCCTTCTCTTCCTCTACTGTCTCCTACTCTACCAACCTACCGTAGTGGCTGAACTACCTGTACTCAGACTCATTTGAGGTCCTCAACCACTACCTGTCCCTTTGGACCACACGACGTCAGGTACCCCAGTGTTTCTCAGTCTGTGTTGAACCGTTGACTTGACTTGACATGTTATCAAACTAGTAAGAATGGTGACAGGAAGAAACCCTAACCTTACTTTTGACTGGAAAAGGTCAGGACATCAGAGACGACTCAAAAGGTTTAAACGACTGTATAACACACGTCGTGAAAGTGTCGTAGTCGAAAATCCTAAACTTTATCGAGTCGACCTTAAGGTAGTGGAGGTAATCGAAACAAACATCACTACGAAGGATTCCGGGTGAACTGAAGTCTGAGGTCCTACAGACTGAGATCCACTCACTGGTGTGGTAACACCGATAGGTCCAGTAATTGTAGAAAAAACATATTAAGAAGACACATAAGAACGGTGGAGAAGAATTAGAAAAGGCGGAGCCAATCCAGGAATGTTAAAGACAGGAAATACACGGGTAGGAACGTACTTTGCAAGGAAACTATCAAAGTTATGGTACCTAGAAGAAATAGGCACCATTACAAGAAACAAAGTTTCCAAATGAAACAAACTGCAATCATAATTTCATGATGTCGAAACAAAACTAATCACAAAATACTAGAGAGTAAAAACTAGGAAAATGTTACTTGTTGGACCAGAAAATATTAATTTGGTGTAAAAAAATCTATCGAATCCTAACCCAGAACGAAAATATAGTCAGAATGTTAGAGACGGAAAATTAATATGATAATTAAAATTACTTCAATAAAAATTTCATTACGAATTTGAATGACAGATCGATAAACGAAAGATAAACAGGATGGATTACACACATCAACCCTAAAAAAGGGAGAAAGAACGATAAAACCAAAACTAATAAGGGGAAATAGATGTAACAGCTGAGTAATCAATTTGAGAAAACCCTCAAAATTAACGTAAAGACTTCAAAAGTTACATATAGAATTTGAAGATGAAAGACCATTATAATATGTTGTAGTACATGTCGTATTCTTGAATGTTGCCACATAAAGGTAAAGAGACGAAAATGACCGGAAACACAATAAAACAGTATAAAATAAAATGTACAATATCTAAACTTTTATATGACGATAAAACGAAAATTTTCCGATAATAGAAGATTTCAGAAATTTTATGAAAGTTTTCGAAAATTTATAAGGGTATATTAATGACAAAGGTTACAAGAAGTAAGGAAACACATCTAGGTTTGAAGACCATTGTAGAAGAAAGGAGGACTTTCTAAATAAAATTGGAAAAAAAAAACATCTTTTATAGACTAGAATTATTTAATAGAATCGAAAAAATACAGACCCTTTTAAGAAGAAAAATTAAAATAAAAATTCTGTATTACAAAGAACCTATACCGAAGGATACAACTAAAAAGAAAACGAGATTCAAGAAATTTCTATAAGTCGGTAAACGAAGACCGAATTCACCAAAGACTACTGTTCAACCGGTAGTGAGGAAATATGAATTGTACAGAAACAAAAAGGACCTACTAAAATTGTATAAGAGAAATCGTGACTAAAGTCGTCATAATAATCCTACATGTGAAACACTACCAAAGAAGTACAAATAAGAGGAACCCCATTAAACCCCGATTAAACAGTTGATGACTCTATCATTGAAGGACTTTTGACATAGGTCACGAGACACACACTTCCATAAAGAGTGAAACCAAAACTCCTTTTAATTAACAAGTACTCCGAAGAGACCACCGAATCACCATTTCTTAGGTGAGCTGTTACGCCATCTGTATCCAAACTAGGGACCCAACCCTTCTAGGGGATCTCTTCCTTTACCGTTGGGTGGTAAGGACGGACCTCTTAGGGTACCTGTCTCCTCGGACCACCCGATGGCAGGCACCCCAACGTTTCTCGTTGACTCACAGATTTGTTATTGTTGTGTTGTTGTTGTTAACAAGTACTGGTATACACGTGGGACCCCTAACAAAACGGACGAGAAAGGTACTAAGAAAGGGGACTAAGTCCGTCAAAGGATTGTACGTTTGAATCCAGTCGTAAGACTTTTCTAAACTCTTTAGACGAAAAGTCTGTGGACCTTTACATTTATAAAATATATGTAGTACTTACTTATATATGTCTATATAAGAGACAGAGACCAGGAGACGTACCGAAGAATCTTAAAAGTTTAAGATCTAAGAAAGGAAGGATATCATTCTGATGACCTAAGAGTCGTGTAAAATTTTTTATCCAATTTAAATGGGAACGATGAAGGGACTAAGAAAAAAAAAAAAAACAGAGAGAATTTAAAGATCAGAGGAAAAAGTTCGAAGACCCGGTTTTCTCAAGGTCTTGGGAGGGGAATACAGAAATCATGTTACATTCCAATGAAAATCTATGTCGACTTTAGTATCATACTACGTTGAATGTAGGTGGTTCTTAGTTCACAAGATATAAGGTTTTAATGGATAGAACGGAAGGAGGTTAATGACCTCCGGGGTTTTGGATTATATCCTAATGATACAACTGTTTATTTTCTTTGTTACTTACACAATATTTAAAATTTATTATTCGGTTCGTCAACAGGTACACCATATTAAATTCCTTTCCGATGGACAAGTCAGATCATAACTTCAGATCCTTTAAGATGGTCGAAGATCACTGAGTTCATTTACGCTTGAATAGACAATTTGATATGATCAGTTTGGTCAAATTAAACAAATAGTGAATCACCCCAAAGTCTTAACATTCTCTAGTATATTATATTTATTCGTTTAAGGATAATAATGTATCTACACGTTAAACTCTTTCTTTTCGTGTCTACGAACAGACTCTACAAATCGTCCTTCTACTATTTTGACCCTGATCTAGGAAGTGTTAAATACTTATTTCCTTTCCTTATTACTTATGAACCCGTCTTTTCTTGATCTTCCACTCCTTTGTGATTATATTTTAAATACACTAAAACTGGACGACCTTACAATTTATCTCGTTGGACATTTTGAGTCTACTCGTAATTTTTATTTTTTTAGGTCTTTTTTGTTTTGGGGTTTATTCCGATTAAGTGTTTCCTTATGTTTGTTATTGTGTGTCACAGTTTTTCATAGGATTCTATCTTTGCAAACTTAATTCTAATAGAACTGAAAATGGAGTGTAGATTCATCGGTTTAGACTTAATATTAACATTCTTCATGGTGTGTCAACCCTACCATTTAATTATTGATCTTCTTCTATATATTGACTTATGGTAAAAAAGAAAGTCTAATTTCAAAGTACACCAGAACCTAATTAAAAAGTACCGAAGTCAATTTACTCTTATGACTAAGTTACTTCTTTAAAATGGAAAGAGTTATAAAAAATCAAAACTGATTAGCAAAGATAAAAAGAACAGAGATTTAACGAGGTGGTCTACCGTCATTGACGTGGTGGATTATGAAAATTTTTACCTTTGTTGGACGACTTAGTTTGACTCAAATAGAGCTTCATAAACTGTCTCAATTTAAAAGTAACCGTCCTCCTTTTCAACACGTCTTTTTTTCATCCAACTGACAAAACATACAATTTAATCTCTAAAACATTCTTCCGGGTACTGTTACTTTTTTGGAAAAAACTTTTGGTTTACCTTTTATGTTTTGAGACTGGAAACATGTTTTTAATACTTAACTCGGTTATTTCCACTTTTCCGGTTTAACCGGTGTAAAATTTATGTAAATCATTCAAAATCCAAAAAAAAAATTATGACCATTTAATACCACAGAAACTTTATTAAAGTCTAAAAAGTGAACATTTATACGAACAAAGAGGTATTAACCTGGTTTCATGACGTTTTTCTATCAATTATACATAGAAGTTAGAGAAATTTAAATGACTTTGGTCAGATCTCTTCACTTGAAAATTAAGATGGTTCATAATGTCGTCTCGAAAGAAACTGGTTTGAATTAGATCCAGTTGTCTAACGTCCTAACAGTTTTACCTAGTCATATAAGTTAGTATCTAACGTAATTGTCTTGACGTAATTGTCGTAAGTCTTGTTTCCTTCTTTATCAGATCAGATAAATGTAACCAATCAGACTCAGGAGTCCGAAACTTCGAAACAGAAATTCCATTTCGCTTTTTCTCGAAGATTTCTCGAAACTAAAGATGGTTTTAGACTCATTTGACTCATTACTACTTATAATTTAGATATCTTTCCTTTATCTTACGGTATTGATAGACGTTTATATATTTCCCGACGATACGTCTATATGGTAAGATTGACGTCTTTCACTTTTCCTTGATCTCAGAAAACTACTCCAAGCACTTTCTTCTCACACTTTTTCGACCGAATTTTGAGTATAGTACCGTAGGCCACGGTAGTGAGTTCCGTTTATCTACCCCTTTTTTACCTTTGTCATTGTCTGAAGTAAAAGAACACGAGGTTTTAGTGATGTCTGCAACTGCTGTTGGTACTTTTATCTTCCTCGAACGAGGAACCTTCTTTTCGATGCTGTTTGGATCTGTCACATAATTTTTCGTCTCTGTAGCGAAACGACTAATTCTAGGTATATCAGTTTCGATACCAAAAAGATCATCAGTACAATGTCTACACTTTCGACCTGATATTTCTTCCCTCTCGTGACTTCTTAATTACGAAAGTTTGACACCACGACCTCTTCTGAAAACTTTATTTTGGTCAGTTAGGATTTCCTTTAGTCAGGACTTATAAGTATCCCTCCTGACTACGACTACGACTTCGATGTTATGAAATCGGTGGAATACGTTTCTCAGTTGAGTAACCTCTTCTGGGACTACGACCCTTTCTAACTTCCTCCCTCCTCTTCCCCTACTGTCTCCTACTGTATCATCCTACCGTAGTGACTGAGTTACCTGTACTCAAACTCGTTTAAGACCCTCTACCACTTCCTGTCTCTTCGGACCGGACGACGTCGAGTGTCAGTGTTTGACAGTCTGTCCTGAATCACTGACTTGTTGTTATTAATACACTTTTTGTTTATTCTAGAAAACCCAACGTAGTCGTCTGTCCACCTTTGACGTCACTCTTTAGCATGTTCTTTCCTTGTAGAAGTATCCTGTCTTTTTCTCTCCTTTCCTAATTCCACCCTACTCTTTGTTCTGACAATGACCTAGGTCTTTAAATGGGATTACCTGTCACAGAGATTGTGAATCCGTTACTTCCTTAAATTCTAGAACCCATGTCTCTCCGTCCGTCAATCTTTTCTTTAGGGACGTTTTTTCGTCTTTGGACTTTCCCTATGAGATTTATTTTCTACCAACCTCTTTTGAGAACGGATGGTTTAGTCTCTCTTCAAACCGACATGACACCACCTTGTTTTGAGAAAGTCTCAGGTCCGACGGGTTCAAGGGTGACATTCTCCTTGAAAAGAGGACCGACTGTAAAAGGTCTTTAACCTAAATGACGGAGTCCCCGACCACTCGAGGATCAGTAAGCATGGTACCTTTATTAGTTCGTTTACGACTCAAACCGTCTCGGGACTTCGAGTTCAGTCGCAGACCGTTTCCCCGAGAAATTCACCCTAGGAACTTTGTGTGATTATTTGCGTTTAAAATCGAAAACAATTCACTGTGTGGGGTATTATATGTCTTCGAAAAGGTTTAACATAACCTGGATATGGTAACGGTCTCAGTTTCGAATTGAAGATTCTTTTCCTTTGTTTCGGAACTCAGTTGACAGACCTTGTAAACTGACAAAGAATAAAACCTTTGTTTACAACAGGAAACAGTTTCTTCCCTCCTCTATGGACCTAAAGTCCTCCAAGTGGACGAAAATTGATTTTTGTGAAACTTCAATACAGTTTGATACATAGGAGAAACCGATATAAATTAATTAAAATTGTATGAACACTTCTATTATTACTGTTATCGATGGTCTATAGCACAGTCTTGAGTCGTATACGGTACTTTGTTCGATCTGTGAAACGAAAAAAAGAGTCAAATAGGTGTCTTTTCGTCATACTCCTTTTCAGGTTACTTCATATACCTCTTCAGTTTCAAATCCTTCCAATTTTTCAAATAGGTTCCGGTGTTTTGTACAGTGCACGTGACACCCTGAAGATAGAAACCTTTGAGGTCGAGGATTGTACCGAGTCAACGATTGACACACAATAAATCCCTATCCAGTTTCCTGGACAGACCCTGGAACACCTACATTACCGTCATTATCCGACCGACTTGTCTTCGGTGGACCTTTGAAGTTGTTCGTCCGAGGTTCAGAGGTGTGACCTCTACGACTAAGACTTGCTCCCGGGATTATGGAATAAAATCACTGACCAAGGAAACCACTACGACTTCATGAAGATGAATAAATTAAAAAAGAAAAAAAAAAGAAACCATCATTTTCGGTGTATTTTGTATGGTAAAATTGATATACATTGGTATGTAAAGTTACTGTACTTTATATAAGTGTAACAACATGTTGAGTGGTAGTAGGTGGAGGGCGTAAAGAGTGAAAGGATTTGATTTTGAGACAAGGTCAATTTGTGACTGTAGGGTAAGGGACAGGGGTAGGGGGTGGGTCAGGTCGGGGACCGTAGTTGGTCACTTCATGTAGATGAAATATTGGTGATAGTGTCTCTTATGTTTAAGCATACAGTGTACTCAACCGTATTTTATTAAGGCAGAGGAAAGTTGAACGCTAATAAAATTAATACACTCTTTACTAATGTCTGGGAATTCGGGTCTCTTCGACCGGTAGATCTTCCTTCTACTCAGTTGTCTGGGTTCGACGGACGTTTTTTCTATCCTAAAGTCCAAATTTCTACAAAACTTTGTCACAAGAGACGGAAGGATACCCTCTTACCGTTAGATGGCGTCATGTAATTTGACTGTTAATGGTCATGTAATCTGACTGTTAACTTGTCATTGGATAAATTAAGATAAATTAGTTCTAAAGGAGTTGTATAAAAATTTAATAAAAACAAAATTATAAAAATAAAAAACCAGGACGGTACATCGTACACCCTAGAATCGAAAGGGTGGTCCCAAGTTTGGACTTAGGGGACGTAACCTTCATATCTCAGAATTGGTGACCTGACAGTCCCTTCTGGGAGGGGTTGTATCAAGTGGTGACTGAAAAGAGAACATCGTGAAAACTTAAGGTGTCCTCATAAATTCTAAGTTCGTGTTTGTAAGACCATCGACATGGTCGTTGACGACAGTCCTGTAGGGCCGAAAGACAGGATATTTGGGAAACGAAGGGTCTAGGAGAGAAGAAATCGGAACTCGAAAAGACGGGAACGGACCGACGGATTAGAGTGTTATTGGTTCGTCTAGACGTATCGTGTGATGTGAGGACGGAAGGTGAAACCGGAATTGCGTAACATTCCACCTAACCTGTGGAGACTCCACAAATTTGAAAGAGTCGGTCGTAAAGAGTTATCGACCACGTTTATGACACGAGTCAGTGACTAAGGACAGACTGAGAAGACGTTGGGGCACCTGACATCGGACGGTCCGAGGAGACAGGTACCCTAAAGAGTCGGTTCTTATGACCTCACCCAAGAGTGAAGGAAGAGGTCCCCTAGAAGGGTTGGGTCCCTAACTTGAGTGTAGAGGACCTAAGAAATGGCGACTTGGTGGACCCTTGTGGACCTCTTCAGGTTTACTTGTCTCATTATTCGGTCCTCCCACTGAGAGGGGGACATAACTTCACTTCACTTCAGAGAGTCAGTACAGGTTGAGACGCTGGGGTACCTGACATCGGGTGGTCCGAGGAGACAGGTATCTTAAGAGGTCCGTTCTCATGACCGCACCCAACGGTAAAGAAGGAGGTCCCCTATAAGGGCTGGGTCCTTAACTTGGGTCCAGAGGGTGTAACGGTAGTCTGTGAAGGGACAGACTCGGTGGTCCCTTCGGATACATAATAGAAGTGTATAAATTCTTTATCAGAACGGAGATTTATAAATTCTTTATCAGAACTCCTTTACCTTTCGAACAGGAGACAAAAAAGTCCCCCACATTGATCATGAACCTCTTCCTTTACCGTTGGGTGAGGTCATAAGAACGGACTTCTTAGGGTACCTGTCTCCTTGGACCGTCCAATGTCAGGTACCCCAGTGTACCCCTGTGTTGAATCGCCGATTTGGTGGTGGTGGTTGACAATGAAAACCCTTTCCTGAAACGAGATAGGTTGTGACCTCACCCTTCAGGGTAGTAGGTCATAACACTGAATGGGAACTGTTTAAGTTCAATACCGACCTATGGTAGAGGGTTTCAATGGAAAATTTTCCTACGAACATCTTACGACCCGACCTATTAGGTTTAAGATCTTCGGATCAGAAAAAATTTCTCTCACGTGTAAGAAATATCTTGTAAACGGTACCCACTCGACTAATTTAGTGTAGAGGTCACCAAAATTACATTAATCGTCCCGGACCGTTTGTTGACTTCGTTACTGTATTGGTCAGACTGACAAATTTATAAGTTTCAGTCTCAATCCCTCCTGGGGACTCCTACCTCCTTAACACACGAGGTGAATTTGTATACGGGGTATGATTTAACTTAGACATTCAAAGTTATTAAATCGGTAAACTGATTGAATCACTTTTCCGTAATATCTTCTTAATGTGCATGTGAAACCATGTACCTTTTTACATTTTATAAATTTAACAGATAAAATTTTCGTTCATTTTACTTTACTAATGATCATCTAATATATAACACACCATCCCCACCGTAACAGGATAAAAGAAAGGAAGATCCTCGTATAAGGATACGTACTGTTATCCTTTCCACTAAACGATAATTTTTATATAGAGTAATGTATGTTTAGTCTCTCTGGGGGGACTACATTTTTACTCTTATAGACTTAAACCCTGGAAAAACGGGTAATAAATAAACGTTTACTTAATCAGGAACTAATCTAAAAATATTTTACTTCAAAAACATAGTCTGTTAAACTTTCTTCTATTTTCAGTGGGATGACATTATTTGGATCAACACGACGAAACAAGTTTTCGCCTTTTAAAAATACCGACTAGAATCAAAACCGTTTAGAAGTTTCTCGAGAGTCGTCTGAATAATTATCTTAAAACGTCACCTTCTTTAACTACTCCAATATGTTTCTTAACCATCGTCTTACTCCTTCTTTTGTAAATCCTAAAGTCTCGGAATAAAGACCTCTACGTGACGGATAGTCTAGGAACCTTTCACCATAGATTTGGGAAAGGAATTTAAGACCAATTAAAAGTCAACTCATTTATCGTTCTTCCATCGTTTTATAGTGGTCTTCTCAATTCCCAGTATCACTACTCCTAGTTTCTTTTAGTTGTCAGTACGGAAGTTAGACACTGATAGCCTGTGTGAGATTTACACGACTCGTTCATAGAGACCTTGCTGAATCTGTTCCTATTAACTGTTTCTGTTTACTCGAGGCACTCATGTCTCCATCCAGAACAACGACGACGACGACGACGATTCAGTGAAGTCAGGACAGGCTGAGACATACTGGGGTCTCTGCCGTCGGGTGGTCCGAGGGGACAGGGACCCTAAGAGGTCCGTTCTTGTGACCTCACCCAACGGTAAAGGAAGAGGTTACGTACCTTCACTTTTCACTTTCACTTCAGTAAGCCAGTACAGGCTGAGGATCGCTGGGGCACCTGACGTCGGATGGTCCGAGGAGGCAGGTGTCCTAAAGGTCCGTTCTCGTGAACGGACCTCACCCCACGGTAACGGAAGAAGTCCGGAATGAGTTCAGATACAGAAATGTTCCCTTTGTATAGAAATGATCCAGAATGGACCATCCATCCATTCCATCATCCATCCAGAACGAGTTCAGATATAGAAATGATCCCTTTGTCATTCGTAATCTACTTACGACGACTTATTTATCTACCTACGCTATAATACAAATATTAACTTCAAATTTATATCTTTATATTGAAACTTGTTCTACCAATCAGTTGTCTCATTAAGTTCCAAAATAATTATCTTGTCTTTGACTTCCCTTCATCAAATTTTTGGACTCTCTCGTCTAAAGTTGTAGTACTCTAGAACATTCTTTCTTTCTCCTGGGTAGGATACACTTCTCTTCTCTCCTTAGTCACAAGAATAAAAAAGTCCGATAAATTTTCCAATCAAGTTTCAGTAGTGAAGAAAAAAGGAGAGTTTAATCTCATTCGAATTTTCTTGAATCAGTAGAAAACTCCACTATGTTCAGACATTGAGTAATGTACTTTTAAACTAATTTTATATAAAGGTAAAGTTTTTTATAAAAGTCTTTCTCCTTAAATCTAAGAAACTATTTCAGATCACTAAGACAAGACAAAACAAAATTTTATTACTACGGATGGTAAAATTTTGTTCGGTGGATTTTTTCTACACTTATTTTTTCATTTTACTCTTTTCCGTTAATAATTTTAAACTATCTATTCCTTTTAAACGTAGTAGAGATCGAAAAAAAAAAAGATTAATCGATACAAAAATATATCGTGACATAGAATAGGGATCCGGTATGTCGATTGTCCTCTTTACCTCAGAAAAATATCTGAAAGATATGAAAAAGAAACACGTAACAGACTACGACAGACTACGGTCTTTAGTCAATCACTATTAAGTCGTTACTCTTGAAATTCCTTTTCGTAAACCTCAGTCCGTCACAATAGATTTAAATTTATACCAGAAACTTCATGAATTTTATTAGTTCGATTTGTAAATGACTTAGTTTTGGTGAAAATGATAAGTGGATATTTGTACTATATTTACCAATGGAATTTCTTCTGACTCACGGTTTCTTAACGACGGAAACTTGACACCACGACCTCTTCTGAGGACTCTCAGGGAACCTGTTGCTCCTCTAGTTTGGTCAGTTAGGATTTCCTTTAGTTGAGACTTATAAGTAACCTTCCTGACTACGACTTCGACTTCGACGTTAGGAAACCGGTGGACTGCGTTTCTCGGCTGAGAAACCTTTTCTGGAACTACGACCCTTTCTGACTCCCGTCCTCTGTACCCACTGTGTCTCCTACTCTACCAACCTACTGTAGTGGTTGAGTTACCTGTACTCAAACTTGTTTGAGACTCCCTTGTTTGAGACAGACACTTCCTGTCACTTCGGACCGTACGACATCAGGTACCCCAGCGTCTCAGTCTGTACTGAATCGTTAACTTGTCGTTGTTGTTGTTTACCAGTCGAACGAAAGACAAACCTTATCGAGTCTATAGAGTTCGATTGTTATTGGAGTCTATACGTCTACTGTGGTGGGAATACCGTCTTTCACTTCTTCCTGATTTCTCGGAGAACTACTTTCACTTTCTCCTCTCACTTTTTCAATCGAATTTCGAGTTGTAAGTCTTTTCATTCTAGTACCGTAGGTCAGGGTAGTGAAGTACCGTCTATATACCCCTTTGTCACCGACTGAAATAAAAAGACTCGAGGTTTTAGTGACGTCTATCACTGACTTCGGTACTTTAATTTTCTGCGAATGAGGAACCTTCCTTTCAATACTGGTTGGATCTGTCGTATAATTTTTCGTCTCTGTAATGAAACGGTTGTTTCCAGGCAGATTAGTTCCGATAATAAAAAGGTCACCAGTACATATCTACACTCTCAACCTGATATATCTTTCGACTCACGGTTTCTTAACTACAAAAACTTGACACCACAACCTCTTCTGAGAACTCTCAGGGAACCCGAAGTTCCTCTAGATTGGTCAGGTAGGATTGCCTCTAGTCAGGACCCACAAGTAACCTTCCTGACTACAACTCCGACTTTGAGGTTATGAAACCGGTGGACTATACTTCTCGACTGAGTAAACTTTTCTGGGACTGCGACCCTTTCTAACTCCCGTCCTTCTCTTCCCCTGTTGTCTTCTAGTCTACAAACCTACCGTAGTGGTTGAGTTACCTGTACCCAAACACACCTGAGGTCCTCAACCACTACCTTTCTCTCCGGACCGCACGACACCAAGTAACCCAGAGTTTCTCAACCTGTGCTGACTCACTGACTTGACTTGTGGGACGTCTCAATCTCTTACCTGGTGACTCGACTTGACCTCGGACTGAGTAAGAAACACAGAGGACTAGATTCATCAATTGCGTCGTGTCTAAGGGCAGACATGGGATAGGTTATATTGGACGTTTATAGTAAGGAAGAAAATCACGTTTTACTCTAAAAAGAAGAGTTTTAAACAAAACTTTTTTTAATCAAAAGGAAAAGTCATGAATGATAATTTATAATTATATGTGGTCCGTGACACGTTCCACGTGGTTTAAATAACGTAGAAACCTCGGAGTGAAGTCGAGACGATTATCCAGTAATAGGAACAAAATATCTCCTTGAACTCCGGATAATTCTGTCAATAAATCAGCAATAAAAGGTTATCGTCAAAAAGGAGATTTTATTCAAACCCCTTAACCAAACTTAGAGGTCTTTACAAGACATAGAAAATTTCTCTTACCTAAACTACTGTTGTCCTACCTGAAGTAAGAATGATGATTTAAACGTTTATAAACTGAAGTTAAATCTAGAAATAGACCAGGAGTAAAATGACGGATAGGTTAGCATCAAACACCCGAAGGGTCCACTGTGTCACCATTTCTTAGGCGGACGGTCAAGTCCTCTGTGTCCTCTACGTCCAAGTTAGGGACCCAGTTCTTGTAGGGGATCTCTTCCTTTACCTGAGGTCATAAGGACGGATCTTTTAAGGTACCTGTTTCCTCGGACCACCTGATGTCAGGCACCACACCGTTTCTTAGACTGTACTGACTCACCGACTCTTGTGATGGGATCAAACACTTCAGTTCACACCCACATGACACTTTTGGACCCAAGTCGTAGAAGTCTTACTGATAATCTTTTGACTAAGACCCACAGTGTCCCATAAAGGGTGGTCTATCCTCTTTTCTTTACTCTAAGGTCATAAGAGACGGGAGGTGTCTTAGTATTTACACAAACTCCACGCGTGTCTTTCGTTTCCGTTTGAGTCTCTTCTTTTTACTCGATTTAGTTACCGAGGACTACCCCGAGGTCGCTTCTGTCCTCGGCTTTCTTTTACTACCCACGTCATGCAGCTGACATGCAGCTGACATTATAAATCAAGTACACCGTTTATATGGAACCGAAGATCCAATACGGAGAGAAGATTGATCATCGTAAAGTGTAAGTGAGGCACACGAACATAGACCTCGAATTTCTCTGGTACGATGTCACCGTCACCCGTGGCGTCCCTCATCCCACCCTTCCGACTCTCCAGTCCAGTCCTCTGAACCCCGGTCGGGGTAGACACTGACTGATCGATTCTCATAAAATTTGTCTGGCGTGAGATAGATACTTAGAATGAAAGGGTATTTAAGTTTGTGTATGTAGTAGGAGTCCCGGTAAAGGTCTAAATACTAAGATTTTGAGGTACCCATAAAAGAAAATTAAAGTCAAAGAAAAGAAGTCAATAATGAAGTAGGTGAGGTACGAGTAGACCGTATCTAACAAAGATAGACATGGACAGTGTGACGATCATAATCTTTACCAGTGTATGTCTCATGGATGTTGTGTATATGTATAATTATATTTTATACCTTAAGACGGAGGAAATACACACTAATTTAATCTTGTATACCTACATATTTCACCATCATTCGATTGTTAATAATAATCGAAACCTTGTAAATAAACCAATTATTTTGGTAAAGAATACTATATGTGTTAGGATACCTTATAAAATAGTAATGGTTCTACTTCTTTGACTCCGAGTTTAATTTATTCGTACAGTTCTAATTAGTTACCTACTGACAACGTAATCAATTGGGTATAAGAGGATTGAAGTGTTTAATTAAAGAAAGGTGGCATGGTACAAAATTCACCGTGTTTGTATAGCATGAACAACGTTAAATCTAAGTTCTCACTTTCTTATCGTAATACTTCAAACACAAAGGTCCAATTTACTACGGTCTTTAACACAAACGTCAGTAACTAGTCACTTCCTTCGAATATCCGATTGTACCAGTAGTTTCCCCAGAGGTTCTTTGTAAAAGACTTTATTATATGTTAGTGTTGACCCCTTTCAGCCCGAATAAAGGTCGTCTCAGATTCGCTACCTGTAAAGAAGAAAAAAGACGATCTTAGTGATTCGTTTCTCATTCCTCATCTTCTGGACTCCGTTCTCCACGACTACTGTGTAAATAATCCTGGATCTTGGAGAACCTAAAGTAGTGCTGTCACTCGGTTCCGCACCTCCTTCGTCTCCGACTTACTCCTCATAGCGTCTACTCGCTCCACGACTGACGAGTTGTCACCTTTTTATTGACCACGAGTCCCTTTTCGTACTCGACCCTCTACTCTTTAAGAGTAAGGGTGTGGATCGTAGAAAGGAGGGTACTCTCTCTGTTTGATCGGGGAGTCTGAATTCGGTAAATTATTCTTTCGTAAACGAAAGAGGACGATTACCAACGTTTCTTTTCACGTAACGGTTAGAAGAAATCTTGAACAAAATTCCCGAAGCTTTAAATTTCTCTCATGAGAACACTTTAGAAAAAAGATTAGTTCCTCCCACCAAACTTCGACAGATCCACACCAAACTTCAGAAAATTTTATAAGGGGTTTTCCCTGTGGGGGTTTACTTCCACCGGACCGATATCGTCTGTGGAGATTACCATAGCCGAGTTGTGTTAGTGAGAAAAAAAAAAAGTAACAAAGTTTTTCTTAAACCGGTCTTCTAATTAAAGGGGTCCTTCTCCGTCTTCCTGTTGTTTGATTCAATTCTACTACGTTCCTTTCGGAAATTTTCGAAGTAAATAAACTTTAACTAGGACTCCTTCTTTTACGACGAAATTTTCGGAATGTTTCCCGGAGAATGGGGCTCCATTCGAGGACCTACCTCCATTAGTGGAGGTCGACTGGATATTAATGGATCAAACCTGGCTTAGGTGAGGTTAGTGGATGCCAGTTTACCTAAGCTGACTTTAAGTCTAAACGATTTTTATTTTAGCGATTGCTGGGTCTCGTTCAATTGTCAGAGATCTACTAAGTAGTATTTCGGATTTGAATCTAATAGTACAGACGAACGGTCTCGTCAACGACAGAACGAAAGTACTTTTACTTTAAAGTAGAAGGAGATTTTACAAACTTTTAGTCGTTAAGACACCTTTCGGTGTACACAGACCTCTGACATGATACCGAAACACTTATTTTTTGACCGGGAGATCGGTCTCCGGTGACGGTACTACTGTCGTTCGGCCCGTCCCTCGTCAGTACTAACGAATCGGTACGACGCGACTCTTCCTTTTCGCGGTGACGTGACCACGTGTTTTAAGATACTGGGTATTCTGCCTACTACCACCGAGAATGACTGAATGGCGACACGTCTTCCGAGTCATACGACCCTCCCCTCCAGTGTGTCAACTTCTGTGTCGGGAACGTAACTCCTTCGAGGAGGGTAGTAATTTCTCTCGTTTCTCTACCCGATACACATGGACCTCCCAGACGGGATGCTAAGTGGACGACCCACTTAGTCCCGTTCGTCATCTTTCGCTTATCATACTCCTATTATTATAACAAGAAAAAAATTAATTTTTTTTTAAAGTCATATTCACTACATATTGTAGTATAAGCCCGAAGGGTCCACCGAGTCGTCATTTCTTAGACGGACGTTACGTCCTCACGCCCAAGGGAGGGACTCAGTCCTTCTAGGGGACCTTTTCCTTTGTCGTTGGATGAGGTAATAAGAACGGACCTTTTAGGGTACCTGTTTCCTCGGATCACCCGAATGTCGGGTGTCCTAACGTTTCTCAGACTATACTGACTCTGTGTTGTTGTTGTAGCATAAGTCCACATGTTATACTAATTTATAGACATACATAACCTTTTACTAGGGGTGTTCTTCATATCAATTGTCGGTTGTGTCAATGTCTAAGGGTGAGGTCATAAGAACGGACGTCTTAGGGTACCTGCCTCCTCGGACCACCCGGTGTCAAGTGTCCCAGCGTTTGCTCAGCCTGTCCTGACTCGCTGAAGTGAAGTGAAGTACTACACTACTTTAGAAAATTCTTGTAATAAGAATTTACTCTACGAGAAAACATTTACGTTTTGGTCTGTTTACGATCAAAGCGAATAGTCTTTTCAACTGTCTTTACAAATGACTCCCGAAGTTCAGATTACACAAACTCAGGGAGAAGGAAGGACGGGTTAAGCGAAACGACCGAGAAGTCGGGTGTGTCCCATCGTCGTCATTAACTCTACGAGTCGTCTCGTATCAGTGATTTTATTACAAGTGAGACCTCGAGCTCCTATCTTTGGAATCCGTTCGTAGTAAAAAATTTGAGTGAGTGTTCTTACAAGAAGTTTTTGTACATGCCAAACACCAAGGAAACTGTGACCGGGGAGTACAATTGGAATGTCTCATTCCCCTTCACCTGTCTAAACTACTTGTCCACGCACCACGAACGTGACCTCTGTTCTCTTCTGTCTAGAGTAAAACCAGGTGACGGTAGGACAATTAACTTGTGTCATGTGGGTTGAACGTGAGTGTCTGGGTCTAGGAAGAAAGGTTCCTACCGGTAGGAGGTACCTTTTAAAGACGAGACGAAAAGTTGATTCTAACTCTAACCGGTCGGGGGTTTATTGTGAGTACTCATCTCTCGACTTTAGATGTTTCACCCTGTTTTATGGAGAGATTCTAGGTCCTCTGTTTTCGGATCGTACTGCCCCTTTTGTTTCGTTTACAAGAGACTTCAACAGACGTTTATTCGACGACGACGACGATTCAGTGAAGTCGGCACAGGCTGAGACACGCTGGGGTATCTCCCGTCGGGTGGTCCGAGGGGGCAGGGACCCTAAGAGGTCCCGTTCTTGTGACCTCACCCAACGGTAACGGAAGAGGGTACGTCCTTTCACTTTTCACTTTCACTTCAACGAGTCAGCACGGGATGGGAGTCGCTGTCCCTGACAAATATATCATATTGAAGTAATAGTCAAAGTTATACACTTTCTACTATCTACGATAAAGTTTTGGTATAACTCTACCTAAAGGTTTTCTTCCCCGGTGGAGGATGAACAGAATCCGACTGTTACAAATCCTTCTATACAAGACTTAGGTCCTGTTAAGATAAAATTTGTGAAAACGTAAACCTTAGGATATATTAGTTAAAAAATGTTTAATTGTAAAGTTTAGACCAGTAAATTTTCCATCACCTCCTGAAGAGACCTCCAGGTGACCAATTCTGAGGTGTGAAGGTAACGTCCCACGTACCCAAGTTAGGGACCAATCCCTTGATTCTAGGGTAAACGGTGTATCACATCGGTTTTCTTTTTTTTTTTCACCGTATTCGGATGAAAGAATCACTTTTTGTGTCTCGACTTTTCAGTTTAACATAAAAGTCGGGACGGTCAATAATATACTGATTGTTTATAAGTAACACACACAATTAGCAAGTCAGTACAGGCTGAGACACATTGGGCCACCTGACATCGGACGGTCCGAGGAGACAGGTGCCTCAAAAGGTCCGTTTTTATGACCTCACCCAACGGTAAAGGAAGAGGTCCCCTAGAAGGACTGGATCCCTAGTTTACGCCCAAAGGACGTAACGTCCGTCTAAGAATTGGCGACTCGATAGTTCCTCCGGCAATTGAATAACTCGACTATTTATTTTTATTCTTACTGGAACCCGTTCCGTACATTAGAAAGACTCGGAGTCAACGGTGTAGATATACTTCCCCTCTCATTATGAACGAAGTGATAAAATCGAGAGTCGCGATGACACTTCTGTCTGTCCTTCTATATCCTCTTGTGTCACAGGAAGTCTCATTTACCAGGTTGATCGATTCAAAGGGTTATAAAAATCATAACTTTTTGCACGACGAACAGTATGCGTTTCCTTCGTGAAACCAGGTAGGGTCGGGCTAAAAAGGGTAGACTGTACGAAGATTACATCAGTCTCCTTTCACGATAATTTTCTATCACTCGAGAAGGGACTCACAAGACTTATTATTTGGTTCCCGATACACTGGACAGTCGGGAATGTTGTCGTACTCCTTTCCGGTAAAATATTTCGTCTCCTTTGTGTCACAGTGTTCACATACTCATTATTATCTTAGCTTCCTGTAAAATAAAAGTTACCATCACACACGAGAGACGAAATCGTTTCCGGATGGTGAATAGTGAGATTATCGTATTCACTTAGGAAAGGGTTTTACCTTGAAATGTAACTGTAAAGATCTTCCGAGACTTTACGTGTTTTGTCCTTTTGTTCCTTCTTCCTCGGATAGCAGACTCCACGAAGTCAAAAGTCGAGTCAGCGAGTCAGCACAGGCTGAGAAACGTTGGGGTACTTGGCGTCGTGTGGTCCGGAGGGACAGATAGTAGTTGAGGGTCTCAAGTGTCTTTGGGTACAGGTAATTCAACCACTACGGCACGTTGGTAGAGTAGGAGACAGCAGGGGAAGAGGACGAGAGTTAGAAAGGGTAGTAGTCCCAGAAAAGGTTACTCGGTCGGGAAGTGTAGTCCACCGGTTTCATGACCCCAAAGTCGAAGTCGTAGTCAGGAAGGTTACTTATAAGTCCTGACTAAAGGAAATCCTACCTGACCAACCCAGTGGAACGTCAGGTTTCCTACGAGTTCTCAGAAGAGGTTGTGGTGTCAAGTTTTCAAATGAAGTCGCGGGTCGAAAGAAATATCAGGTTGAGAGTGTAGGTATGTACTGATGGTCTTGTTGGTATCGGAACTGTTTTACCTGAAACCACTGTTTCAGTACAGGAACGAAAAACTATACGATAGATCCAACCAGTATTGGAAGGAAGGTTCCTCATTCACAGAAAATTAAAGTACCGTCGTTAGTGGTAGACGTCACTAAAACCTCGGGTCTTTTTATTTCAGTCGGTGACAAAGGTGACAAAGGGGTAGATAGACGGTACTTCACTACCCTGAGTTACGGTACTACTATCAAAAGACATATAACTCGAAATTGGGTTGGAAAAGTGAGAGGTGAAAGTGGAAGTAGTTCTGCGAGAAATCAAGGAGAAGTGAAAGACGGTATTCCCACCACATTCGACGTATAGAGACCATAACTATAAAGAGGACCGCTAGAACTAAAGTCGGACACGAAGGAGGTCGGGTCGCAAAGAGTACTACATGAGACGTATCTTCTATTTATTCGTCCCATTGTTATACGTTTGAACTACATGAGGAAAAGGATAAACCTTGGTCAGATAACAAGGTACATGTCAAGATTGACGACGAAGGACTGGACGTATATCGAAAGAGTTCTCCGTTCAGTCCACCAGACCATAAGGGTAGAGAAAGTCTTAAAAGGTCAAATAACACTAAGTGTGTCAGTTCCGAAACCGTATCGGTTATTTCGTCTTTATCTACAAAAGGACCTTGAGAGAACGAAAAAGTAACTAGATCACCTACAACCGTTAAACTAGAGACCAAGGAGACGGAAAAGATTTTGATCGAACTTGTAGACCTTCAAGTGCCAAGTACGTAACGACTTCGGACCGAACCTCTTAAAATTAGTAATGAAATGATCGCACACTCTACTCACGTTAACACACCATCAAACTCGTAACAAACCGTGACGGAAAGAAACCCTAACCCTACTTTTGCCTGGAAAAGATCAGGACACCAGTGACGCCTCAAAAGGTTTACACGACCGTATAACTCACGTCGTGAAAGTGTCGTAGTAGAAAGTCCTAAACTTTGTCGAGTTAACCTTAAGGTAGTGGAGGTGATCGAAACAGGCATCACTACGAAAGATACCGGGTGAACTGAAGTGTAAGGTCCTACAGACCGAGATCCACTCACTAGTGTGGTAGCACTAATAGAACCAGAACTTCTAGAAAAAACATGTCAAGAAGACACATAAGAACGGTGGAGAAGAATTATAGAAGACGAAGACAATCCAGGTATGGTAAAGACAGGAAATAGCTCGGGTAGTAACGTACTTTGCAAGGGAACCATAAAGATTGAAAAAACTTCTCTAGAGATCAGAAAGGGTAAGATAACAAAAGGAGATAAAGAAACGTGACTAACGACTCTTTCCGAAAGAATAGAGAGGAACGATAAGAAACCTTGAGATGTAAATTTACCCATATAAAAAGGAAAAGAGGAAAACGAGAAGTGAAGGGAAGAAAAGTGTCGATAAACATTCCGGAGGAGACTGTCGGTAAAACGAGAAAGACGTAAAGAAAAAGAACCCCTACCAGAACTAAGGACAGAGGACATGTTACAGTGCTTGGAGGTAGGTATCAAGAGTCCGTGAGACAGATAGT
This sequence comes from Capra ibex, assembly GCA_006410555.1. Taxonomy (NCBI): domain Eukaryota; kingdom Metazoa; phylum Chordata; class Mammalia; order Artiodactyla; family Bovidae; genus Capra; species Capra ibex. The sequence goes on along the minus strand of SJYO01026388.1, from coordinate 63,568,811 downwards.
CTAGATCAGGGAATTTAGATAGAGTGAAGGTGTCATATCAGTATTCCCTGACTAAATCCAGTATGGACTCACCAGATCACCAAAGGAGGTGAAAGAAGTTAAAGACAGACTTAAACCGTTATTCTTCAAGTACTAGACTTGGTATCAGTCGGGGGTCAGAACAAAACAAAAGACTAACATATCTCGAAGAGGTAGAAACCGACGTTCTTATATTAGTTAGACTAAAACCATAGCTGGTAGACCACTACAGGTACACATCTCAGAAGAGAACACAACAACCTTCTTCTATAAACGATACTGGTCACGTAAGAGAACCTTCTTGAGATAATCGGAAACGGGACGAAGTAAGACATGAGGTTCCGGTTTAAACGGACAATGAGGTCCACAAAGAACTGAAGGACGAAAACGTAAGGTCAGGGGATATTACTTTTCCTGTAGAAAAAACCCACAAGATATTCCAAAACATCCAGAAGTATCTTGACAAGTTGAAGTCGAAGAAGTCACAATGACCAACCCCGTATCCGAACCTAATGACACTATAACTTAATAAACGGAACTTTTGTTTGTCTCTCGTAAGACAACAAAAACTCTAACGTAGGTTCATGACGTAAAGTCTGAGAAAACAAATGATACTACCGATGAGGAAAAGAAGTTTCCCTGAGGACCGGTGTCATCATCTATATTACCAGTAGACTCAATTTAAGTGGGTAAGGTCAGGTAGAATCAAACGACTAAGACTCTTACAACTACAAGTGAGAACAGTAGAGGACAAACTGGTGAAGGTTAAACGGTACTAGGTACCTGGATTGCAAGGTCCAAGGATACGTTATAACGAGAAATGTCGTAGCTTGGAACGAAGTTAGTGGTCAGGGTAGGTATTGACCAACAACAAAAAAGAAACCGGGGTAGGGAAGTAAGAAAGACCTCAATAAAGAGGTGACTAGAGGTCATCGTATAACCCGTGGATACCTGGACCCCTCAGGTAGAAAGTCACAGGATAGAAAAGTGGAAAAGTATGACAAGTACCCCAAGAGTTCCGTTCTTATCCACAATACAGTTGTATTAAATGACCTCCTGAATGTGAGAGTGGTAGAGGAACTATCACTGGTCCTAGTCCCGATTCACAACCGGGATACATTGGTGGTACAAGGGACAATAGAAACCTTTGTAGGTCGTGTCATGATCCTGTGTCATCCAAAGGTACTTTCGAGTTACTATGTCTTAGATTACAGTGTGGAAGAAATGACTGTGAGAAAAGTACAACTGACAGGGAAGACTTTCTAGTTTAAAGTAAAAAGTAAGTTTCTTCAAAAGTGTATGACTTTTAGAAAACTCTTAACGTATATAGGTTTCCCGTTCTCGAGTTATTTGAATTTGTATCTGAAATAGACACAATGTCTTTCCTCTCGACGTTTGACCTAGTGTATTAGTGAGGATGAGTAGTTGGAGTGTACTTCTTGAGGGGCCAGTAAGATTTTCTTACTGGTACTTTGTCACGTCGATAGGAGGGAAGAATCTCGGGTCTCCACTGACAGGGACTGGTAGGTCATGGGTCACTACTGACTCCTAGACGACACGACTCTCGGGGTTTTATCTCCTTCGTTGGAGTTACACATCTCGTCGTGATAAGTGTTATGGGTTCTGTGTCTTTGTTGGGTACACAGGTAGTTGTCTGGTCACCAAATAGGTCTGAGTGTCTGAATCTCTTACTTAAATCCTAACAGACCTTGACAGACCGTCCCTCTCCGTCCATCCTTATCAATTCCTCAAACCCTAACTGTACATAGTCAAGTCAAGTCATCGAGTCAGTACAGGCTGAGAAACACTGGGGTACTTAGTGTCGTGCGGTCCGGAGGGACAGGTAGTAGTTGAGGGTCTCAAGTCAGTTTGAGTACAGGTAGTTCAGCAACTACGGTAGGTCGGTAGAGTAGGAGACAGCAGGGGAAGAGGAGGACGGGAGTTAGGGAGGGTCGTAGTCCCAGAAAAGGTTACTCAGTTGAGAAGCGTACTCCACCGGTTTCNGGAGACAGTAGGGGAAGAGGAGGACGGGAGTTAGGGCGGGTCGTAGTCCCAGAAAAGGTTACTCAGTTGAGAAGCGTACTCCACCGGTTTCATGACCTCAAAGTCGAAATCATAGTCAGGAAGATTACTTATAGGTCCTGACTAGAGGAAATCTTACCTGACCAACCTAGAGGAACGTTAAGTTCCTTGAGAGTCCTCAGAAGAGGTTGTGGTGTCAAGTTTTCGTAGTTAAGAAGTCGTGAGTCGAAAGAAGTATTAGGTTGAGAGTGTAGGTATGTACTGGTGACCTTTTTGGTATCGGAACTGATCTACCTGAAAAGAACCGTTTCATTACAGAGGCGAAAACTTATACGATAGATCCAACCAGTATTGAAAGGAAGGTTTCTCATTCACAGAAAATTAAAGTACCGACGTTAGTGGTAAACGTCACTAAAACCTCGGTTTTTTTTTTGTTTCAGACTGTGACAAAGGTGACAAAGGGGTAGATAAAGGGTACATATGTAACAATATAAATTTCACCTATTGGTTGTTCAAAGATGACGTATCGTGTCCCTTGAGACGAGTTACAATACAGTGTGGACCCACCCTCCTCTCAAACCTCTTTCTTACCTTTGTACATATACATACCGACACAGGGAAACGACACGTTGACTTTGATTTTGTTGTAACAATTAATCGATATGAGGTTATATTTTATTTTTGGAATTTGTTTCTTTGTCTGGTAACCGAATTCTTCTATAACACATATATATAGTCAAGTCAAGTCAAGTCAACGAGTCATCATAGACTGAGAAATGTTGGGGTACCTGACGTCGTGTGGTCCGAAGGGACAGGTAGTTGTTGAGGGTCTTGAACGAGTTTGAGTACAGGTAGTTCAGTCACTACGGTAGGTTGGTAGAGTAGGAGACAGTAGGGGAAGAGGAGGGTACAAGTTAGAAAGGGTCGTAGTCCGAGAAAAGTTTACTCAGTCAATAAGTGTAGTTCATCCATTTCATAACCTCGAAGTCGAGGTCCCAGTCAGGAAGGTTACTCATAAGTCCGACCTAAAGGAAATGCTAACTGACCAAACTAGAGGAACGTCAGGTTCCCTGAGAGTTCACAGGAGAGGTTGTAGGTGACAAGTTTTCGTACTCCAAAACAACAGAACCATCCATCAAAGAGAGTATAACTACTGAATACTTCACAAGTAAGGACAAATATGATAACGGAAGAAACAATAACCGTACATGTCTAAAATAATAAAACTTGAAACTCTGTAGTTATTAATTGTAGTTTTGATCTAGAAGTATCTTTTCAGGTACTATTGAAGTTCAAGAATTAGAACTACGTTTGTCTCCCTCACTAAGGGGGTTTAGGTAGTTTTGTAGTATCTAAAACATCTCACTTCATACTTTCTTGCTAAATTTTAAGTACTATTTATTTCGTGGTTTTACCGTAACGTGACGTCGGTCCTAAGTAAACGTTACGTGGTACCGACTCGACTGTAAACTACTGGAAAGACTTGACCGGTAGATGTTGGGTATTCGTAAAGAGTTCCACAGTCTACTTCTGACCATTTTTTGTTCTTTGTTTTGAATGGTGATGAAGAGTCACAATCGATCCGATTTATTTATTCTATTACTGTGTCCGGTTAAAATAACCAGCACGACAAAAACCAACACCTAGTCACGCCGATCACCGTGACTTTGACATCAAGAGCACTTAGACATCCAACTCTACCCTTAAACTTGTTTGGTGGCAGTCGTAAACTGACCGATCCCCTCACCTCCGACTGAATGGTTGAGTACACTTTCTTCCAAATGCAGAGGGGGTCGGGGGGACGGTCTTGATCGCGACGTACGAAAATAGGACAAAAACGTCAACGCTGAAACTACCCGAAATCTTTTTCTGACGTCTTTAGGGGAGGGGTCCTCTGTACTCTTTTTCCGTATCACCAAGACCCTACGAAGTGTCAAAATTGGTCCTTAGGACTGGTCGAGAGACACGAATTGACTGGGAAAAAACAAAAAAAGATAAAAAAAAAAGAAAACAAAAGGACGAATAGAAGAACCAGATGAATAAAATATAAGATGAGAACCCGAGGAACAGGAAGGGAAAGAAAACTGACAAAGGACTCGTGAATGATGCGTGGTTTAATCCATAATGTAAGACCCCGTGTCTTTCCAAGTTTTCTGTTCAAGAGACGGGAATTCCTCCGTACTAGGTCCCATTTACAATAGAGGAAATTCAGAGTGTTTTTGGGGATTCTACATGAATAATTAATAAAAGCATAAGTGTTTCCTTCTTTGACCTTCAGTCTTTCTAATTCCCCAACCGGGTTTCATTGTGTCGGTCCTACTCCGGGACTCCTCCGACTAAGTTCCCAGTCGAGGACTCGGAGAGGTAGTCGGGAGTCGAAGGACTTAACGGGTGGAGTGAGGTGGGAGTAAGAAATGAATCACGAAGGCGTCAAAATAAGACTGAAGATTGTTAAAGGGAAGAGACAAGAGGAATCTCTTCCGTCTGTCAATAAAAATTAACTATTTTCAGGTAACCAAAAGTTAGGTCAAAAATTTTCGGGACACTTTTCTTTTTCTAAACTACAACCGGGTCGGAAGGTATCTACTAGTACTTTTGGTCTGAAGTTTCCCTAAACCTCTTTTAAACTAACTAAGGAATGTCTTGGGAACGGATTAAGAGGAAACCCGATAGACTAGAAAAATTCCAAATGCCCACACCCCTAACCTGGGACTAAAGTATTGAGTCACAGAAGTTTATAAAAGGGACTGGGGAAACAATTCTTGACTTAATACAAAGGGTTTCGTCTGCACCTTATATTATCAAGTCCTTTTCTTTCCCCCTTCCCTTTCTCTCTCTTTCCTTCCTTTCCCCTTTCTTCTTTTTTCCCTTTTTCTTTCTTCCTTTCAGACGAAAAGTTCATCTTTCTTATCTTACGGAAGTAAGTACGCAACACGTTCAAACGACAATTGGTTAGGGTTCCATAGCAGTAATTTTATTGAAAGGTGTTCTTTTGTTGTCCTTTGTTTTCCCTCTGGTACTTTAGAAACCATGATTTAGTTACTTCGTTTCTTTATTCATATTTATCATGTCATATTATTCGAGTCACCATAGTAAGGTCTCCTCCTTTCTCTCTTTATTTAGTTAGAGAAGTGTAGTTTGAAGTCCTTTTCTCTGATGAACCTTTGTTTGTGAGGAAGTTGTCTTAACTAGAGAATTTTGTTCTCTTGTCCCTTTTGGTCATCTCGTTTGTTTCATTACTTTGACTTTACATCCCAATTACAAGTGAGTAGTTGTGGAGCACTGAGTCACCATTTCTTGGGTTCAGGGTCACGTCCTCTACGTCCAAAGTAGGGGCCTGGTCCTTCTAGGGGACCTCTTCCTTTACCGTTGAGTGAAGTAAAAAGAACGAACTCTTTAGGGGACCTGTCTCGGACGACCCGATGTGTGTCGGGTGTCCCAGTTTTTTCTCAACCTGTACTGATTCGTTGATTTGTTGTTGTCGTTAGTTATGTATTGTGGAGTTTAATTACTTTGGGACCGTTTTCTCAGATTGAAAAGGTATAGTGGTCGCAGGTCACCTTTTCCTACACTAATAGTTAGTTTTGTACTATTGTTCCCTTCCCTTAGCTAGTGAACGAAGAGTCATAATTTACTTCCATCAAGTGTCTTTCTGGACCTCGGACAGGTGGTGGTGGGAGTCATTCTTTTGTTCTTCCGTAATTATTCTGAAGTAGACACTTTTGAAAGGTAGTTGTGAGTGTTTGGTGTGACATTTGTTCCGAAAGATGCCCCTGTCCTCAGACCTAATTTTTTGTTTGTCGTTTCGAAATGGAGACTAAGTTAGACGTTGATTTATTACCGTATTTACCTTACGAAAATTATCGTCTAACGTTTCAAAAGGGGGATTACGTATCGAAAATTTTTTAGTAATGAAAGGACCGTTCGTGAGATTAGACTAATGTATAGAAAATTGCATGAAGATAGACTTGAATATCATTAATGTATATACTTGTTTATGTTTAGTTAAGTAAAGTAACGGTAGTAATTTAATAAATTCTGTAAACTTTGAAAATTATTAAAACGAAGACTTTATATATAAACCAATTGTCTTAAACGTCGTTTAATATACCTCTCTCCTTCTCTCATGAAATAGAGGAAGTTTGTTACCTTCGTGTAGGTAAACAATAAAAAATTTGCCACTATCGTTTTAGTTAAGGTTCCCCCACTTTTCTTTTACTCTAAGACTTTAAGAGTGGTTTGGAAGAGTAAGGGGGACTGTGTGATTAATCAGAGGGTGGGAGAAGAGAAAACGGAATGTCCTACAAACGGACCTCCTTTTACCTTTACCGTTTTGTCTTCTCTGCGTCACTGATTACTTTTCCTGTTCTCTCCTCACTGTTAAGGAAACTTACCACGGTAATCGACGTACGACAAAAGTCCCGAGGTCCGGAGTTATAAGGTTGTAAAAGGTAACAAATGTCTTTAAGGATACCTCTGAATATCTGACATGTTTCGCGGTAGGAACTATCAAACGAGAAACATGTTAATTCTTACCGTACGGGAAAGATATAGTGAAAAGTTCTGATAATAATTAGAAGAGACTCTGTGTTCTTTTCTGTGTATTACTTATAACAGAGGAATGATGGCGGTAGGACAACACGTCAAGTCTTCTTTTAGAAACGGTCCAAAACGTATAGTTTACTGTCGTTTTTTAGAGGTTATTGAAACTTTTCGTTAATACGTGTGTCAAACACTAGTTTTAAACTATAAGACTTTGTGTTTTACACAAAGTTATTCCCTTTGATAAACTTGTGTATAAAAATCCCTTAGTAACTATGTCTCTTTTTAATCTTAACTCTGAAGTGATTTTTAATGGGTTGGGACCTTTCATACACTGATTTAGGTTACATTAGTTGTTGAACATTCCATGATTGCGTTTTCTTTACAGAGACAATAACATGACGAAGTCCATGTAAAGATGGATATCCTTTGAAAAATAAGTTTATAGGACATATACGGACTCCTGTTTATTTCGTGGACATTTTCCCTTTTCGTTTGTTTGTATGTTCCTTTACAGAAAATCGAAAAAGAAAAACAGAAATCGATATAGAAGGTTTTGATTGTTCTCGATTAACTAAAAAGAAAAGTGACGTCGTACTAGACCCCAATAAACACGGACAATCTCAAGACTTTTAAAAATTTATCTTAATCGTAATGGATTCTGTACTGGTTGGATCTATCGTATAACTTTTCGTCTCTGTAATGAAATGGTTGAAATGGTATCAGATCAGTTCCGATACCAAAAAGGTCACCAGTACATACCTACACTCTCAACCTGACACTTCTTCCGACTCGTGACTTCTTAACTACGAAAACTTGACACCACAACCTCTTCTGAGAACCCTCAGGGAACCTGACGTTCCTCTAGGTTGTTCAGGTAAGACTTCTAGTTGGGACCCTAAAGAAACTTCCCTTACTACCACTTCGACTTCGAGGTCATGAAACCGGTGGAGTACGTTTCTCAACTGAGTAACCTTTTCTGAGACTACGACCCTCCCTAAACCCCCGTCCTCCTCTTCCCCTACTGTCTCCTACTCTACCGACCTACCATAGTGACTGAGCTGCCTACACTCAGACTCACTTGAGACCATCAACCACTACCTGTCCCTCGGGACCGCGCGACGTTAAGTACCCCAGAGTTTCTCAGCCTGTGCTGACTCGCTGACTTGACTTGACTTCTGTACTAAAATTTTAAATCTCATTTTCGTAGTTTAACTATAAACCCCGGTCACGAGTTCCCCTTTTTTCTCATGTCTGAGTATGGAATTTAATGAGACATAGGTTTCCAATTCAGAAATCTAATTGGAATATGTATGTAATGTGTGTGTGTGTGTATGTGTGTGTGTGTGTGTGTGTGTGTGTGTGTGTGTGTGTGTGTGTGTGTGACTTGAACTTCTCTGTTTCGTGGTCCGAAATGGTTTTCTTTCATTAAAGGACCATCATCAGCGAAAGGATAACAATGTAAATTTCTACAAAGGATGATCAACTGTTCCAAACGACCCAGTATTTTAGGTCAAACAAAGGAATCCCTTGTGGACAGACCCTTATCAGGACAGGTGAAGTACCCGAAGAGAACCCCAGATAGGAGATACCGAATGACAAACCAGAGATTCAGTACAGGGTGAGAAAACTCTGGTGTACCTGACAACGGGTTGTCCAAGGAGAGAGGTACCCTAACGGTCCGTTCTTATGACTTCACCCATCGGTAAAGGAGGAGGCCCTGGGTCCCTATTTTGAGTGTAGAGAACGTAACTGTCTACCCGACGAATGGTGTCTCGGAGTCCCTTCGGGAGATACTGAATATTCGAAGGTTATAAACTCACTTAAGTCACCAAGGTCCCTTCCGTCTCCTTTATGGTCCTTTTCTGGACTTGAAGATGTTTCTTTCGACTAGTACGTGAAGAGGAACGGTCGAAGACTATAATTACCTGTAAAGTAGAGAGATACGTAGAGACTAAAGACAGATATTTTAGACTCCGTGTAAGAAAGGGGTGGTCTTACTACTTATAAATTTTCTTTAAAGACAGTTCAGAATCTTTAACAAACGATTTTAATTACGGTATTATCTATAGTTACATCGTCAAATCACTTCTGTTGACTTAGTAGTCTCAAGAAGTCCATTTTCCGGGTATTTTTACAGAAATTTCAAAGTTATACCTGATTAATAATACTTATACACCTAAAATAAGACTGAACCTCACAACTTGTCGACAAACATCACCGGACCCCGAAACTACAAAACATATTTAACGAACAGATCTTGTTTTCTTAAACATAAAGAAGACGAGGTCATTTTAGTTATGTCTTTACGATGGAAGAACGTTCGACTTTGTAGGACCGAAAGGTTTTACCGTCTTCCTCTTTTAGGTGGTAGTTTTATAAGACTAGATCAAAATAAGACGAAAATAAGTCAGAAAAAGAGAAAACTCGAAACTAGTCAGAAATAAAAAAAGACGGAAAGAGACAGTCCTCTTCTCTATTTATTGACCTTGTTTTTAACGATGATTTGGTATAAAACTTAATATTGAGTTATAAAGGTAAGAAGTAAATGGTTAGTCCTGATAGTACCGTTTTCTACCTAATCTTACAAACAAAACTCTGAAAACCAGTTCACCTACCTTTAAATTCCTTTAGTTGAGACTTATAAATGACCTTCTTGGTTACGACTCCGACTTCGAGATTATGAAACCGGTGGACTACTCTTCACAACTGAGTGACCTTTTCTGGGACTACGACCCTTTCTAACTTTCGTCCTCCTCTTCCCCCGTTGTCTCCTACTGTACCAACCTACTGTAGTGACTGAGTTACCTGTGTTCAAACTCGTTTGAGGTCCTCTATCACTTCCTGTCCTTTCGGACCCTAAAAGGACCCCAACTTTTCTCGACCTACACTGAATCTCTGACTTGTTGTCGTTACTAAAAGTAATACTGCTCCTTTCGACATATCACTTGTTCTTCATGTCTAAAGTTTCCATTCGTATAAAGTCTATAGGGTAAAGGATAAATTATAATCAAGTATTATACAACTTAGTATCCTTGTCTTAACTAGGTTTTACGAAATTCTTTCTTTATTTTTTTTATAAACCAGTCTTTTTTTACACCCAGGGTTCGGTCCAACAGGTCTCCAGGTACAGTATACTTGAAAATGTAATAAAATACGTTAAAAGAGGACAACCAAGGGGTGTCTATCGTAGAGACTTTCTTTTTTAATAAGACTGTGAACAATGTTGTCATTCCGTACGAATCCTGATAACAAAATTCGTGTCCCTGAGAATTGTTACTCCAAGACGTCATCCCCTCTCTCTAACCCGAGCTGAGACTTAGGTTGTTCCTTTTGATTCCTAGTTACCGGTTCTTCTTTCCCTTCCCCCAGTCGTCCACCTTTCAATAATTCTCTTTTGTAGTCCCGATTCTCCCTAAGACAGATTCGGACGAACTGTCCTAAGAACGACTTCTGTTCGGTTCCACTAGTGTATAGTGGACTCCCTACCACTGTATTCTTTAGACTAGTATATAACTCCCACTAGTTTATAACTTCCCTTCCCTAAGAGTTATTGGACCTAATCCTAAGGACAATTTTGACCCGAGAACTCTTCTGCGAGCTCTGTCCCAGATCAACCCGGGTCTCCTCAGACAGATCCCAAACCAGTTATCTTCTCAGAAACAGGGTCAAGGTCTGGGGGGACAGAAGTTCCCTGTGGAGCAGTACCTTCTCTTCCTCGGGTCCAGGGTCGGAGGGACGCCACCACGTCCATGTGGGACTGACCTGGTAGGATCCTGTTCTTGACGGGGTTCTTTCACTCCTGTAAGTTAAATTGACTTTCGGTAGTCTCGGGTGGAGTTCTTAACCTCACCCCGGTAACGGTGAGTTCGATGTGTCACCTATGCATTTCTTTATGTCCACCATAATGTTCTTTATTCCTCCTTTCTACGACGGTCAGTCGTTTGTTGTCTTCACGGAGGGAGACTCGTGACTACTGGAGTATCCAGAGACACCCTGAGGACAGTTACCAATTTGTGGAGACGTTAGGGATTGTATCGTAAACCTAATAAAATGTTTGTTTGTGTTTATAAGTTAAGGAAAGATACGAGAAAGACGTTGAGTATTTATTGTCACGTAAAAATTTCTCCGAACCAGTCTGAATGTGTACGACGGACAGTAAGTACCTCGTACCAAAAGAAACTGGGGGTTTACAGGGGATCAACCATATAGTCGCATCATCATTGACTAACGTCATTCCCTGTTGCATTCCGTCTCGTGGTAGTAAGGAATCTAGAAGGAGTGCTGGTCTAAAGGAAAGGAAACATAGTCGGTGTTTGGAGAATTCTATTAGTACGACCCCCTACTGTGTATGGGTTTCCGACGGGAAGATATTCTCCCAGGACGGTGAAGGTGAAAAGAGTCTTAAGTCGTAACGAGAACCCGTGTCTTTTGAAGTGAGGGTCAAGTCAAGTCAAGGGGATTTCCGAGTATTTGTGATTCCCTTATAAATTTTGTATTACCTTCCGTAAGGTCTGCAAATCAACGTCGAACACTGTAATAGTATTTGGGTTAAAACCTCTACCTGATCTTATGTCACCTGATGAAACTTGACGAACATTAAGTGACTCAAAGGAGATACATTCCTAACCACAGAAAGTTTTTAAGACTTTAAGAGTAAGTGATAGGGAGTCTATAACGGAGAAGTTAAAACAACGATAATGAATAGGGACTTTAATATATACATTATATATAATGTACATAATTTATACATTGAATGGTAAGAATATTAGGTAAATCAAGTCAAGTCAAGTCAGTGAGTCAACACAGACTGATAAACTCTGGGGTGCTTAACGTCGTGAGGTTCGGAGGGACAGGTAGTGATTGAGGGTCTCAAGTGGGTTTGAGTGCAGGTAGCTCAGTCTACGGTAGGTCGGTAAAGTAGGAGACAGCAGGGGAAAAGGAGGACGAGGGTTAGAGAGGGTCGTGGTCTCAGGAAAGGTTACTCAGTTGAGAAACGTGCTCCACCGGTTTCATGACCTCAAAGTCGAAATCGTAGTAAGGAAGGTTTCTTATGGGTCATGTATAATATATACATATGTGTAGTGAGTACAGGAGGTATTCTGATCATCAATAAGACAAAAAGTATTAAGGGAAGTGAACAAAAAGACTTAGATATAAAACATGAAAACGTCAAGATAGAAGGCCAAGTGACTCAAAGAAAGAGAAATCGAGACAGATTGGACGATAAGTTAGATAGGTGTCCTAAAATTCAGATAGAACGTATAAAAATTAAAGAATTTCAAGATAAACTATAAAAAGGACAAACAATCCTATAAAAATATCAGAAGAGACGAGGTTAAAAGTTCGAATTAAACTTCACTAAATCTGTCTAAGGTATCAATAAAGTGTAAGTTAAATGTTATTAGAGGTTTCAGAGAGACCCAGACGAGACCACAGACAACAGGGTGTACAAGGGTACCCCGAAGAATACGAAACCCTAATAACTGGTACCCGTCGAGTAAGAGGAACCTTAACAAAGACATTTTTGTGAAACTTCCGACCCAACTTCAATTCAGAGAGGTTTCCATTAAACATAAGGGAACACAGTGATCGGACCTCAGTGAAGGTTTGTTCCTAGTGAGATTTAAACGATGAACTCAAAAAGGTCTGATGTACATATCTTATTTAGTTCTAGTGTGTATAGGTACTCCCCACTTAAATCAATGTATAAGAGTCTACTCTAATAAAAAAAAGGAGACGGGGCGTAGTACCATTTGTGTCAATTTAAAGAAACGAGAGAGGAAGAAGTGTTATTCTAAAGAAATGATGAATAGTCAAGTAAAGTCAAGTCAATGAGTCAGTACAGACTGAGACACTAGGGTACTTGGTATCGTACGGTCCGAAGTGATAGGTAGTGGTTGAGGGTCTCAAATGAGTTTGAGTACAGGTAACTCAGCCACTATTGTAGGTTGGTAGAGTAGGAGACAGCAGGGAAAGAGGACTGAAGTTAGAATGGGTCGTTGTCCTAGAAAAGTTTACTCAGTCAAGAAGTGTAGTCCTCCGGTTTCATAACCTCAAAGTCGAAGTCGTAGCCAGGAAGGCTACTTATAAGTCCTGACTAAAGGAAATCCTACCTGACCAACTAGAGGAACGTCAGGTTCCCTGAGAGTTCTCAGTTTTTGTTTAAGAAGTCACGAGTCGAAAGAAACATTAGGTTGAGATTGTAGGTATACCAGAAGGGACCACCGAGTCTCCCACTTCGTAGACGGGCGTTACGCCCTCTGGTCCCAAGATAGGGACCCAGTTCTTCTAAGGGATCTCTTCCTTTACCTTTGGGTGAGACGGTGAGAAGGGACCTTTTAGGTACCTGCCTCTTCGGACCATCCGATATTAGGTACCGCAACGTTTCTCGGTCTATGTTGACTCACCGAAGTTAAAGTGAAAGTGAAAGTGTAGGTATGTACTGATAACCTTTTTGGTATCGAAACTGATCTACCTGGAATCAACCGTTTCATTACAGATCCGAAAAATTATACGATAAATCCAACCAGTATTGAAAATAAGGTTCCTCGTTCGTAGAAAATTAAAGTACCGTCGTTAGTGGTAGACGTTACTAAAACCTCGGGGGGTTTATATTTCAGACAGTGATAAAGATGACAAAGGGGTAGATAGACTGTACTTCACTACCCTGTTCTACGGTACTAGAATCAGAAGACTTACAACTTAAAATTCAGTTGAAAAAGTGAGAGGAGAAAGTGAAAGTAGTTCTCCGAGAAATCAAGAAGACGGTATTCTCACCACAGTAGACGTATAGACTCCAATAACTATAAAGAGGACCGTTTGAACTAAGGTTGAACACGAAGAGGGTCGGGTCGTAAAGAGTACTACATGATACGTATCTTCAATTTATTCGTTTCACTGTTATATGTCGGAACTGTATGAGGAAAGGGATAAACCTTGGAGAGACAACAAGGTACAGGTCAAGATTGACAACGAAGGACTGGACGTATGTCCTAAGAGTTCTCCGTCCAGTCCACCGGACCATAAGGGTAGAGAAAGTCTTAAAAGGTGTTAAACAACACTAGGTGTATCAGTTCTTATATTTCTTACATGAAGAGGTCCCAAGGTCGAAATAAATATTCCGAGAACAATCCAGAAGATGAAATACGTCAAGACTCCTGAAGGTAGGTAGAGGAAACGAACATATCGGAGTCGTCCTTTCGAGTTCCAGAGTCACGTCTATTGAGGACTCGTTCCAGTCGTAGTTTTGAACGAATGGGGGGTCGTAAGGGTAAATTGAAACCAAGACAGAGACGTTTAGGGAAGGAAAAATAGTCATACAAAATGTTCTACAAGTTTTATGGAAAATAGGTCTTAAAATTAACGAAGTCAGTGTTCTAAGTGAAAGTCACAGATTGAATGATGTAACTATCTTTATATGTAGGACCCTTGTTTCAATAAATCTAAATAAAAATCTAAGACAAAAACAAAATTAAATATTAAAGACAATACGTGAAACACGAGTCAGTGAGTCAACACGTTTGAGAAACGCTGGGGTATCTGATATGGGGTGTTTTTAAGGACAGGTACCTTAAAAGGTCCGTTCTTATGACTTTACTCAACGGTAAAGCAGAGGTCAATACGTGAAACGTTTTTATATTAAGTACTCACGGGATGAGAACAAGACAAAATACCACCCGTTAGAAATATTTGACTATGAACTATTTATTAACGTATGTTTCAATTTATCTCGATTAAACAGATCCTCGGGCCGTAGATTGAAAATTTGTTGTTCCCTTCTTTTGACACAGTGACTAAGAAGTAATTAGTGTCACATTCTGGTCCTGATTTTATCTAAGCTACGTACGGTGAACAAACAGTTGGTGTTTAGTACATGTTTAACGATGTCCTGACTGACCGTGTTTTATTAGACCCCATTTCTTTACCTATCGTTGACTTTCAGTTCGTCACAGCTCATCTTTCAGTTGATAGTCATTTATCACTCGGATGAATGAAACCAAATGTAATACAGGAATATGGAAACTTGTAAATATAGTAATAAACACTTTAGTGTGTTTATTTATCAGTAAATCAAAGTATCCAAAAGAATGTCTAAATATTGAGATTTTCAAAGATTAAGATAAAGATTTATAATAACCGATTCATCAAGTGATAAAAAACAGTCTTGATAAAAAAATTAAGTAAGAAATTTTGATTGAAGCGGAACGAGTCAACGACTGTTAACAAATTTTCGAAAGAAAGTTTACGTCTACTATTCGATTTAAGTTGTTTCGACAATGGAAAAAAGTTTTTTCATCAAAATAAATAAATAAAAACAGACACGACCCAGAAGTAACGGCGCTCCTGAAAAGAAATCAACACAACTCGCCCCTGATACGATCAACACCACGTTTCCGAAGAGTAACACCACCGAAGAGAAACAACGTTTCGTACCCAAGATGTCGTGTCCGAGTTATCAACACATGTCCGGATCAACGAGGGGTCGTACACCCTAGAAGGGTCTAGTCCCTAGTTTGGGTCCAGAGGACGTAACCGTCCACTTAAGAAATGGTGACTCCGTGGTCCCTTCGGGTTTCGACTACGGAAAACTGTATCTTCTTTTAATAGTGAGAACTATCGGATTAGACGAGGCTTAAAAACCTATGTAGTTATTAGGATGTTTGTACACTTGATAAAATTTATCAGTACTTTTATTTTGAGACCAGAACAACTGGCGTCTAGAATAGTAGATGTGTTTGGTGATAGTTGTATGATTATAAACGAGAGGTGTTCGAAATAAAGTGGAATTTTTTAGTCAATGGTTCACTGTGACCTGTAGACTTAAAGAAAATCTTTAATTCGTTATCAAATATATTTAACTGGTGTCAGAAGGGTGTGACTGAAAGTTTTGTAGTCTTTTAAAATTTTTATAAATAACCCATTCTTTTTACACCTTCACTGTGGTCAGTGGTTTGAGGATTAGCGTATAATAACCAGGTTCTGTAAAACAAGAACTTCAAAGAGGATGTTTAACCTACATTGGTAACCATCTAAACTACGACTACTGAGGGTGACTTGGTGTGAGGGTTACTAAACAACTTGATAGAAAGAATCCCTACAAACGAGAATCTTGTTTGTCAAATGGTGAGTCAACGGAGTACGGACTCATTTGATCAGTAGTTTTCGTCCACACCAGAACCCAATACGTAGAATAGATTCTACAACTTTTCAAATAAAGAGTGACTAAATAAATAAAGATTTTGGGTAAGTCTTTTAAACTCAAAATAATTAATAACCAAGTTAACTAAATCGTATGATTTCTTTTTAGTTGTATAAGAAGGTCAACCATAAGTCAAGTCAAGTCAGCGAGTCAGCACAAAATGAGAAACGCTGGGGTACTTAACGTCGTGCGGTCCGGAGGTAGTGGTAGAGGGCCTCAAGTAAGTCTGAGTGCAGGTAGCTCAGGCACTACAGTAGGTTGGTAGAGTAGGAGCCAGCAGGGGAAGAGGAGGACGGGGGTTAGGAAGGGTCGTAGTCTCAGAAAAGGTTACTCAGTTGAGAAGTGTACTCCACCGGTTTCATGACCTCGAAGTCGAAATCGTAGTAAGGAAGGTTTCTTTAGGGTCACAACTGGAGGAAATCTTACCTGACCAACCTAGAGGGACGTCAGGTTCCCTGAGAGTTCTCAGAAGAGGTTGTGGTGTCGAGTTTTCGTAGTTAAGAAGCCACAAGTCGGAAGAAGTGTCAGGTTGAGAGTGTAGGTATGTACTGATGATCTTTTTGGTATCTGAACTGATCTACCTGGAATCAGCCGTTTCATTACAGAGACGAAAACTTATATGATAGATCCAACCAGTATTGAAAAGAAGGTTCCTCATTCGTAGAAAATTAAAGTACCGACGTCAGTGGTAGACGTCACTAAAACCTCGGGGGTTTTTATTTCAGACTGTGACAAAGGTGACAAAGGGGTGATAAAGGGTTATTCACTACCCTGGCCTACGGTACTAGAAGTAAAAGACTTACAACTCGAAATTCGGTGTCTAGTTATTTATGTAAATAATATCAAAATGTGGTTTTATGTAGACTATAGATTAAGATTTACTCGGACTTAAAATACTGTAAAAGATATTAGAATTATAAGACACCTTAAGAGGGGATGGTCATTCTTTTAGTGTTTGTCTTAATTGTTTAGATAAGTCTCCACTCTTCCCTTCCATTCTTTAGTTCTTACTGAACCTTTAAACCCCAAGTTCACTGTCTCTCTAACAACCCTTGGTAGTTTTCTTTATTCCTTCATTTCTCTTCTTTCATTCAGATGTCTCTATATTTTCTCCGATTAAATTGAAAAAATGTATAACTAAAACTTAATTTTTACGTCTTCACTTTCCTTAGTCTCTCAATTTACATTTCTACTTTGTTTCTAACAATTTTTCATACCCATTAAGTTTAAGATTCTCGTTAAATTTTATAATTATTGCTACTGTGAAATACCTTTGAAAACTTACTGTTCTTTGTAGTACTCGTTTCCGACTTCTGTTTACTGTTTGACCTAAAAACCGTTGACTATTCATTTTCGATTATAGGAATTAAATGTCTCGTGAGGATTTTTAATTCTAAATTTTTTTGGTATATGTCGTCGTGTCCTCTTTTTTCGTTTTCTCATACTTACTCGTTAAGTGTCTTTTTGATTAACTTGATTTAAAATCGGCATCCCTTGTTACTAATCGGAGTGAGTATTATACTCTCTATGTTTAAAATTGAGTGATACTTTGGTGAAGGTGTCTAGTACATCTGTTTTAGGTATCAGAGAAAACTATTTTGATACCCCTTTGTTCACGACATTACATAAGAACCACCCTTACGTTTTAATATATTGGGTGTACCTCTTTTACACTATTTTGTATTTATTTAATGACATATAAATAAAAGGTAACTAAATCGTTAGGGTGAAGATCCTGAAATGGTATACATATTCTATGTGCAGTATATGTATTATATACCGTTATGATATGTAATTATAATAGATATAATTTCTATAATTTATATTTTATAATTATGTTGTATGTCGTATTAAACTAAAGACAAATGATATTTTATAATTATTTAACTATTTATTATATTATTATATGTTAATTCGNTTAACTATTTATTATATTTATAATTATATTATTATATGTTAATTCGTTGATATATATATTTAAATATGAAAGGGAAAAAAATACGTTTCAATTGTTTGATATGATAAGACGTGGACGTAAAAAGTGAATTTAAAGATAATTCCACTAATGGGTATACATCTTCAAAAGAAATAGGGTAAATATCAACGTATCATCAAGAAACTCTCCTACACTTATTTTCGTCAAAGAAGTTGGTGTGGTGATACGACCTGTAAATCCAGAGAGAATAGAAATCGATAATGTTTTTTTACGGTGATACCACAACGGAATCGAAAATGTCATCGAAAAAATATTGAAACGAACGAAAAACCATTTCAGTAATCCAACTATCCCTTGAGATGTTACTTAACTAGTCTAACTATATACCTTTTGGGCACTTGTTATAATTGAAGTCATTGTGTTCAGTAATATACGGATTACTTTCCTAAAGAATCCTTTAAGTGTCGTAGTGGTAGACTATATAAGAAGGTCGGAGATCTAGATTGGTAATTAAATGTCTATAAATGACCCATATATACTTTGTTCTAACCTTTTTATAACTATTAAAAATTCAATCCACTACCGTTGTACCCTTAAGTAACGTAATAAGACGGATGAAAAACATACAGACTTTAAAAGGTAATTTCTTAAAAAAATTTTTCTTTATATCGTTTATACCTTTTGAGTCGTCACCGGTATCCTGACCTTTTCCAGTCAAAAGTGGGGTTAAAGTTTCTTTCTGGTTCGGTTTCTTACGAGTTTGATGGAGTTTTAACGTAAGTAGAGTGTACGATCATTTCATTACGAATTTTAAGAGGTTCGGTCAGAAGTCGTTATGTACTTGGCACTTGAAGGTCTACAAGGTCGACCAAAATCTTTTCCGTCTTCTTGTCTCTAGTTTAACGATTGTAGACTACCTAGTATCTTTTTCGTTCTCTAAGGCCTTTTTGTAGATAAAGACGAAATAACTGATACGGTTTCGGAAACTGACACACCTAGTGTTCTTTGACACCTTTTAAGACTTTCTCTACCCTTATGGTCTGGTGGCTGGACAGAGAACTCTTTGGACATACGTCCAGTCCTTCATTGTCAATCTTGACCTGTACCTTGTTGTCTGACCAAGGTTTGTCCTTTTCCTCATGTAGTTCATGACATATAACAGTGGGACGAATTAATTGAGGATACGTCTCATGTCGTACTCTTTACGACCCGACCTTCTTCGTGTTCGACCTTAGTTCTAACGGCCCTCTTTATAGTTATTGGAGTTTATACGTCTACTGTGGTAGCAATACCGTCTTCTTGATTTCTTGGAGAACTACTTTCACTTTCTCCTCTCACTTTTTCAACCGAATTTAGAGTTCTAAGTCTTTTGATTCTAGTACCGTAGGTCAGGGTTGTGAAGTACCGTCTATCTACCCCTCCGTCACCTTTGTCACGACCGAAATAAAAAGACCCGAGGTTTTAGTGACGTCTACCACTAACGTCGGTACTTTAATTTGCTGCGAATGAGGAACCTTCCTTTCAATACTGGTTGGATCTGTCGTATAATTTTTCGACTCCGTAATGAAACGGTTGTTTCCAGACAGATCAATTCCGACACCAAAAAGGTACCAGTACATACCTACACTCTCAACCTGATATTTCTTTCGACTCACGACTTCTTAACTACGAAAACTTGACACTACAACCTCTTCTGAGAACTCTCAGGAAACCTGACGTTCCTCTAGGTTGGTCAGGTAGGATTCCCTCTAGTCAGGACCCACAAGTAGCCTTTCTGTCTACAACTTCGACTGTGAGGTTATTAAACCGGTGGACTACGTTTCTCGACTGAGTAAACTTTTCTGGGACTACGACCCTTTCTAACTTCCGCCCTCCTCTTCCTCTCCTGTCTCCTACTCTACCGACCTATCGTAGTAGCTGAACTACCCGTGCCCAAACACACCTGAGGCCCTCAACCACTACTTATCCCTCCGGATCGCACGACGCCAAGTACCCCAGCGTTTCTCAGTCTGTGTTGACTCGCTGACTTGACTTGACTTAACTTACCTCTTTATGTAACTTTCTTTCGAATTCCAATATTTAATTGTACCTTCAGTTGATATGTCTTTACCTCTCTAATTTATTTACTCTAATGAATTTCTACCGTTCTTTTCTCTTAGTTCTTTTTCGACATCCGTTTATGTTATAATTATTCATACTCCCATTTTCCCTCATCTCTATAAAAATGTTCTCTCTCTCTCTTTGGTTTGGTCCTCCTTCGATATGAAATCTGAGGACACAGTCATGTGTCCCGACTACCACTAGGACACTAACTTTTCTCTTGTTTTACTACGGGTAGAACTCTTCCCTTTTTTCTTTCCTACCCACAGTTGTAATTTTGTTCCGTTTAGAGTAGTAGAGACTCTGACCCAGGGACTCTCCTTAACAAGATTGAGCCGTTTTTATTAAGTAAGAAAGGAGATAAACGTTGGTTCTTTATCCGTCGAAGAATCTGTACCTACGGACCGATAACTCTTCTACCGTTAATTAACGAAAACTGTAATGTTCTTTCCGATATAGTAACCGTATCTTCGGGGAATTTCCTCAAAAAGAGAAACTATTCTTCTAGGTCTCTGATGTTTTAGACGGTCTTCTCCCTCTCAAATACCAAGATACTATAGAACTACTCTACTATAATGGGACGTGAATCTTTTATGGTGAAGTGTAATAAGAAATGATATTCCAGACATTAATTATGGGTGATACGTGACATTAAGACTCAGAATGGAGTATAACTTAAGTTACAAAAAGAAGGTTATGAACTTCCTAAAAGCGAAACCCATTGGGGACCCATATCCACGATCTCTATACCTTAACACCTATATTAAAAATTTTTATAAAAGAGGAACGGAGTAGGTTACAAGAAGTCTCCGTCCGTAGTAAAGAGGGTTGTGTAGGTAATGTAATATATTTCAGAAAACAGGTTGGAGGGTCCTTATTTTAAGTCCGAAGAATAACGACTTTGGATATTTTTTTTAATTAAGGTTCGTATAACAGTACATATTATGTAGACCCTTTCTTTTAATGAGTACCGGAGTCACTTTAAAACCGTCCTAAAGATGACAGTGTGGTAATCACGGATGTTTACCCTTCTTGTACGCATAATTGTTAATCTCTTTAGAGTATACCCTACTGTAGTGGATATATGCTCGACTTCACATATGAGGATATTTTATTTTGGTTTATAAAAAGACCGTCTTTAGATCGAGTAATTTTGGAGATTTTTCACATCGGACTTTGTTTTAAGGGTTCAACCGTGTATGTCCACTCGAAGTACCCAAGGGTCGAAATGAGTGTTGGGGATAGTGTCATACTACTACAAAACTATACGATGCGTCCTCGTACTCACGGTGATTCTACACTAGAAACAAGATACAAAACGCCACACGAACACTTAATTCTACAGGAAAAGTAATGTCCCCCGACCTTACGTTTTCATCCTTCAGTTCTTTGTGGACCTCATTGTCTGCTTAAACCGGAACCTCATACCTTACTTCGTCCCGTTTCAATTACCTCACAACTGTTCTTTTGCGTGACCAGTATCGTTTGTGGGAGAAGGTTGTTGTGTTCTCTTCTGAGATGTGTACCTGTAGTGGTCTACCCGTTGTGGTTTTAGTCTAACTAAGATAAGAAACGTCGGTTTCTACCTCTTCGAGATATGTCAGTCGTTTTTGTTCTGACCCTCGACTGATACCGAGTCTAGTATTTGAGGAGTAACGGTTTAAGTCAGAATTTAACTTCTTTCATCCCTTTTGGTGATCTGGTAAGTCCATACTGGATTTAGTTTAGGGAATACTAATATGTCGCCTTCACTCTTTATCTAAATTCCCGGATCTAGACTATCTATCNGTTTCTACCTCTTCGAGATATGTCAGTCGTTTTTGTTCTGACCCTCGACTGACACCGAGTCTAGTATTTGAGGAGTAACGGTTTATGTCTGAATTTAACTTCTTTCATCCCTTTTGGTGATCTGGTAAGCCATACTGGATTCAGTTTAGGGAATACTAATATGTCACCTTCACTCTTTATCTAAATTCCTTGATCTTGACTATCTATCTCACGGATTACTCGATAGCTGACTCCAAGTACTGTAACATATCCTCTGTTCCTATTTCCGGTAGGGGTACCTTTTCTTTACGTTTTTCCGTTTTACCGACAGACCCCTCCGGAATGTTTATCGACACTTTTCTTCTCTCTGCTTTTCGCTTCCTCTTTTCCTTTCTATATTCGTAGACTTACGTCTCAAGGTTTCTTATCGTTCCTCTCTATTCTTTCGGAAGAAGTCGCTAGTTACGTTTCTTTATCTCCTTTTGCTATCTTACCCTTTCTGATCTCTAGAGAAGTTCTTTTCATCTCTATGGTTCCCTTGTAAAGTACGTTTCTACCCGAGCTATTTCCTGTCTTTACCATACCTGGATTGTCTTCGTCTTCTATAATTCTTCTCCACCGTTCTTATGTGTCTTCTTGACATGTTTTTTCTAGAAGTTCTGGTTCTATTAGTACTACCACACTACTGAGTGGATCTCGGTCTGTAGGACCTTACACTTCAGTTCACCCGGAATCCTTTGTAGTGATGTTTGTTTCGATCACCTCCACTACCTTAAGGTCACCTCGATAAAGTTTAGGACTTTCTACTACGACACTTTCACGACGTGAGTTATACGGTCGTGTAAATCTTTTGAGTCGTCACCGGTGTCCTGACCTTTTCCAGGAAAAAGTAAGGTTAGGGTTTCTTTCCTTTACGTTTTCTTACGAATTTGATGGCGTGTTAACGTGAGTAGAGTGTGCGATCATTTCATTACGAGTTTTAAGAGGTTCGGTCAGAAGTCGTTATGTACTTGGTACTTGAAGGTCGACAAGCTCGACCAAAATCTTTTCTGTCTTCTTGGTCTCTAGTTTAACGGTTGTAGGTGACCTAGTGCCTTTTTCGTTCTCTCAAGGTCCTCTTGTAGATAAAGACGAAATAACTGATACGGTTTCGGAACTGACACACCTAGTGTTATTTGACACCTTTTAAGACTTTCTCTACCCTTATGGTCTGGTGGACTGGACGGAGAACTCTTTGGATATACGTCCAGTCCTTCGTTGTCAATCTTGACCTGTACCTTGTTGTCTGACCAAGGTTTATCCTTTTCCTCATACAGTTCCGACATATAACAGTGAAACGAATAAATTGAATATACGTCTCATGTTGTGCTCTTTACGACCGCCCTCTTTATAGTTATTGAAGTCTATACGTCTACTGTGGTGGGAATACCGTCTTTCACTTCTCCTTGATTTTTCGGAGAACTACTTTCACTTTCTCCTTTCACTTTTTCAACCGGATTTCGAGTTGTAAGTCTTTTACTTCTAGTACCGTAGACCAGGGTGGTGAAGCACCCTATATCTACCCCTTTGTCACCTTTGTTACAGTCTGAAATAAAACCCCCCGGGGTTTTAGTGACGTCTACCACTGACGTCGGTATTTTAATTTTCTGCAAATGAGGAACCTTCCTTCCAATACTGGTTGGATCTCTCGTATAAGTTTTCGTCCCTGTAATAAAACGGTTGTTTTCAGGTAGATCAGTTCCGATACCAAAAAGGTCACCAGTACATACCTACACTCTCAACCTGACTCTTCTTTCGACTCACGGTTTCATAACAACGAGAACTTGACACTAAACCTCTTCTGAGAACTCTCAGGGAACCTGACGTTCCTCTAGGTTGGTCAGGTAAGATTTCTAGTTGGGACCCTAAAGAAACCTTCCTTACTACAATTTCGACTTTGAGGTTATAAAACCGGTGGAGTACGCTTCACAACTGAGAAACCTTTTCTGAGACTACGACCCTCCCTAACCCCCGTCCTCCTCTTCCCCTGCTGTCTCCTACTCTACCGACCTACCGAAGTGGTTGAGCTACCTTCACTCAAACTTACTTGAGGTCCTCAACCATTACCTGTCCCTCCGGACCGCACGACACTAAGTACCCCAGCGTTTCTCAGTCTGTCCTGACTCGATGACTCGACTTGACTTGACCACCTAAAACAAATCCCTATAAACCAGTCAGTCTTTTCTTTTAGGATGGTTATTTTACATAGAGTCATCCACTATCATGATGAAGGGACCACCGAGTCGGTATTTATTAGATGGACATTACGTCCTTTTCGTCCAAACTAGGGACCTAACCCCTTTAGGTGACCTCTTACCTTACCGTTGGGTGAGGTACTAAGAACGGACCTCTTAAGGTACCTGTCTCTGTACGACCGATGTCAGTTACCCCAGCGTTTCCCAGTAGTGCTGAATCCCTGATTTGGTGTTGGTGATGGTGGTCCACTATTATTACTTGACTTAGTCTGTCGGTCTCCTCTACGATCTGTCCTGATTCAAGTATATTATCTCACTTTATAAACTTACAAAAGTCAAAAGGGTTCACAACTAGTATGTCGTTTGGAAACCCATTGTAGGTGAAAGTTCGGTCCATTTTTCTATGGGAGTCTAGTATGATAAATGAGTTATTTTTAAGTTAATTAACTAGGTCGGGCAGTAAATTGTTGTTCGTTGGACTCTAAGAACATGAGGGTCCATTCCACCGATTTCCTTGACTCTTGTCCCTTAATCAATTTCTGGACTCACGGGTAGGACCGAGACAGGAAATCATCGATTTACTGGAACTCGTCCAATCACTTGAAGAGGATATGGGCAAGGAGGACTAAATTTTACCCTTTTTATTATTGATAGAGTGTCCTATAAGCACTTGTATACATTTGTAAAGGAAGACAAAATTTGACTGAGGACTTGTAGTCCGGAACCCTCAGGAATAAAAGGAGGTTTTACAACTGTATATTATAAACACAAGGTACAATAAAGATAGTTGATCCATTAATTGAACCTTTTATAAATTTGACGTAACGTATAAAATCATTGAGATGAACGAGGACTATCTACGAATTTTCAACCAAGATTGAGAATTTTCCAGATATGAGAAAGAAACGAAAAATGTGTAAATTTTTTATTAATAATTTCATAGAAATACTACCAAGAAGTACGGAGAAAATCTCATAACCCTTAAATTAATCTAGACATATCACAAATTCGGGTTCGTTACCTTTGATTGCCATCCTTAAGTTATCCAACTTCTCACTTACTAAACTCTTGTCTACCCGAAAAGATCACTGGTGTTCGTTTAAAGTAGTTTCATTATGGACTTTCACGAAGACTCATACTTTCAGTACCCACGACTCGATCGTAGAGTTTTCTTTCAAGTTCCTTCGTGAGCGATCACAACAGGCCATCTTGAGACACTACTACCTACCAGTTATAGACCTGATAAATTAGGACGTCGGTGATCCATGTAGTACTTATGAGTCGTGAAGTTTACACCGATGACACTGACTTAAGAATGAAGTAAAATTTTTCTTACCTATATACGCATATGTATTGTACTCAAACTCACTTGAGGCCCTCAACCACTACCTGTCCCTCCGGACCTTACGACATTAAGTACCCCAACGTTTCTCAGTCTGTGCTGACTCGCTGACTTGATTTGACTATATAGAAATGGTGAATAAACAACAACAAGTCAGGAAGCTAGCACAGGTTGAGAAAAACTGGGGTACCTGACGTCGTACGGTCCGAAGGGACAGGAAGTGGTAGACGACCTCGAACGGGTTTGAGTACAGGTAACTCAGACACTACGATAGGTTAGTAGAGTAGGAGACAACAAAAGATAAGGACTGAAGTTAGAAAGGATCGTAGTCCCAGAAAAGATCACTTAGTTAAGAAACGTAGTCCACCGGTTTCATAACCTCGAAGTCTTAGTCGTAGTCAGGAAGGTTACTCATAAATCCTGACTAAAGGAAATCCTACCTGACCAACCTAGAGGAACGACAGGTTTCCTGAGAGTTCTCAGAAGAGGTTGTGGTGTCAAGTTTTCGTAGTTAAGAAGACGTGAGTCGGAAGAAATACAAGGTTGAGGGTGTAGATATGTAGTGATGACCTCTTTGGTATTGAAATGATATACCTGGAAACAACCGTTTCGTTGTAGAGACGAAGAATTGTACGACGGATCCAAACAGTGTCGAAAAGAAGGTTCCTCTTTCGTAGAAAATTAAAGTACCGACGTCAGTCGTAGACGTCACTAAAACCTGGGGTCCTTTTATTTAAAACAGTGATAAAGGTAACAAAGGGGTGGATAAGCGGTACTTCACTACCCTGGCCTACAGTACTAGACTTATAACTCAAAAGACTTACAACTCAAAATTTGGTCGAAAAAGTGAGAGGAGAAAGTGGAAATAGTTCTCCGAGAAATCATGGAGAAACGAAAGACTGTATTCCCACCATAATAGACATAGAAACTCTAATAACTATGAATAAGACCGTTAGAACTAAGGTCGAACACAAAGTAGGTCAAACCGTAAAGAGTACTACATGAAACGTATATTAAATTTATTAGTCCCACTGTTATATATCGGAACTACATGAGGAAAGGGACAAACCTTGGTCAGACAACAAGGTACAGGTCAAGATTGACAACGAAGAACTGGACGTACGTCTAAAGAGTCCTCCGTCCATTTCACGATAAGGGTACAATATGGAGTTATGTCTCATTTTTATGACTTTAGGTACTTTTGACGATGTTTATAAGGTGTAGTATGATTAAAAATATTTGAAGATGTGTCAGTTTTCTCGAAGGGTCCACCGAGTCACAAATTTTTTTTTTTTTTTTTGAGGACGGTTACGTCCTCTACACCCAAACTATGGACCCAACCTTTCTAGGAGACCTCTTCCTTTACCGATGGGTGTAGTCACAAGAACGGACCTTACAGGGTACCTGTCTGTTGGACCACCCGATGTCAGGTACCCCAACGTTTCTCAGTCCGTGTTAATTCGTTGACTTGTACGGACGTGTGTGTATCAGTTTTCTTAATAAAAAACTATTAAAACCGTTTCAATCAGTAATAAATGTGTCGTTGTAGATTTTTTGGGATTTTTACCTGTTCTACAAATGTCCTGTCTTTTACTGAAGTCTTCCTAAACGTTTTCTCTCGACCAATTTTGACTTTTTAGGGTACACTAGGTCGTTATGGTGATCACCTGTGTATGGTCTCTTTTACCACTAAGTTTTGTTATGTACGTGGGGTTACAAGAAACGTCGTGATAAATGTTATTAGTCCTGCACCTTTATTGAATTTACAGGTAGTTGATTCCTTATCTACTTCTACACACGACTTATACATACTATCTTATAATAAGTCGGTATTTTCCTTGTACTTAATACCGAAAACTTAATACCAAAAGAGACCCATATACGGATCATCACTCTAACGACCCAGTATACAATCGAGATAAAAAGTAAAAAATTTCTTAGAGGTATGACAGGAGGTATCGTCGTCATAGTTAAATGGAAGGGTGGTTGTCACATTCTCCAAATGGAAAAAAAGGTGTGAGAGAGATCGTAAATAACAAACATTTATAAAAACTACTTTCGGTAAGACTGGTCATACTCCACTATGGAGTAACTTCAAAACTAAACGACTATAACTCGTGGAAAGGTACACAAACAACCGGTAGTTATTTAATTTTCTGCGACTGAGGAACCTTCTTTTCAATACTAGTTAGATCTGTCGTATAAGTTTTCGTCTCTGTAATGAAACGGCTGATTCCAGGTAGATCAGTTCCGATACCAAAAAGGACACCAGTACATACCTACACTCTCAACCTGACACTTCTTCCGACTCGTGGCTTCTTAACTACGCAAACTTGACACCACAACCTCTTCTGAGAACTCTCAGGGAACCTGACGTTCCTCTAGGTTGGTCAGGTAAGACTTCCTCTAGTCGGGACCCTAAAGAAACCTTCCTTACTACGATTTCGACTTTGAGGTCATGAAACCGGTGGAGTACGCTTCTCAACTGAATAACCTTTTCTGAGACTGCGACCCTCCCCAACCCCCGTCCCTCTCTTCCCCTGCTGTCTCCTGCTCTACCGACCCACCGTAGTCACTGAGCTACCTGCACTCAGACTCACTTGAGGCCCTCAACCACTACCTGTCCCTCCGGACCGTACGACGTCAAGTACCCCAGCGTTTCTCAGCCTGTACTGACTCGTTGACTTGACTTGACTTGACTTGGGTAAAAAACTAAAAAATTTTATATATATATAACACAAGTCCTCTACTAAAATACTCGGGTTTAAGAACGTAGAAAAGTGTAGATTTTTTCGTCATTTTAATAATTCTCTTTGTAGACAAGGACCACTACTGGTCGTTGGAAGAGTACTGATCATCGTTGGAAGATTGTTAGTTTTATACAAACTAACGTGTATAGGGGGTTTAGTGTCTTTGTGACTGGAAGGGGGGGAATGGAGAAGTCTCTTCAAGGAATCTTGATAGACTATCCGACAGAGGACCCGATAACATGAGTAAAACAGGGTGTATTTTGAGTTGGATGTTGAGCGTGTAACTCGAAAAATAAAAAAGACAGTTGTGGTCTAATGTTACTCAACTTCGTACCCACCCTCTTCTACTATGTTTCTATATGTTATGTCAAAAAAAAAATTGAACGGACATTCACCTTATTTTTATACTGATTCTTACGTTTACATTTTACTTAAGTTTATAGTCTTTACAGTATTTCAGTGTAAGATGGGATCTTGGAGTTTTGAAGTGTAACTCATTTTCAACTTCATCCGACTGAATTCTGACGACTTCGTAGTTTTCATCAAAATATCTCTATAAAACGGATATTCCTTCCGAGGGGTCACAAGTAAGGTCCTCGTATAACCTCCTTGGATCCAGTGAATGGATACGTGACATGTGTGTGAGGGTTTATACTTCCATGAGAAGTAAGTAAGTTGTAATATGTTGACTTGGGACTTCCGGGTGTTTCCTGCTTCGGGGTGTGAACCACGATTCGTATGTTGTCGTTCGTTTTACCTGGGTTAGGTATGGGAAGTTAATGAATATATCTAAGGGTTTTTATTAAGATTCCCGACACTCCTTTTCTACGTCTCACTCTAGTGAATTGTTCTCCCTGAACTTAATCAGACTCCCTACCCTCACACCATCCTTTCTGAAACGGTTCCTTCATCTCAAACTCCACTTTAGTCTTCCTACTTCTCCTCAATGAAACTGACCTCACCTACCACATACGTAACCCTCTCCCCTTCGTAAAATCCACATCCTCCCTCTTCCGCCACTTACTTTCTACCTGACACCACCCTCACGACTCTGGTTCCCTCACCCACCATTTTCTCTTCACTTCTCAGTCCATCCCCAGTTTCGTACTTCCCAGAGTACCGTATAAAGGTAATGAAACCTTTTGGCGTCTTTCAAAAAAAAAAAAAAAAAAAACGACACGACACAGAAGTAACGAAATAAACTTGAAGGAGATCAACGTCACTCCTCCCCGATGAGAAATAACACCACGTGGCCGAGAAGTAACGACAGTACAGAACAACACCTTGTGTCCGAGATCTGGAACTCCCAAAGTCATCAACGTCTCGCGTATCTCGAGTCGGAGTCATCAACACCGTGTACCTGAATCGCCTCGGTACCGTACACCCTAGAAGGACCTGGTCCCCTAGTTGAGGTAAAGGGGATGTAATCGTTTGATTAAGGATAGGTGATATGGTGGTCCTTTCAGGGAAACGTTTCAGAAATTCGTTTCCTTATTGTATTGGTCTAAAATTAAAATTTTGTAAAATCGACTTTCTTCTTATTTAACTTCCCTGTACCACCACTATCTTCTTCAATTTTTTTTTTCTGTTTTAAAATCGTTGTAATTATCACAAACCGTTTAATCATTTCTTTTTTTCAGAATTTCTAACACCTTATATTATTCGTATCTCAGATCTTATGGTTCTTATGAACAAGATACCCAGTGAACTTTAAGACTTCTTCTCATTTGTCGTTTTACTCGGTGGTTCCTGTGTTATTTAAACGTCGAAGGATAAAGACGGATAAATATACAGTATTCTACTATATTTTGGTTCATGTCACCGAACTGACTCATAGACCGACCTTCCGTCAGGGTGTTTACATGTAGACGTTCCAAACCTGACCTGAATTAATCTTTCAGACTTCTTTGAGTCCAGTAGAGAACTTTTGATACGGGATCCAAAAAACAGGACATATCTTGACGATCGACCTTTATCGTTCTCTTACGATAAACATTTTAACTCGACTCACAACCAACGTCGATTTAATCTCATTATGTAGACCACCTGGGTTCTTGTAGTCCCGTACGAGGAAAAAGGGAAGGAACTAACACACATGAATAAGAAATTCTGACTTAGACATCCAGTACAACACTCGACAGACAGAGAGAATGACAAATTCCATGTGTGGTGTTTGTGAGACCAGACTGAACCGAACTAATCTATGACACGTCGTTAGATCAGTGTACAACCGTTCTACACAATTAAGAACATCTGTCAACATCGTAGTTAATCGTGAACCCTCACCAATAAACCAGTTAAGTCAAGGTCAGTTAGTTGTAAATAACTTGTGGTCCGTGATTACATGATCCGTGACTCGATATGTGATCCTTTATTTCTAGGGATTCTTTATCAGTAACAGAAATTCCTCAGATATCACACCAGACCCTCAACCACTCCCTGTCCCTTCGGTGACTTCACTGACTATCACGTCAGATTCACCACGATCACTATTTCTTGTGTAAACGGTTACATCCTCTGTGTCCTCTGGTCCCAAGTTAGGGAACCAGTCCCTCTAGGGGACCTCCTCCCGTGTCGTTGGGTGAGGTCATGAGAACGGACCTCTTAGGGTACCTGTCTCCTCGGACCACCCGATGTCAGGTATCCCAACGTTTCTCAACCTGTACTGTCTTCACTGAATCGTATGTATGGATGTTCCTCGATGTCAAGGGTTTCAAGGAGACAAGTACCCTAAAAGATCCGTTCTTATGAGATCACCCAACGGTAAAGAAAGAGGTCCCCTAGAAGGCTTGTGTCCTTAGTTCGGACACAGAGGACTTAACCGTCCACCTAAGAGATGGTGAGTCGGTGGTTCCTTCGGGTTAAGACATTTCTAACAATTTTAGACAAAGTCACTTGTGGTGTAGTATAACAATAACTTAAGAGTATGTAAATAAAGAGAGTCATCGGTCCCTGAAGGCTTTCCTACTCCCTGTACAGATTAATTAGAAATATCGGAGATTTGACTCATGCCAAAGACCTCATATCTACAAGTTATACATAAATAACTCTGGCTCAAAAATAGGGGTCGAGATGACTCGTTAAGTAAATTATTGATACACGAAAATCGAAGAACACTTTTACATCTACTCTTACCGGACAGACGGAGGTGTTCCAGTTTACTCAATTGTTCTCACTCTTGTGAAACCCTTGATTGTTCTGTCTTGGCTATTTAATAATAACAATACTCCCTCCCGGTCTGACAAATCCTTTCGCCATCTTGACTTTCAACAGATATCTTGTGTACCCCTCTAACGAAAACACAAGGAGAATAAATGTACGTTAAGAGGTTCACTTTACCTTTTTGGAACCTCTTAACGTACATTTAAGACACAGACTCCCCTCTGTCTTCTGTTCTTCTCTTTGTTAGTGGGTCCAGGGTCTTAGGATACTGGTTTAAGAGTAGGAAGTAAAGGACGCCATAAACCAGTCCCTCCACCGAGTCCTTGTGATGTCGTCTACGACCTCGACAAGACTAGTAGAGAGGGGGGTCGTGGGTGACAAGACTCCCTGTGGGTGTCGAAGACTGACGGTTGAAGATTGAAAGACGAGACACGAGACATGTTTTGGGTCCGAGTTTAAGGAACCACGATTACACGAACCGTCGTCGGCAGTTGGTTACTACCTCATCAACAACCACCTCTTTATGGGGTCAAAGGAGGGGAAGACCTACCCTCTCGAGACGAAATGTTTCACCGAATCTCCGGTAGACTCCGTACCTCGGGATTCACGGGTCTCGTCTGAGAAGAGTGACGTATAGACGTTGCCGAAGGGAAAATAGGGTCACGGAAAAAGAGGTGAAGAAACAGTCATAAAGGATCTTAGGGGGACGTTCCTTTGATAAACATAGGTTTAGGAACAGAGACGGAGATCTCTTAGGTTCTGTCTTATTGGGTGGAGGGTGTTTCGTAAATTATTTTTTTTTTTTTATAAACGTTCACTCAAAGGGACCACCGAGTTTCATAAACACAAAATTGTATTTTATATAATTGTTTGTCCAAAGGGACCACCGAGTCTACCATTTCTTAGACGGACGTTACATCCTCTGGACCCAAGTTACGGACCCAACTCTTCTAGGGGACCTCTTCCCTTACCGATAGGTGAGGTCATAAGAACGAATCTCTTAAGGTACCTGTCTCTTCGGACCTCCCGATATCAGGAAGTCCAGTGTTTCTCAGTTTGTGTTGACAAACTGATTTTGTGTGTACAATTTTTATATATCTAAATAATTTGTTATTGATATCTACATTTTATATATTACACTTGTATATTTATTTTTGTATATTTGTATATCTTCGTCTGGAGTCTATATAACGTCCGAGTCAAGGTCTGGTGGCGTTGTTTCGTTTATAGTGTTATTTCGTTCGGTACACTTCAAAAACCAAAGGGTTACGTATATTTTAAATACGAATGTGATGTGACATCAGATAACTCATATGTTATCGTAATACAGATTTTTTCATGTATAGAGTCAATTTTTTTTATACCGTTTCTTTACGATTTTGTCAATGTAACATTATATTTATTAGTGATAGTTTTTAGTGTCTAGTCGTATTATTGGTATTATTATCACTTTTAATACTTTATCACACTCTTAATGATTTTACACTATGTCTCTGTACTTTCTTCGTTTATCAACAACTTTCTACCGTGGTTTTCTAAGTGAGTCTAAACGGTGTTTGGAAGTTAAACATCCTTTACGTCGTAGACGTTTCCGGTTATTTCACTTCATGTTATTTTACTCTATACGGACATTTTATTTAATTTAATATACTTTAATTTTTAATGATGACGGAGAACGTGTTTATCTGGAAGAAACCCAAGTATTTCTCAGAAATATGTCACAATAAAATAGTCTTCTTTGTTTCCCGTCTTGTCAAATGACGTCTGTGACCTTAGTATCCTTTGATAAAGTTCTCGTAGTAAGGTCCCCCAGTCCACCTGTACTCCGGTTGGATGACGAGGGACCCTCTCACATCCTACCACCCCGGGTCCGAGTCTAGAAGTCCCTATAGTCAGGAAGTCTGTATTCTACTCTAAATAGCGTTTACTGGGTTTATAGAAGTGGGGATCGCGGTCTCGAAGTTAGAGAGAGAAAGGACTAAAAGAAAAGTCAGTGACCCTTCGTTTCCTGTCCTGTTCAGGGGACAGAAAAAGAAAGAGGGTTACAACTTGACCGACTAATTTTACTTCTTTCTGCCGGAAAATAGTCGTAAGACTGTCGGTACCGTCTAATAAGGAGTTTGAAATGATGGAAATCTGAAGATCGAAGAAAGGGTTATAACAAAAGTTGTAAAGTCTCTTATTTAATCTATGTTAAAATGACACCGAACTTATATGTCACACCTGTAGTCTCGACTTCGACGGAGGAATGGTCATTCCAGCCAGGGTCTCTCCATTGTCTGTTGGTGTCTTTGGTAAATCAGGGTCTTGGTACCGGTCCCCTATCTTTCACGGAGTCTCTCACATCTTTAAATTTTTTCGTACGTGTAAAATCGTTTGTCTGACTTTAGAAAAGGAAAAATTTTTAGGTGGACTTTAGAGAGTTCACTCTCTAATTACTCATTGTTGTTTCTTCGAGACCTCTGTCCACTTCACCCTATTATATGTTTGAACTAGACTTGTATTCCCACACGAGACCGGTAAAGTTGGTGAAAGGGTTAGTCTGGACTACCGTCTCTCATTCAGTGTGACTAACGACTTGTCGACTTCACTACTGCAGTGGGTGGCACATTGGCAAGCCCGTAAACGTCCACTGTCACGTAAACGACACATTTCACTGGCGACCGTCGGCAAGTCTTTGGGATCGGTTTAAATCTTTACCCAAAGTCTTGTTGTAGTCGACTACGGTTTAGTTAAGCTATTAACTGGGATCCACTTCTTTGATCTTTCCTCGGATAAAACCTTTGTCTTGTAAAAGTTTAATTTCCCAACTAAAACAGTATAGTAGAAGTAAGACCCTAAGAAAAGGTAAACACTTAACGAATAAAATGACGAACAGGTGTTAATTTTATCATTTAACAAGTGATCCGTAAAGTGTAAAGTAAGTAAGTAAGTGAGATATGTATAAATAACTCCTGAATGGTGATAGATTTTAAATGGATTTCTCTTAATTCAATAACTCCTATACCTGACACAGTGTATTAACCAGTACCGCTTGTATTTCCATTAACTTGACTTCTATGATCGTCCTAGACCTTACGACACACCGGAGAGAGAGGGAGACAGAGAGTGAGAGAGAGTCTGTCTGTGTTTGTGTGTGTGTGTGTCTCGGAGTCTTAACACTCGTAAGTTCCAGTTATATATTTATCGTTTGGATATTGTCATCTTTTTATGGAGGTACTAAAGACCTTCAATTCTCTGGGTTCCCGATTCGATCTAAGACGGTCACTGAAAGTCAAACTGGAAGTCGTTTATTTAAGTAGAGTGAGGTGGAGTTAAAGGATACTTTCACTCTTGAAAGAGACAATCAAAAAGATGAAATAGGAGTCGAAGGTCTTATCTCGGGTCGTGACCATTTTGGAGTTATTTATAGAGGACTTACTTACTTATTTTATCAAACCGAAGTCTACCGGTCCCACACCACCCGATCTGGTGTCTACTTAATCTTTCTGAACAACTGACAGAGACTGGATACCGGAATGATTTTCGTCTGACTCACCGGAAGTAACCGGAAAGTGAAATCTGAGAGTTTGATTAGATTCACAATCTAAAGATCAGTGAGACTACCACTCCCGACCACTCGGACTCTTTTTCTTTCTCGTTCCCCTCTTTAAGTGAGGTTACGGAGTGTGTCTTGACCACGTCCACAACCTATATTCTTCCCACTTCACCCCACCCATACCCCTCTACCAAAACCACCTCTGTCTTGTGTATACTCAAATCCAGAACAGTATCATTTTTCCGTGACTTTGTTTTTTATAGGTCACTGTAGAAAAGACTAACGAAACCCGTTTGAAGTCACGATTAAAGAGACACTAAGGTGACGTAGAACATAATGATTGTGATATCAAGTAAGGGGAAGTACTTAGTGTTGGAACAGTTCCACTTCCCCGAACGTATTGAGTTACTTCGACACTCAGTACGATATGTCCCGGTGAGTTCTACCTGTCCAGTATCGTTTCTAAAGACTGTTTGGTTCTAGGTGACCTCCTTCCTTACCGTTGGGTGAGGTCGTAAGAACTACAATCTTGGGACCGTTCTTATAACAAGAAAGTACTTATCATACCTTTACACCTTTCTATACTATGACCATCTACTCGGGGAGTCTGACCTTCTACAGGTTATACGATGACCCCTTCCCATCTCCCGTTAATGATTATCGAGTTCTTTCTTCCTTCGTGGACCCGGTTTCGTCTTTGTTACGAGTCGACACCTACACAGACCACCGCTTTCATTTCAGACTATGACATTTTTTTTTTTTTTTTTTTTTAAAACGTATCCTTGGACCTTACAATCCAGGTACCTAATTCCATTTAACCTGTACCAGTTCTTCCTTTACCGTTCTCACTTTGTAGTTGTAGAAGCCTTAGTCACTTGATTTTACTTACCCTTACCCACTTAAATAAAGTCTACTGGTAATGAGGGAACTTCCCTAATTCTACCGGTTCTTAGGGAAACTTCTTTACCTCATTTGGAGTATAAGTTGTTTTCTCAGTCTACGTCATGAACCCATGTTGTAGTTTTTACTATCTTACTAGAACCAATGATAGGTTCCGTTTGGTAAGTTATAATGTCATTAGGTTCAGATACGGGGTTGATGACTATGAATTTTGCGACTTCAACTAGTCAAGATACTTCTAGATGTTGTGGAAAATCTTGATTGAGGGGGTTTTCCAGAGTAAAAGTAGTATCCCCTAACCTTACGTTTTCATCCTTCAGTTCTCTATGGGTCTTATTATCCCTTCAAACCGGAACCTCATGTTTTAATTCGTCCCGTTTCCGATTATCTCAAAACAGTTCTCTTGGCCGACCGGTATCGTTTGTGAGAGAAAGTTCTCTGTTGAGAGGTTTATCTGTAGTGGTTTACCAGTTATGGTTTTAGTCTAATTGATACAAGAAACATCGCCTTCTACCTCTTCGAGATATGTGAGTCGTTTTTGTTTGACCCTCGACTATCCGAGTATGGTACTTGACGAATAACGTTTCACTTTCACTTTCACTTTAGTGAGTCAGCACAGGCTGAGAAACGCTGGGGTACCTGACATCGGATAGTCCGAGGAGGTAGGTACCCTAAAAGGTCCGTTCTCACGACCTCACCTAACGGTAAAGGAAGAAGTCCCCTAGAAGGGTTGGGTCCTTAGTTTGGGTCCAAAGGGCGTAGCGTCCGTCTACGAAATGGTAGACTCGGTGGTCCCTTCGAATAACGTTTTGAGTTCGAATTTAACTTTTTCAGTCCCTTTGCCGATCCGGTAAGTTCATACTGGATTTGGTTTAACGAATACTAATATGTCATCTTCACTGTTTATCTAAGTTCCCTAATCTAGACTATCTGTCTCAAGAACTTGATATCTGTCTTCAAGTATTGTAATATATTCTCCGTCACTGGTTTTGGTAAAGTTTCTTTTTCTTTATGTCCTTCCGTTTCTCCAATAGACTCCTCCCAAATGTTGATGGACTTCTTTCTTCTGTTCACTTTCCGTTTCCTCTTTCCCCTTTTTATATGGGGTGAATTACATCTGAAAGTCCTTTATCGTTCCTCTCTTTTCTTTCGGAAGAATTTGTGTTACATTTCTTTGTCTCCCTTTGTTATCTTACCCTTTCCGATGTCTATCGAAATTTTTTTAATCTCTATAGTTCCCTTATAAAGTAAGTTCTTACATATACTATTTCTTGTTTTTATCATTCCTGGATTGTCTTCGTCTTCTCTAATTCTTCTTCACGGTTCTTATGTGTCTTCTTGATGTGTTTTTTCCAGAGTTACTCGACCACCACACTCGACTATTGGAGTCACCACACCAATAAACCGAACTCAGTCTGTAGGACCTCACACTTCAGTTCTCCCGGAATCCTTCGTGACGTTGTTTGTTTCGATCACATTCACTACCTTAAAGTCGACTTCATAAATTTTAGGATTTCATGCTACGATAATTTCACGACGTGAGTTATGCAGTCGTTTAAACCTTTTGAGTCGTAACCGGTGTCCTGACCTTTTACAGCCAAAAGAAAGGTTAGGGTTTCTTTCCGTTACGGTTTCTTGCAAGTTTCACTTTTCATTTTCATTTTTAACGAGTCATCACAGTCTGAGAAGTGCCGGGGTACCTGATATGTCAGGTTCCTTAAGAGGTCTCGTCTTATGACTTCACCCATCGGTAAGGGAAGAGGTCCCCTAGAAGGTTCGGATCCTTAGTTTGGGTCCATGTGTTAACACGAGTAAAGTGTACGATAGTGCCAACACGTGTTTTAGAAAGTTCGATCCGAAGTTGTCATGCACTTAGTTCTTGAAGGTCTACATATTCGACCCAAATCTTTTCTGTCTTCTTGGTCCCGAGTTTAACTATTTTAGACAACCGAGTATCTCTTTCGTTCCCTTAAGGTCTTTTTGTGGACGGAGTAACTGATGTGATTTCGGAAACTGACACACCTAACGTTTTTTGACACCGTTGAAGAGTTTCTCTACCCTTATGGTCTGGTAAAATGGGTAGAGGACTCTTTGGACATACGTCCAGTTCTTCGTCGTCAATCTTGGTCTGTATCTTGTCACCTGACCAAGTTTTGACCCTTTCCTCATGTTGTTCCGACATATAACAGTTGGACAAATAAAATATACGTCTCATGTAGTACGTTTTACGACCCAACCTACTGAGTGTTCGACCTTTGTTCTAAAGGTCCTCTTTATAATGGTTAGAGTCTATACGTCTACTATGGTGAGATTACCGTCTTTCACTTCTCCTTGATTTCTCGGAGAACTACTTCCACTTCCTTTTCTCACTCTTTCGTCTGAACTTTGAGTTGTAAGTTTTTCGATTCTAGTACAATAGGTCAAGTACCATAGGTCAGGGTATTGAAGTACTGTTTATGTTTCCCTTTTTCCCCTTCATTACTGTCTAAAAGAAAAGAACCCTGAGGTTTTAGTGACACCTACCACTGACGTCGGTACTTTAACTTTCTGTGAAGAATCTTCCTTTCAATACTGTTTGGATCTGTCGCATAAGTTTTCGTCCACTAAGTACAACTACATACCGATCTTTGGTTGTGTTATAAACTTTCGTTAATAGGAAGTTAATTTTTATTTAATTAATTCTTTTCTCTACAGTGAAACGGTTGTTTCTAGGTATACCAGTTTGGATACCAAAAGAGTCATCAGTACCTGTCTACACTCTCAACCTGGTATTTCTTCCGACTCTCAGTTTCTTGACCACGAAAGTATAACACGATCTCTTCTGAGAACTCTCAAGGAACCTGACGTTCCTCTAGTTTGGTCAGTCAGTATTTCCTTTAATTGGGACTTATAAGTAACCTTCTGACTACGACTTCGACTTCGAGGTTATGGAACCGGTGGATTACGCTTCTCGACAGAGTAACCTTTTCAGAGGCCACGAGTCTCTCTGACTTCCGTTATTGTCTCCTACTCTATCGATATATCGTAGTGGTTGAGTTGCCTGTACTTAAACTCGTTTGAGGTCCTCTACCACCTCCTGTCTCCTAGGACCGGACGACGTCAGGTGGTCGACCGATTCTCCGTTTCTCAGGCAACAAGTCTAAATCGATGACTTGTTGTTGAGTTGTTTACAACTCAAGTAAGAGTTGTAAACAAACGTATTGGGATTCCAATACTCAAGTGTTTCTGATTTTACGAATCTTGTGTCATCCACGAATTATGTTTGTAAAATTTCAAATCAAATATACACTATTAAAAGAACGAGCTTCTTTGTTTCTATTATTACGTTGAAACAAGTGTTTCACTTTCTCCCTTCGACAAAGGAGTGCGACAGGAGACTTTGTAAAAAGTCGAGAGAAGAAGAAGGTACGTTTACTAATTAGTGAAGGAATAGAAGGTTGTTAACCACGAAATCCAGTGGGTGTTTTACGTTTGTATTGGACCATTCCATTCCTCTAGAACGAGAGGTTTCCACTTAACCTCTCGTAGAAAAAAAGACACCATTTGTAAGACTCAAACGTCATTTATTTTAGTCTTTCTTTCTTTTGTAACCGAAGTAATGTCGTTTACTAAGGGTATGTCGGTCCTTCACCAAAAGTGTACCTAAGTAGTCCTTAGTAATAATTTGTTTTAATAACATTCGTTCGTTTGTTTGGACATCTCGTATCAGTGTTAGCAGGTAGACGGTCAAACAGTATCTGAATCGGAGAAACCTATCAGGAATTTAAGTAAGATTTTACGAAGTAAACTTATGTAAAATTATCCAATGTATTGTAATATTCATACCTTTCCTGGGGGGTTTTGTTGGACAAACAAGTAAATTAATGGACCCCCGTGGTAACGGTCAATCATTAACCGAGGTCACTATTTGTTTTACTTCACTTAACCTAGATCACTATTTGTTTTTGAACTACCTAATCCAAGTTCAAACTAAAGAATCTATCCCTAAGATCAACAACTTCTAGACTCACTCTTCCGTCTCCAAGTCGAAGGAACAGTTCTCCTACCCCAGAGGATTGAGACTAAATGTTCGGTGATCCCGAGAGACTGGATTAAAAGATGGACTCCAGAGGATTGATGTAGTGAACCTTTGACAACCTGAAAGGGTAGAGGTGAGGGACCGTAGAGTCTTATATCGAGTGACCTGTACTAAGGAAGTGCCCGTCACTGGAGACATCTTCCTTACGACCGTTAGAAACCAAATATCCCGAAACGGGGACTGATTTCGTTATTATGTACTCGAAAGATAGTCCGACCCGTACCACTCTACTGGTAATAAAATGGAACAAATACTCTTCGTAAAATCCGAATCTTACTTACAGAAAAAAGTGGAAACATATACTCCCTAAGTAGTCAAATTGAACTTGACGGTTGAGTCCAATTTTATACTATTTTCAGTCACTATCACTGATAGTGATTCTATTCACTAAAATAAATAATATTTTAATTTAAAGTAAATAGTATTTTCAAATAATCATTTTAATCGTTTCTTTGTAATTAAGTTTGTAACCATTTGATAAG
This sequence comes from Capra ibex, assembly GCA_006410555.1. NCBI lineage: Eukaryota > Metazoa > Chordata > Mammalia > Artiodactyla > Bovidae > Capra > Capra ibex. The sequence continues at coordinate 63,528,738 of SJYO01026388.1, read as the reverse complement.
ATAAGTAAGTTGTTTAAACATAACTTTCGAAAAATACTTGACTTCACAACACAACCCAAAAATATACCCTTCCTGAGTGTCAGATAATCTCCTCTAATTCGGTTTCTTATACAATGATAATATGTCTCATTTTCACTCTTGTAACTCTTTCCTGGAACTGAGTTAAAGTGGACTCAAGGATAGGACATAATACTCGAGGACCCATAAAATGTAAATAACATAGTGACGATTTTCTGACTGTATTAGTTTCTTAGTAACTCTTATTATCATCGGTAAAAATGTTGTAAATTCCGGAACTTTTCTGTAAAAATACGTGAGTATACCTTAGTCAAGTCAAGTCAACAAGTCAGCACAGACTGAGAAACGTTGGGGTACTTGGTGTCGTGTGGTCCGGAGGGACAGGTAGTGGTTGAGGGCCTCAGACGGGTTTGGGTACAGGCAACTCAGTCACTACGGTAGGTTGGTAGAGTAGGAGACGACAGGGGAAGAGGAGGACGGGAGTTAGAAAGGGTCGTAGTCCCAGAAAAGTTTACTCAGTCGACAAGCGTAGTCCACCGGTCTCATAACCTCAAAGTCGAAGTTGTAGTCAGGAAGGCTACTTATACGTATTTATTAAGTCCTTCACACGGACGTATTCTTAGCCACGAACTAAAAACAGGTCTACCTCTACTACCACCCATCTCCTTTTCTCTTCCACTATCTGTTGCTTAAACTCTTCCCCCAGGACTCTTGACATCGATTACATTATCGACCTTGTAAAAGTGAATAGGTAAACAGATGATTGGTTCACGTGCATGGAGGGATATATCTTCACAAGTAAATTTTTCTTTCTCTAGAACCGTTCTCTAACCAATCTTTCTTCTTTGGTCCATTTACATAGACCCCTTTAATAGACAAAGGTGAACAGGACGGTGTTCGATGATAATTGCTCGTAGTTGAGGTGTGCTCCGTGATTTGGGTCTACGTGACTCTTTTAGTCGAGTTAAGGTGTTGTGACCATGGTCGGTCCGTAACAATAGGTGAACATGTCTACTTCTACGGTCGGAGACTCGTCATTTCCTAAATAGGTCTGACTGAGACTCACTGTCTTGACCTGATACTTTGGTCCAGACAACATAAGGTCATGGATATAAGGTGGTGGTGGGGTTAAATCACAACCTGACACCTACGTTTTCTTAAACACTTTCGGTTCTAATTTGTCCCTTTTATGAATCCCTCCAGGAACCCCTTTTTATAGTCTCGTTTTTGTATAAGTGAACGTAGTGTCTCGTTGAGGTTCAACGAGTGAAGACGACCGAACGAAAACGGTCTATTAAAGGACTAAACATAAACCATAATTTTTTTGACGGTTACGATATTGTATCTTAATCACTCTGACTTTACTGTTTTCGATATTTGTTTCTCTCTGTCCAAAGTAGATTGTGATCATTCACTTTATATATTTTCTCTTTTATTTCATCGTCCAAAACATTTCGAGTTGAAGACGTTATTCATTTCCTTTTTATACAAAGTACAAGATGATTATCATATCATTTACATAGGAAATACTCATCAGTACATTTAAAATTTTGATAAGTTAAAAGGGAAGAAAAAGAATAAAATGTCAAAGAATGTAACTAAAATAAATGTCATGGAAGGATTAACGATCCAAAATAAAAAATTAACCGATCACTTTATTAATGTTTGTTCTAACGTCACTGTAAGAAATTTTGATCCTTGAGAACCGTTACTATGATACTTTCAAGTCTGAAGACTTGAAAGTTTTAACAACCGGGTCATTATTACAAACTAACCATTAGAAACAGTCCTCTCGTAAGAATTCAAAGTTAAAATTTTTTTAGAAACTGTAGGAAGTGTCGTAAAAACATCTGGTTAATAAAAGAGGAACCCAATAATGATTCTAGAGACGTACCATATGTTTAAAACGAAAGACAAAAAGGTAAAAAGGTAAGTTTTACATTAAAGGAATATCTGTTAGTTTTGTTATTTATAGAACTAGAAGTTATGACATTATTGAACTTCGATATAAAACTGACCCGAAGGGACCGTTGAGTCGACGTTACGTCCAAATGGATGTTACGTCCTCTTAACGTCCTTCTTAGGTGGACGTTAAGTCCTCTGGGGTCAAACTAAGGACTCAACCCTTCTAGGGAACCTCCCCCCGTACCATTGAGTGAGGTAATAAGAACGGGCCTCTTAGGGGTACCTGTCTCGTCGGACCGTCTGATGTCAGGTGCCCCAACGTTGCTCAGTCTGTGTTGACTCGCTGATTGGTGTCGTGTATCAAACTGATTAACACTACTACCATGGCACAATCTTGTCCTTATCTTTAAATCGAAATACAAAGGTTCTAGTTCTTAAAAGTATGGAGTTCTTTTTCGAAAATAAACAAACGATCTTAGTTACCGGTCTGAAAATCAAAGTTTATGGGTACGGAAGTCTACTATACTTGATAGTTTTTCTGAAGATCCTGTCCAGGAAGGTCGGATTTAGACTAGAGAGATAAGAGAGAACCGACCACACACACGCACACAAATAAATATAACCATACTTAGAACTTTTTATCTATTTAATTAAAAAGTTTTCCGTCCATCCTTATATGTTTCTTTTTTTCCCTGACTCACTTTATCGAGATATGTTATCGGTCCCAATTGAAGATTACAATCATTTATTTTATGTGAACTTTATAGACCCTTTGGACGGTCTATTTTTTACAACTTATATACAAATTCCACCAAAAAAAAAAAAAGGAAAAAATTTCCAATCTAACTCCGAATACTTTTTGGTAGGGCTATCTTAACCCTTTTTTTTAGTTAGTTAATACACTTACAACACAGAGGTCTAAGTTTTGTGGGTCGGCGTCGACTTACCGGTTGAAAGTGTAAAAGAGGGAGGGGTTTGCAAAGTGAGTTGTAAACCTTAATACGTCTATCCTGACTTTGTATTAGTTTACTTTATTCTCTGTTACAGGGACTTTTGTAAAACACTGAACGTTTGTTGGTGTCTTTATATTCCATAACAAAAATTTATTTACTAGGAGAATTGTCGTAATTGATACTTATCATTATCTCCGGTCTGTCGTCTAAATAACTCTCGACAGTTTATCTAAGACAAGGTAACAACACAGGAAGGGACGACCGGGGTACTTTATCCCTACTCCTTCTTCGACTTCTGTTCTGACACTCTAACACTCTGAGAAGAACGGTATTCTCGGGGACTTAAAGAAATTGTCGTTGACACCCTTGTATAAACAAGAGACGATGTAAATAACTTGTTAAAAACTGGTATCACTAAGTTTGGGACTCTAAACCTTAGTTCGTCTTGTCATGAGCAGAGAATAGTCTTGACTCTGGATCCCGTTCGAGAAATTGGGGAGCTTTGAATAGAGAAGTGGATGTTTCTCACCCCTAGGTCTCAATAGTGAATAAGAGACATCCTACGACACAAAGAAGTGTGATTATGAATGAGAAGTCGTAAATCTGTCACGAGATGTTTCGGGAATCGTGGAACCGTCGTGGGTCTTAAGGAAATAGGTGTGTTATTCCTAATGTAACAAGAATTTTTGTCTCGGTTATTGAGATACGTTTTGTAAACAGTATGGAATTTTATATCGTTTAGTTCGTTACATACTATACCTTCTCTTTATAAGAACAAAACAAAAGTACAGTCAGAAAGGTTGGGTAGTCTCGTTTAGTGTCGTCTCATTTACCTCTCGTTTAAATTCACTCGTTTCGATATGCGGGTCGGGGAACTTGCCCGGGTGGATGTTCTGTCTTCTGGAGACACAGGACCCCTAAGAGCTTCAGACAGTGACGTTTGCTCGTAAGGGAGACGATCGACAGACAGGGTAGAGGAGTACGAGTCCGAGAACTGGAGAGTCTCTCTGTAGCGGGCCGAGACGGAAGTGGAGGACGTCTAATTGACGTCGAACTTTTGGTATAGAAGAGGTTGAAACGAATGAGAGACCTATGGGAACTACGCGAGAACCAAGAACGGACTGAAGTCTTCCAAAGGTCACCCTCTCTTTTCCGGTGAAGTGAGCTCAGACAGGAAGTGTCGAGGGGGAGAGACTCTGCTGAAACACATTGTGAATTACTCTGTCAGCTTCCATAAACGTAAAGTTGTGGACGTAGGTATAGGGTCGAAGGCATTGTGAGCATTCTCTTATGAGAGAACCATTAATATACTGATCCCCACTATCCCAGGGAAAATTTCTCTCATCGGCACGGTAGAACTAGTCTTCGATTCAAAACGGTAGTTAAAATGACGGTCACAAATTCTACTAGCTATCTAGTACAGGTTGAGGAACACTGGGGTACCTGACGTCGTACGGTCCGAAGGGACAGGTAGTGGTTGAGGGCCTCGAATGAGGACTTATATCAATACCGATTTCTTCCTCAAAATGACCTGATGGTGGACGGAGTGGTCAGTACCCGATCCAATCCCACTTCTTCCAAAGACACGTCTTCTCTCCCGGTATCCTCATGGACATCCGTGTCTTTGAAGTAAAAACATCGGGTCCACCAAGAGATCTGAGTGTTCTTTGACCAAAATGACGAGTCTTACAGTTGTGAAACGAGATTAACATCCGTTTGAATCCTTACTCCAATTTAACCGGTGACCTTCCCGTTTACTCATTAGTATATTTTCCACGTACCATTCCTTTGGTGGGTTTCTTAGTAACGGTATTACTTTTAAACGTGGTTTGGTTATGTCGGACCATTAAACGGAAACCTAAGATTCCTATGAATGTAGAGCTCCTGTAAAAACTGGGACCTTTTAGGGTACCTGTCTCCTCGGACCATCCGACGTCAGGTACCCCAGCGCTTTACAGTCTCTGCTGACTCGCTGAAGTGAATTTGAAAAGTGAAAGGACGTAACCTCTTCCTTTACCGTTGGGTGAGGTCACAAGAACGGACCTCTTAGGGTCCCTACCGTCTCGGACCACCCGACGGCAGATACCCCAGCGTGTCCCAGCCTGCGCTGACTTCGCTGAATCGTCGTCGTCGGCGTCGTCCTGTTGAAGTCGAGGCCCTGTGGAGTATACTAGTCAATATTCCGGTACTAACTCCGACGTAGTCTTGAGATGTTAAAGGAGATAAGGTAGACTGAAAAAAGCATTTGACCTCGGTTTAGGATATATATGTAAACCAAAGACACATATGGGTAGACACTACGAGATAAGTATGGATAGGTAAGAAATGGAGAAAAGAAATTCACACTTTTGAGACAATTTTGTTCCTTGAAGAGTTAAATGGTGAAATTTTTTTCCCCCCCCTCGAAGGGTATCCAAAGTAATACCTCAAAACCTTAGCTACGACTAACGTGATCAATAGGATTAATCACCTTAACGAAAGTAAAATGTCCGAACCTGAATCTCGGAGAACTTGAACTATATGTGTTGACTCGTTTTTGTAGGTGTACAAAAAAAAGTAAAAGTAATCCTTTACTCCCGTGTCATATTCCTGATTTAAAAAGAAAATATCACTATTAGGTGTTAATTTTTATAAAACTTTTTATAGTTTGAAAAAAACTTTTTAAAAACTTTAAACTTTTTATAAAGGTCTCTGATTCTGAATTAGTAAAGAATTAGTCATAAGTCCTTAGAGAACTTCAATCCGATTAAGGAGAGGTTTCGGGTCTTCTTTTAAGAAATAGGTACTTTCCTGATAACGGTCTTACGACGTCGGCTACATTTTAATTCGATGGGTTCTTCTGATTAAAGAATTGTTAATGATGGAGAATGGTACAATCGGATCTACTTCCCAGTCGTTTGATAACACGTATCTGGTTTAGGGCCGGTCGCGGAGAACAACGTTTAACCGTTTCTTGGTCCAGGTAAGTAAATGTCTAGTAGACACCGATGAAAGTTCGGTGTCACTGTCTCAACTCAGCAAAGTTGTCTCTGGTGAAATCCGGATGTTTCGGATTTTATAAATGGTAGACCAGGGTACGTCTTGTCTAAACGGTCGGTGACCGGATCTAAAAACATAAGGAAGGAATAGAGTCCTCTTTCGTACCTGGAAACTCTTATTTTGAGTTTTATACATGAAAAAATTTACGGTCTCAGTTAATTCAACTCTATCTCTCGATAGTCTTTCTAGATCTGTCTTGTTTCTCGTGTGTGTCGTGCCCCGTGACGAGTACACCTCTCATTCGTTTGGATCATCAGTAAGAACTAGGTCTTCCTACAACTAAGGAAACATCTACTTTTTCATGATAATCTATCTTCATAAAAGTTTCCCATACCAAAAGGAGATTGTAGAATTTATTATGTCAAGTTATTTATACTGTTGATTTTGGTTACATATGTGGAGTTGACCTAGAACCTAAATTTCTATTTTGTATTACCTATAATAATACTAATTATTCCTTTACAATTATACACGTTATTTTATCTATTATTGTATTTTAGTTACAATGTAAATGATTCAACTATTAACTTGATATCAAAATATCCTCTTTCAGAAACAATCTCATGACTTCCAAGTATTAATAGACGTTGACTCTAATTTTACCTTGTAATTCTTTAGTCTCTCTTTAACTTTCCCTTTTTGGTTTACACCGTTTTACAATTGTTAACCACTTATATGAATTTACTGTACACCCATAGCTTATATGATAAGAACGTTTAAAAGACATCCAAACTGTCAAAAGTTTTATCTGACAGTCTCTTTTTCGAAAATTTTTATCTATAACTTTCCAAAAAAAGGAGGGTATGAACCCCTTTCTTACCTTTTCTATTTTAGGGTAAGAAAAATGACTCTTCAATTTAAACAATAATCGTTCAAATAAATCTATACGTGTATTCTCATATAAAGGAAGAGAAAAATGACTCAAAGTAGAGTCCGGAGTAACATGGGAATTTGAGAAGTAAACTAAAGGATGTGGATTCTTTTTGACACAATTTATAGAAGAGGTCCTTTTGTAATATATATAATGTGTACTCATATGGATTTCGTGTGTAATATTGGTATAGGGAGTTTGTTTATAAAACGAGGTCAATTTGGTTAGTGACAAAATTTTAGAAAACTCCTGATACAGTACAATACTATGTTTCTCTTCTATTTGTTTGATCTAGGTTTCCCTAGAGGTTGTGTACAGGGAGCAGTGAAGAGTCTTTAGACTATCACACACTCGAACGTTCTAACTGTGTAAGCGTCTACTGTCATCTGTTAGTGGTTCGCCTTTTGTTGCTGCAGACCGTAGTATTAAATACGACGACGGTTGACGACTGTCTATAAGGTGTACCCCAAACCGATACACCAAAGTTATACTTAAAACTCAACATAAACTCTCAGATGTAGAGACTCTTTACCTCCTCATCGAAAGGGTCACAGGGAGTATCGTTAAGGACTTACAATGAGACGGACGGACGTTTGTCTTTATACTGCTCGTCGGAGAACCTATTGTTAGTAGAACAATCTCTTCTCCCGGTGACGGGTCCATCGCGTCTGGAGTGATCTCAACAATTTGTTTTGTTTTTTCATATCCAGAGACTAAGGGTTTGGATGTTGACTATATTTTTTAATCCGTGGCGACAGATCCAAGAATTAAACTTAAGCCAAGAAGACACGTCTTCTGTAGAATGAATTGACTTAACCTCTGACCTAGAAGGATATGAATGAAAGTGAAAAGTTTTTTTAAGGTTCCGAAAAGTCATCTGTGATGAAAAGGTATCTCAGTTGTCGATCCCATCTCCATGTGGTGCCGTAATACGTCCACCGGTCCTCTTTAGCAGTCACCCGGTTTCTCCTGTTCCCGTCTTTTCGAAGTGTACCTTCAATCACACGTCATTTTCGAGACATACATAGGTTACTCCGATTTTTAACTATCCGACGAATGTATACAGTTTACTCAGTTATATAGTCTTACTGTTTAAGACGGGACAGGGTCACAAACCAACGTTGTGTCCTTTTGCCCGACTGTCTCAACACTGTAATTTGATAATATTCTTTTGTATTGTGGTTCCTACGATACAATGAACGTGTCAAGGACAAGCACAAGGTTTACACATTACTCGTTATGAGGATTGTTAGGTAATACTACTCCCACAGTTGTTCCACATAGAAAAGACCCAATTTGATGACTCACGTAGAGTTCCTTTAAATGAATAAAAAATTCTGTTTCATTCATTAAGAAATAGAATTTATACATCAAACACCCCAAAAAATAGAGGACTTTAATAGATCGTTTCTAGATTCACGAATAAAATAACTATCTCCATCTGTCCTATTACTATGTTCTACGGTAGATTTGAGGACGAATAAATGGTCAATGTGGCACCCTTCTTACTTTGTTTTATAATAAAAAAACCACCCCCCCGCCCGTCTCGACCAAGTTTATTCGGTTTTCTAAAACACCGAAGATGTTTCAGTTGTATATACAGACTTATCATCCTATAACAATAAAATTTCATTTTCTCTTCTGAGTCATTTAGTCCAGTACCCGTGATTAAGTCTCTCTTCGTATCTTATGTAGTAAATTCAAAAGACGGGATAAAGAAGTCAGTATTACAGATTCTAGTTTTATTAGGTACAAAGGTTATGGGATGGGGAAATATGTTCGAAGATTTATCATTATGACAAATACTGAATATTTCTGTTTTTTACTCCAATCTTTTAATCAGGATTTCGGAACCTTTCGTTTTCTCTATTCTATATTCAATTCAGTAATAAACAAATAGATTTTACTTAGGAACCCTTGTTAATGGTGAAGTAAATTTCTTTATTTATACTTTGGCATTTTGGACGTAGTCTTCGGTAGATGTGGACTACCGGTTGAAGTAGTCGTAGGTTACTTTCTCATATGTCTGATTTCAGAGATTCTTGTCGAATGTCACCTATTTAGAGATGGAGCTGGATTAACAAGAACATTAATCTCTCCTTTACTCTTGATTATTTTTTCTTCCGTTTTGAGGTCCCCCCCCGACTGGCCGACCGAGTGAATTGTTTTAATCAGATATAAAACAAATTTTGACCTCGAGTACTGTTTCAAAGTTAAAACCACTATATGGTGTATTTATGTAACTGGTGTCTTGAGTGGGGTAGGTGTCACAAGTGTGCGGTAAGTGTTCAGGGATCGATAGATGGAACCGCGGACATGTGTCATTCCTAAGTCCATTATCACTTTAATACCTTCCATTCTCCCTACCATACTTCTACGCTCATACACTTATATACTCACTTTTACAATCAACGAGTCAACACAGGATGAGAAACGTTGGAGTACCTGACATCGGGCGTTCCGAGGAGACAGGTACCCTAAGAGGTCCGTTCTTATGACCTCACCCATCTGTAAAGGAAGAGATTCCCTAGAAGGGGTCCCTTGTTTGGACCCAGAGGATGTAACGTCCGTCTAAGAAATGGTAGACTTGATGGTCCCTTCACTTCCCACTTATACACTCACTTGTTTCTTTATTTACAACTTAACTATACTTTATTGGTCTCTTTTTTATGAGTGTAATTGTTTATAGTGTTGAAGTAATATTGTTAGACAAGTCCCTCTAATTAACGAGTATCATATATTTCTTATGTATATAACACAGATCTATCTGCAATCTTTTTGTTTCGAATCTTTCGACACAGATAGTGACGACAGTCAAGTCTTTCACGGCGTTCGTTTCAACTCACTCTTAAAAGTGTTTGAAAGTAGCACTTTCTAAAATAAACGGACTGATGGAACGGAGTGGTCAAGTCTAGTGAGGAGAACCGAAGACTTCCTCTCTGATACCCGTGGTCCGAGTCATACTCCACTCCTCCTACCCCTTGTCTACTCTCTTATTGGTCGGTGGGAAGAGTTTGTAAAGACAAGTAAAGTCCAGAAACAAAAATCCAAAACAAACAAACAAACGAACAAACAAAATGTCCCGGAAATCAAGAAACCCACGGGACGGAAGAGTAGTTTACACAATGAAAATACAAAAATAGGTTTTACAAAGTATTGTCAGAAGGTATTATAAAGACATCATTAAACGTAAAGAAGGGGACTCTCAACAGACTAAAGAAAAAGACACGAACCACAAACTCAAAGAAAACAAAATAACAGTTTCTTTCTTTAACGTGTTAGACCATTTGGAGAATTCTTTTCGGTGTCTTCGTGGTCGTTCGATGAGACCCCTTGTGTACCCACTAACTTATACCAAAGGATATCTTAATCCTCATGGTGACTCTTCTGTCGTCTTAGGTATGGACTTCGAAGATGGATCAAGGAGGGGTTCGAACTGACTACTGAAGTGGACGGTCTTGAGGAAAGGGAAGGGAGATTTAACAACCATTCCCCCTCTTTCTTCTTCCCACTTCTTACCCACCGTCGAATCAAAGGATGGAAGGAGTTAAAGTCCCTGATGACACTTCCAATTTATTTTGTACTTTTCTAAAATTTTGTCCTTTCCTCCCGGAATGATCGATTAACCTTAACGAGATTCAACAGTCTGGAATGGTCAACGGACAGTATAAGAGGGATTAATACCATCGATGACGTGAGTTGTACGGTCGTTTAGACCTTTTGAGTCGTCACCGGTGTCCTAATCTTTTCCTGTCAAAAGTAAGGTTAGGGTTTCCTCCCGTTGTGGTTTCTTACGAGTTTGATGGTGTGTTAACGTGAGTAGAATGTACGATCATTTCATTACGAATTTTAAGAGGTTCGGTCCGAGGTCGTTATACACTTGGTACTTGAAGGTCTACAAGTTCGACCAAAATCTTTTCCGTCTCCTTGGTCTCTAGTTTAACGGTTGTAGACGACCTAGTAGTTTTTTCGTTCTCTCAAGGTTTTTTTACAGATAAAGACGAAATAACTGATACAGTTTCGTAAACTGACACACCTAGTGTTATTTGACACCTTTTAAGACTTTCTCTACCCTTATGGTCTGGTAGACTGGACGGAGAACTCTTTGGATATACGTCCAGTCCTTCGTTGTCAATTTTGACCTGTACCTTGTCTGACCAAGGTTTATCCTTTTCCTCATGCAGTTCCGACAGATAACAGTGGGGCGAATAAATTGAGGATACGTCTCATGTAGTACTCTTTGTGACCCGACCTTCTTCGTGTTTGACCTTAGTTCTAACGGCCCTCTTTATAGTTGTTGGAGTCTATACGTCTACTGTGGTGGGAATACCGTCTTTCACTTCTCCTTGATTTTTCGGAGAACTAGTTTCACTTTCTCCTCTTACTTTTTCAACCAAATTTCGAGTTGTAAGTCTTTTACTTCTAGTACCGTAGACCAGGGTAGTGAAGTACCCTTTATTTACCCCTTTGTCACCTTTGTCACAGTCTGAAATAAAAAGATCCGAGGTTTTAGTGACGTCTACCACTGACGTCGGTACTTTAATTTTCTGCGAATTGAGGAACCTTCCTTTCAATACTGGTTGCATCTGTCGTATAAGTTTTCGTCTCTGTAATGAAACGGTTGTTTCCAGGCAGATCAGTTTCGATACCAAAAAGGTCATCAGTACATACCTACACTCTCAACTTGACATTCCTTTCGACTCACGGCTTCTTAACTACGAAAACTTGACACCACAACCTCTTCTGAGAACGCTCAGGGAACCTGACGTTCTCTAGGTTGGTTAGGTAGGATTTCTAGTCAGGACCCTCAAGTAACCTTCCTGACTGCGACTTCGACTTTGAGGTTATGAGACCGGTGGAGTACGTTTCTTAACTGAGTAACCTTTTCTGGGACTACGACCCTCACTAACCCCCGTCCTCCTCTTCCCCTACTGACTCCTACTCTACCGACCTATAGTAGTGGTTGAGCTACGTGTACTCAAACCCACTTGAGGTCCTCAACCACTACCTGTCCCACCGAACGGCACGACGTTAGGTATCCCAGCGTTTCTCAGCCTGTGTTGACTCGCTGACTTGACTTGAATTGATTTGAGTAAGAAAACTAAGAACTGGATAAGTTTTTCGACTTTATCAGGGATTTAAGCGTGTCACAGTCCGTCTTCCAGACATCGAAAACTTGACAAAATCTAAGAATAGACCCTTCTACTTACCCTGACCCCTTTTTCCACTAAATTTTACCCCGTAAGAGTCATCGAGAACCAACTCCCACCGTTCGTCTTTAACCGTACCTACAAATCCCCCATGGAAACAACCATTATCCTATAAGGAAGTTCCTACGAGAACTGGATCCGTCCTGGTTCTCACAAGAAAGGTGAGTCTATGTTCACCAATTCTTAGAATCAAATATTTATGGGTGACGGTACCTTTTCAATAAGACTCTGTCTCTACTGATACCTCTCTTTAGTTACCCTCTCCGACTCTTCTCACAGGATTCTGATCGTAGCAGGGACAAGAAGAATAAAATCAAAGTTCTGAAAAAAAAATTGAATTCGATTAAACTTAACCCAAAGAGAGTAAACGTTGGTTCTTCCGACCAACTATTCTGTTGTAAGTTCAAACGTTGTGAAGTCTTATTCTCACAAATGACTGGGAAGAGGAAGAGAGTGTGGGGGCCTACGTTAGGTAGTCGCTTAGGGTGACCGAAGAAGGAGTCGTCGATCGGTCCTAGAGTGGTGAAGAGTCGAGAAGTTCTTGATTCCCCCAAAACCAGTGGTAGTGGAAAGGAGACCTAAGAACGGAAGATAGTCCCGAGGACAAGGGTGCGAAAGGGACGGTATGAGAAGAGTGTCACCGGTCTCGCTAGGAAACTTTTATTAATAAAGAGGTTGATTTTATGAAGTTACTGAAAAGTGAAGTGGGTTTTATTTTAGTTTTTAGGATAGTGTCGGAGATTCTGGGAGGGACTAAATCGGCGAAGACGGGAGAGACTGGAGTAGAGGTAATGAGACAAGGAACGGGTGACGTGATATGGGTATGACCGGAGAAACTACGAGGGATTTGTGTAGTTTGTGGGAGGGTTAAATCCCGGACTTGATGGAGACGGTCCTTTCAAGAAGAGGGTCGATCACGTACGGTGAGGGGTGAAAAGTGAGTCCAGAGACGAGTTTGCAATCGTCTCTCTGTAAGTGACGGGTGGAGTTGATATTATCGTAGGACGGTTATCAGGGTCGGGGTAAAGTTAGAGATAGGAGTAATGAGATGAAGTAAAAATTATCGTGAACCGTGATAGCTAATATAATTTGGGTATGCATATATAAAAGAAAGAAGGTGACTTATGAAGGACTCCTGACCCTGGAATCGGTAAAACGAGAGACGGTAGTCGTGGATCTTGTCGAGGACTGTAAGTCCTTCTGAGACCTATACTCGACGTATTACTATGTGTGTACCGACTCGTTTCGGACACGAGTGAGATCTGTCTTTAGTTTGCTATTCATTGACCGGATACTTTCGTTCGTTAACGTCAGTCTTGAAGTAGTCAATGACATGTAATTAGAGACGCTCCTCGGGATCCTTTGTTCTGTGATACATCTGTCTTACTTACTACACCAGAGTCCCGAGTGAGGAGAGTCAGAGAAGGTCCTCCTGTAACCTGTCATTCAGTAGGTCGGAGGGGTCCACTGTTATTATCGTTGTTGGTATTGGGTTCCAGTGGATGAAATACGGGTGAGAAAATTCACGAAACGAAAACAATCGATAAAAAAAATTCATAGTGCTAAACAAGTAAAAATATTTACATACACTTCACTTCAGTGAGTCAACACAGGTTGAGAAACACTGGGGCACCTGACATCGGATGGTTCGAGGAGGGAGGTACCCTAAGAGGACCGTTCTCATGACCTCACCCAACGGTAAAGGAAGAGGTCCCCTAGAAGGGTTGGGTCCCTAACTTGGTCCCAGAGGACGTAAGGTCCGTCTATGAAATTGGAGACTCGGTGGTCCCTTCGGGGAAATATTTACATATCAACGAAAATTTACACATTCAAAGTCCAGATATAGTTTCACTAAGTCATATAAATAATAAAAATTCTAAGAAAAGGTTCAAACGAAAAAAGAAAAGAAAAAGAAAAAAAAAAAAATAAAACCGACACAGTACGTCGTACACCCTAGAATCAAGGGACTGGTCTCTGACTTTGAGACAGGGGACGTAGTGACGTACCTTCGAGTCTCAGAATTGGTGACCTGACGGTTCCTTCAGGAAACAATTGAAGAAAATTACTGGTGTCACTACGACGCTCCTTCCGGGACAATAATGTGAGTACATTCTAATCTTTTAATACAGCGTTCGCCAGACTTATTGAACGGATTTCAGTGTCTTGATGAATCAACGTTCGGTTCCAAACTTGGTAGTGTACGACCACGTGTTTACATCTAATTGGTGTAACGGTGACCTGACGTGGTACTCAATATCAAATTTTATATCAGGAGTAACAGAACATCAGGTGTGTGTGTGTGTTACATTTTTTTCATTTTCGAAGTGTTTTGTCACGAACGGGTGATTAATATATGATATTAATAGATAATAGATAGTATACTGGTCACTATGTTTTTTATTTTGTTTCCCGGGACAAACTTCAGGAGAAATCGGGGTAGTTTGGGTGGAGGTAGAGATTAGAATGAAAATTTGTCTAAGGTCCCCACTTAACGTGAATTTAGGGGTGACTGAGTCACTTCCCTGGAATAATCTGTCAAGTGAGATATTCCTTTTCCTGTGTAGGTCTTCTTGGGTGGATGTCTCTCCTCTTTTATCCTACTCTTCCTTTATAATTTGAGAGGATAACGTGTTACGACGGATTCCGATCGGGGTAGGACGGATGACCTCTTAAAGATGTCTTTCCATTTTGTCACACCACGTTTGTTCTTCCAACGAAGCTAACTCCGAATCATCGTAAGGAGGTACAGACTCCTTACAATCGAGTCCAGTGAAAGACGACAAATCTCCCGTCGCGGATATGTGACTCCCTGGGTGACCCTCTCCTGTCCTACGCGAACGCGAGTCAGGAGTCAGTACAGGCTGAGAACACTGGACACCTGGTATCGGGTGGTCCGAGGAGACAGAGATCCTGAAGGGTCCGTTTTTATGACCTCACCCAATGGTAAAGGAAGAGGCCCCCGAGAAGGACTGGGGTCCTAGTTTGGGCGTAGAGGATATAGAGGATGTAACCGGACGTCTAAGAATTGATGACTCGGTGGACCCTTCAGCAGTCCATAAATAAAAATTGAAGAAAATAGATTAACTCCAAAATAAGACATAGAGAATCGACCAATACAGTACTGTAAAGTAAAATAAAGTAAAAATAAAAATTAAAAATAAATAAATAAATAAAAGCACTGGAAGAAAAAAAAAAAAGAAGTCTTCAAGTCCAGATGGTTTCACTGGTGAGTTCTATTAAACATTTAAGGAAGAAATAATGCCAAGTCTGCATAATCTTTTTCAGGAATAGAAGGGGAAAGAGTAAAGAAGGGCTTCCTAACTCACTCTATGGGATCAGCATCACACTGATACCAAAGAAAGCAAAAACAGTACAAGATAAGACACTACAGACCAATATCATGAATCTTCAACAAAATATTATTAAATAAAGCCCAGCAGCATACAAAAGAATAATAAATTACAACTCAGTGGGGTTTGTCCTAGGAAAGCTGGTTCGATATTCAAAAAAATCTATCAATGTAACCAAGCACTGTAATAGTCTAAAGAAGAAAAACTATTAATACATAATTATATATACTGAGGCAGAAAAAATATTTGAGAAATTCAACATCTATTCATAATATCTTAGGAATTCAGGCATTATATGGTACTTCACCCTGATAAAGTGTATCCACAAAAAACCCATCAGCTAACATCATACTTCATAAATGCTTCCTTGTAAGAATGGGAACAAGGCAAGACTCTCCCCTTCACCTACTCCTACTTACTGTTGTACTGGAAGCCCTACCTAGTGCAAAAGGGCAAAAAATGACATGAAAGGCATAAAGATTGGAAAGGAAGAAATAAAACCATCCCTACTTATAGATGATATATTAATAATTATCTAGATAGACAATCATAAAAAATTTACTAGAATTAGTAACTTTGGCAAGGTAGCATGATACAACTGTATTGCTAGAAAGTAGCAGTGAACAACTGCAAACAGACATTTAAAAAATGTCATTTACAATAGCTTTTTTAAAAAGAAATAATAAGTTTAATTAGGTCCCATTTGTTTATTTTTGCTTTTATTTCCAATATTTTGGGAGGTGGGTCATAGAGGATCCTGCTGTGATTTATGTCGGAGAGTGTTTTGCCTATGTTCTCCTCTAGGAGTTTTATAGTTTCTGGTCTTATGTTTAGATCTTTAATCCATTTTGGGTTTATTTTTGTGTATGGTGTTAGAAAGTGTTCTAGTTTCATTCTTTTACAAGTGGTTGACCAGTTTTCCCAGCACCACTTGTTAAAGAGATTGTCTTTAATCCTTTGTCAAAGATAAGGTGTCCATAGGTGCGTGGATTTATCTCTGGGCTTTCTATTTTGTTCCATTGATCTATATTTCTGTCTTTGTGCCAGTACCATACTGTCTTGATGACTGTGGCTTTGCAGTAGAGCCTGAAGTCAGGCAGGTTGATTCCTCCAGTTCCATTCTTCTTTCTCAAGATTGCTTTGGCTATTCGAGGTTTTTTGTATTTCCATACAAATTGTGAAATTATTTAAAAGCTTCTGCACAACAAAGGAAACTATAAGCAAGGTGAAAAGACCACGTTCAGAATGGGAGAAAATATTAGCAAATGAAGCAACTGGCAAACAACTAATCTCAAAAATATACAAGAACCTCCTGCAGCTCAATTTCAGAAAAATAAACGACCCAATCAAAAAATGGGCCAAAGAATTAAATAGACATTTCTCCAAAGAAGACATACAGATGGCTAACAAACACATGAAAAGATGCTCAACATCACTTATTATTAGAGAAATGCAAATCAAGACCACAATGAGGTACCATTTCACACCAGTCAGAATGGCTGCGATCCAAAAGCCTACAAGCAATAAATGCTGGAGAGGTTGTGGAGAAAAGGGAACCCTCTTACACTGTTGGTGGGAATGTAAACTAGTACAGCCACTATGGAGAACAGTGTGGACATTCCTTAAAAAACTGCAAATAGAACTGCCTTATGACCCAGCAATCCCACTGCTGGGCATACACACCGAGGAAACCAGAATTGAAAGAGACACGTGTACCCCAATGCTCATCGCAGCACTGTTTATAATAGCCAGGACATGGAAGCAACCTAGATGTCCATCAGCAGATGAATGGATAAGAAAGCTGTGGTACATATGAACGATGGAGTATTACTCAGCCATTAAAAAGAATACATGTGAATCAGTTCTAATGAGGTGGATGAAACTGGAGCCTATTATACAGAGTGAAGTAAGCCCAAAAGAAAAACACCAATACAGCATACTAACGCATATATTTGGAATTTAGAAAGATGGTAACAATAACCCTGTATGCGAGACAACAAAAAGATACAGATGTATAGAACAGTCTTTTGGACTCTGTGGGAGACAGAGAGGGTGGGATGATTTGGGAGAATGGCATTGAAACATGTATAATATCATACATGAAACGAATTGCCAGTTCAGTTCGATGCATGATACTGGATGCTTGGGGCTGGTGCACTGGGACGACCCACAGGGATCATACAGGGAGGGAGGAGGGAGGGGGGTTCAGGATGGGGAACACGTGTATACCTGTGGCAGATTCATTTTGATGTACGGGAAAACCAATACAATATTGTAAAGTAATTAACCTCCAATTAAAATAAATAAATTTATATTAAAAAGAAAGAATAAGAAAGAAATAGGAATAAACAATATTGTTTTCTAAAAATTTCTAAATACAAATGAAAGAAACAGATGAGCTCATTAAATGGAGAGGCATATCAGTTTATACATTAGAGGATTCAACATAGAAAAGATATCAGTTCCACCTAAACTGCACTATGGATTTAATGTAATTCCAATAAAAATCTCAGTAGGAAATTTTGAGAATATAAAGAAGCTGACTGTAAACTGTATATGAAGCACAAAGAAACTAGATTAGTAAAACAATTTTGAAAATGAAGAATAAAGTTGGAGAAACTGCAGAACCTGATTTTCAGGCTTATAAAGCCACAGTAATCAAGATAACAAGATATTGGTGAAGGAACAGATGTACAGATGAAGAGCACAGAAGAGTGAATCTGATAATAGATCCACACAAACATAGATCTTAATTTTTGATAAAGACTACCTGGTCAATTAATTTTTGACAAAGCTGTAAGGCAGTTCAATGGAGAAAGAATAGCTTTTTCAACAAACGCTCTTGAAAGTTCTTTGCATTTTTGTTTTGCATATGAATGTTCACAGCAGGTTTATTTGTAATGAAAGTTCTTATACATGATACCAAGAGCATGATCCTAAAAGAAAGAAGTGACAAACTGTGCTTCATTAACAAAAAGACTTTTTGCTCTATAAATGACACTGTTAAAGAATGGAAAGACAAGTTACAGTCTGGCAGAAAATAACTTTAATAACATATCCGACAAAAGCATTGCACATATCTAGACCATATAAAGTACTCTCAAAACTCAACATTAAGGAGACAAACAACTCAATAAAAAATTGGTCAGAGGACTTGAACACACCTTTACCAAAGAAGAGTATATGGAAGAAAAACATGTTCATTGGTCTTCAATGATGCAAAAGCAATTTAATGGGGACAGGATGGTCTTTTCAAAAAATGCTATTGAGAAAACTGAACACTTAAATGCAAAAAATGAATCTTGACATAAACCTTATACCTTACATAAAAAATAACATAAAAATGATCATAGATTTAAATGTAAAAGACTAAAATATAAAACTTTCAGGAGAAATTATAGGAAAACCTTTTTGTGGTTTGGGGTTAGGCAAAGAGACCAGCTGGGAGAAAATATGTGCAAATCACATACCTGACCAAGAACCTGTATCCAGAATACATAAAGAGCTCTCAAAATGTAACAGGAAGAAAGCAAACAATCAGAAAACAGGCAAAATACTTAAACAGAAACTTTACTAAAGAGGGTTTATAGATGGCAGGTAAGTATATGAACAGAAATTGAACGTAATTAGCCATTAGGGAAATACATCACCGATTCAATGGACATGAATTTGAGCAAACTGCAGGAGCTAGTGAAGGACAGAGGAGCCTGGAGTGCTGTAGTCCATTAGGCCTCAAAGAGTCAGACACAACTAAACGGCTGAACAACAACAAGGGAAATGAATATTAAAGCCATGATAAAATTCTACTACATACCTTCTGGAATGGCTAAAATAAAAAAATAATGACAGCACATCCATGTTCTGAGTAGCAACAGCCAAGAGATGCAAGCAACCCAAATACCATTGATGACCGTACGAACAAAATGTGGTATGTGTATGCAATGAAATACGATGTTATTTTTAAAAGGAGGGAAATGTTGTCACATGCTTCAACATGAATGAACTTTGAGGATGTGATAAATGAAATAAAACAGTTATAAAAGTGACAACTACTCGACGGTTCCACTTATATGAAGTATCTAATGTAGTCAAATAATAGAAAGAGAAAGTAGACTGGTGATCACCAGGCACTGGGGAGAGGGGGTAAAGGGGAATTGTTTAATAGGTACAGAATTTCAGTTCCTTACAAGTGAAAAAGTTCTGGAGATTTGCTTTATTATTATTATTCTGGCCACACTGCACAGCATGAGGGAATCTTAGTTCCCCAACCAGGGATCGAACCTGTGTCCCTGCAGTAGAAGCATGGATTCTTAACCACCGGACCACTGGGGAAGTCCCTGGAGATTTGCTTTACAATAATGTAAATGTGTCTTACTACTGAACTGTACATTTAAAAAAATGATTGAGATTATAAATTTTACGATATGTTTTCACCACGATAAAAAACATTAGAGTGATAACACAAAGTGCTGACAAGGATATGGAGCAACTGGAACTCTCTGACACTGCTGGTAGGAGTGTACAAGTCTGGGAAATAGTTTGGCAGTTGCTTATAACGTTAAAAACGCATTTAACATAGGACCCAAAATCTACTCCCACATATTTTCCCTAGAGAAAGAAAACCTTTTGTTCACACAAAAACCTTTACAGAATGTTGATAGCAGTTCTACTCATAATGACCCCAAACTGGAAACAATCCAGAAGTCCTTCAACAGGTGGGCAAATAAACAAACTGTGAACATTCATACCAAAGAATGCTACCTAACAATCACAAGGAACAACTGATACACACAACAACCTGCATGAACCTCAGAGGTGCTATGCTGAGTGATAGAAGCCAGTCTCAAGAGATTTCATGCTCAATGATTACAAGTGTAATGACATACGTGAAACAACAATATGACAGTGAAGAAAAACACAGCAGTGTCTGCCAGAGGTCAGAAGTTCAGGGGGTGGGTAGAGAGGAGGTAGGGTGTAACCATAAAAAAAATAGCACAGGGGAGATTGTGGGAGTGATGGAACCGTGATCTATCTTGATTATGGTGGTAGTTACCCAAACTATACATGCATTAAAATTCACAGAACTGGGACTTCCCTGGTGATCCAGTGGTTAAGATTTTGCCTTTCAATGCAAGGGGTGAGGGTTCAGTCCCCGGTCAGGGAGGTTAAGATCCCACATGCCTTGCAGCCAAAAAAAACAAAACAAAAAACAGAAACTATATTGTAACAAATTCAATAAAGACTTTACAAATGGTCCACATCAAAAAAAAAAGAAAACCTTTTAAAAATTCATAAAACCGTGGTGGTGGTTCAGTCACCAAGTTGTGTCCAACATTTGTGACCCTATGGACCGCAGTCCTCCAGACTCCTCTGTCCATGGGGTTCTCTGGGCAAGAATACTGGAGTGGGTTGCCACTGTACACACACACACACACACACACACAGAGAAAATGCAAGAGTAGTGAATGACCAAAAAATGACCTCTTTAGAGAAAGTCCTGATCACAAATGCCGTGACAGAGTATGAACTAGCTGGTGGTTCCTTTGTATATCTGCCTCCTACAGCCACTTCTAAGAAAATCTCAGGAGTCCAACATCACAACTGTCAGGAAGAAACGGAGTATCTTCCTGTGGAATACAGGCTCACTGACTCAAGACCACAGTCCAAAAGAGAGGCCAGGCAGGGAAAAGTTTCAGAAAAATACAAATCCTATTCATGTTTTCTGAAAGAGGTATGGTTTGACATTGCAAGCACAAACCAGCGCTCTGTGAAAAGCCTCCTTCCGAGGGGCCTGGTTTGTTGGGGAAAGTTGACAGCAAATGTTTCCAAGAGGAGCTGCCAAAAAACTGACTACAGGTAACCTTGAGACCCAGGGGTCTGGACTGTGCAGAAACCATTCCAGTGATCTCTTGGCTGTGACCTTTGCTTCTCTTCCTTGGAGAGATGCCACAGGTAGAGCTATAAATACAAAGCAGTTTTCCCACAAGGGAAAGTAAAGGAGTTGGGGAACATCACCCTTTGCTCTGGAAAAGGTGAATAATATCTAGAAGGAATGGGAGAATAATACAGTTAAGGAAGTTACAAAGAGAAATATTTTGAGGAAGAAAAAAAGGAATCAAAACAGCAGTTGAGAGGTTGAGAAGAGGAAAAAGTTAACACAAAGGAAGGGGAAAGCTGACGGGCTCTGCAGATCTGGGGCTGGACAGCAGGTCAGAGACAGACGAGAACAGTGGTACCAGACACACTAAAGCAAAGAGCACAGGACAAAGTTCATAAGCCCGGGAACTTTCCCTTTTTGTTAACTCTTGTGTCCCCCACGCCTGGAACAGATCTGAGCTCCCAGTAGATCAATGAAGGTTTGCTGTACGAATGAACAAGAAGGGCGATGGATGAGAACCAGCAGCAAGAGTCCAGCTGCAGTCACCCAGGAACTGCTACTGATGCGTGGACTGTGTGGGCCAGCAGACGGAAGGCTGGCTTTTCATGATGTTTCTTAGGACACCAAGGAGGACATGCCAAGATGTCACCAACTTTCCTCTACTGATTTTTTTTAAATAGGAATAATCGTCTTCCTAGAAGCAATCAGACAGAAGTCCTGAGGGGGAAACAGAAAGGTATGGAAGACTGGCTGTGGTTTTCTTCTCTTCTGGCTGGAGATCATGACATGCAAAGAGCGAACAAAAACTGTGAACAGCCATTTGAACGAATAGTGTCACAGACGAGGGCAGATTTTCTGGACCATAACATCCATACAATAATGTTAGGCCTGGCGGGACACAGGGTCTGCTCCATGAAGAAATGATACACTGGGTGGAGACTAAGCTGGTCTACTGAAGTTGAATGAGGGATGAAGGAAAAACAACTCAGATAATAGCATAAAATCAGCCATCTTGGAGGACAGCAGTGTGGACATAAAAAACAAGAGTGGAGAATGCCACTTGTTTTCAGAGCAAACAGCATCCAGAGGAGTGGGCGTAGTATGAATGGGTGCAATAAAAGTAGAGTATTAATAATAAAACAAAGTGCTATGAGGTATCAGCATAAGAAAGTAATTTTTGAGGCATGGTGGGACAGGATTCTGGATGGCTCAAAGGAGACCGATCTGATACAAAAGAGAGGTCTAATGTCAGGAGGAAGTATGTCTTGATGGACACCATCAGAAAGGTGAATGCCTGTGGGAAAACGCACAGAACTGAGGGGGAACACGTCTTAGAGAGTGTGTAGAAGTGGAGACCTAGAAAGAGCATACAACATACTGTTGTAAGGAGGTGAAACAGATCACCCAACTAGGAGAATCTGGGTGATATTTTTCTATATATAGAACATTCAGTTCAGTTCAGTTGCTCAGTCGTGTCCGACTGTTTGCGACCCCATGAATCGCAGCACGCCAGGCCTCTCTGTCCATCACCAACTCCCAGAGTTCACTCAAACTCATGTCCATCGAGTCGGTGATGCCATCCAGCCATCTCATCCTCTGTCGTCCCCTTCTCCTCCTGCCCCCAATCCCTCCCAGCATCACAGTCTTTTCCAATGAGTCAACTCTTCCCATGAGGTGGCCAAAGTACTGGAGTTTCAGCTTTAGCATCAGTCCTTCCAATGAACACACAGAACTGATCTCCTTTAGAATGGACTGGTTGGATCTCCTTTCAGTCCAAGGGACTCTCAAGAGTTCTCCAACACCACAGTTCAAAAGCATCAATTCTTCGGCGCTCAGCCTTCTTCACAGTCCAACTTTCACATCCATACATGACTACTGAAAAAACCATAGCCTTGACTAGATGGACCTTTGTTGGCAAAGTAATGTCTCTGCTTTTGAATATACTGTCTAGGTTGGTCATAACTTTCCTTCCAAGGAGTAAGCGTCTTTTAATTTCATGGCTGTAATCACCATCTGCAGTGATTTTTGGAGCCCCCAAAAATAAAGTCTGACAGAGTTTCCACTGTTTCTCCATCTATTTGTCATGAAGTGATGGGACCAGATGCCACAATCTCAGTTTTCTGAATGTTGAGCTTTAAGCCAACTTTTTCACTCTCCTCTTTCACTTTCATCAAGAGGGTCTTTAGTTCTTCACTTTCTGCCTTAAGGGTGGTGTCATCTGCATATCTGAAGTGATTGATATTTCTCCTGGCAATCTTGATTCCAGCTTGTGTTTCTTCCAGCCCAGCGTTTCTCATGATGTACTCTGTATATAAGTTACATAAGCAGGGTGACAATATACAGCCTTGACATACTCCTTTTCCTATTTGGNTTGATTCCAGCTTGTGTTTCTTCCAGCCCAGCGTTTCTCATGATGTACTCTGTATATAAGTTAAATAAGCAGGGTGACAATATACAGCCTTGACATACTCCTTTTCGTATTTGGAACCAGTCTGTTGTTCCATGTCCAATTCTAACTGTTGCTTCCTGACCTGCATATGGGTTTCTCAAGAGGCAGGTCAGGTGGTCTGGTATTCCCATCTCTTTCGGAATTTTCCACAGTTTGTTGTGATCCACACAGTCAAAGGCTTTGGCGTAGTCAATAAAGCAGAAATAGATGTTTTTCTGGAACTCTCTTGCTTTTTCGATGACCCAGCAGATGTCGGCAATTTGATCTCTAGTTCCTCTGCTTTTTCTAAAACCAGCTTGAACAGCAAAGTTCACGGTTCATGTATTGCTGAAGCCTGGCTTGGAGAATTTTGAGCATCACTTTACTAGCGTGTGAAAGTGAAAGTGAAGTCACTCAGTCGTGTCCAACTCTTTGCGACCCCGTGGACTGTAGCCTATCAGGCTCCTCTGTCCTTGGGATTTTCTAGGCAAGAGTGCTGGAGTGAATTGCCATTTCCTTCTCCAGGGGATCTTCCCAACCCAGGAATTGAACCCAGGTCTCCCGCATTGCAGGCAGACGCTTTACTGTCTGAGCCACAGATGAGTGCAATTGTGCGGTAGTTTGAGCATTCTTTGGCATTGCCTTTCGTTGGGATTGGAATGAAAACTGACCTTTTCCAGTCCTGGGGCCACTGCTGAGTTTTCCAAATTTGCTGGCATATTGAGTGCAGCACTTTCACAGCATCATCTTTCAGGATTTGAAATAGCTCAACTGCAATTCCATCACCTCCCCTAGCTTTGGTCGTAGTGATGCTTTTTAAGGCCCACTTGACTTCACATTCCAGGATGTCTGGCTCTAGGTGAGTGATCACACCATTGTGATTATCTGGGTCATGAAGCTCTTATTTGTACAGTTCTTCTGTGTATTCTTGCCACCTCTTCTTAATATCTTCTGCTTCTGTTAGGTCCATACCATTTCTGTCCTTTATTGAGCCCATCTTTGCATGAAATGTTCCCTTGGTATCTCTAATTTCTTGAAGAGATATCTAGTCTTTCCCATTCTGTTGTTTTCATCTATTTCTCTGCATTGATCATTTAAATGAGCATAAATGTAATCTAGATTGTCAACGGGGGACTTTCAATTCCTTAGACATTTAAAAGATATTTAATTCCTACTGACAAATTCTTACCACTTCAATAACAGAATAAATTTCTCTTCTGACACTGATTCTAAATATTAAAAATGTGGATGGTAAAGTGCCATAATAGGAATTTGAGGGAGAGTTACCATGTTATCTTGGCATTAAAACAGTCAAAACTAAGAACATGAGGTATGGCTAGACCCACAGGCTACCTTGTAGGCTCCATGAAAGGCAGGTAGCTTGTCAGGCTTGTTCCCCTCTATAACCCAGCACCTGAGGCATTAGGTCTGGCACTCAATAAAAACTACTTGAATAATTAGGCAATTTAGAATGGTGAGAAACTCTAAATCGAAAATAGATTAAGGGGATGAAAGAACTTCAGAAAGAGATGGGAGGACCATTTTGTACCAATGTGATTAGGAGACAGAGAGACAGATAAGTACCCAGGTGGTGCTAATGGTAAAGAACTCGCCTGCCAATGAAGGAGATGAAAGAGGCCTGGGTTCGATCCCTGGGTCACGAAGATCCCCTGGAGGAAGGCATGGCAACTCCCTTCAGCATTCTTAAATGGAGAATCCCATGGACAGAGAAGCCTGGTGGGCTACGATCCACAGGATCCCAAAGAGTCGGACATGACTGAAGCGACTGAGCGTGCAGGCACCAGGGGATAGACAGTTAGAAGAACTGGAGAGAATCTGTTTCAGGACAATATAAAAGAAAACATCCTCAATAATGAGAGCTAGGAATTAGGATCTCAGGAAGAAACTGACTATATATTATTAGGGTTGCTGGAGCCGAGAGTGATTCCCTGGAGACAGATCTAGATGACTAGTAAAGTTCTTTACAACCCTGAATTTCTCCATTAAAAATTTCCATTGAAAACTCAGAAGGTGTCTTGCTTCAGTAACAATAAATAGTGTTTGGCTGTATTTGGAGGAATGAGTCTTAATAGTCCCAGGTTTCAGGTGTGTTGGGGATTAAACTGAATTTTGTAAATTAATTTGGGTACTTACTTGTCATTCCTTGTACTCTAACCCAGCAATATGGGGACATCACTAACAAGCGGTGTTTGAACACTGAAGCAATAACACATTGTTTCGACTTACAGAGGTAATCTTGAACTTGATATTTGGAGCCACCAAAAAAATATCATCATATGAGGGATTCGAAATTTGGACTCCATGAAGCTGACTATCTGATCGCCTGTCAGAATCTGGCTCTTAGATTTGAATTTGAGAAAGGAAGCCATAATGAAACATTTGTATTATAGAGCTAAATCCCTTTCTTGGATTCCTGTTCCTCTTCTAGTAGAGTTTTGTAGAGTAAAATTATGTGATTTTTTTCAGAACTAGGATGCCAACAACAGACATCAAGATTCGCAACCATGAGGTTCATGAATGTGAAAGCATTTAACTGTTAAATTATTGGATAAAATTTATATTGGATTTTACTTACAGTGTATTAACTCTATTATCAGGTAGAAGAAAACACATGCTATCTCTTAACTCATGTGATCACTTAATAGGATTTCCTTATGCTTTTCTTTCTTTCCCTCTTGTTTTTGTTCAAATATTGCCTTCCCAGTGAAGTTTCCCCGACCATCCCAATTTTTTGGTTTGTTTGTTTTGTTTCGGGTTTTTTTTTTTTTTTCTTTTGGCTGCATGGGGAGACTTGTGGGATGTTAGTTTCCCAACCAGGGATCAAACCAAGTTCCTTTCAGTGGAAGCGCAGAGTCCTAACCATTGGATCACCAGGGAAGTCCCTGACAACCTCATTTTAAACTGAAACTTCTCTCCCACATTCCTCACTCTTTGCTGTATCTTTTTCCCTCTCATGTTATAACACACCATGTAATGTATTGAGTTTACTCTGCCTCCTACTCCTCTTATAATGCACATCCCATAAGAGAAGGCGGTTTGTCTCTTTTGTTCCTGCTGTATCACAAGAGTCTACAACACTGCCTGACATTTAACAGACGTAGATGCTCAACAAACGTCCATTGAGAGGGCAAGAGTATTGTCTAGCATATAAGCAAGGGGCCCTACCTACATGGACCAGGATGTGTCGTGTGGTCTTTGTGAGCTATGTGACTTCTTTCTGCTGCTGTATGTTGGGAAAAGTGAGAGAGTCTCCTCACTTCCTCCAGTATGACGTGAGAGTGAATGATCCATGAAGGCAGTTCCATCTTCTTAGTGGAACAAGACAGAAAATCAAAATTCTGTCATTTATTCATGCAACCAGACCAGTCCTGAACAAATAATACCCCAGGAAAATCCTCTAATTTTGCCCCACCTTCTAGATATACGAATTAAACACCATAAGCAACATTATGCCTCTATGACAACAAAAAACACTATCTTAACTGAACCAAACATAATTTTGATCCTTGTCAACCATTCTTCTGTGTACACAGAGCCTGAAATCAGGCTAGGCAAGTAGAACCAAAATAATTCTTCAGACCAAATCCTTTTTAAAGCAAAAGCTCCAGTAACAGAAGCATATCCAGGAATTAGGGTCATCCTTCAGTGATCAATCCTTACTGGTCTGAATATGAAGTTATCTTCCACAGAGGCCACAAGGTGTAATGGTACAGAGTTTTGGCTGTAGCACCATACTGCTTGGGTTCAAATACTGCTTCTGCCTCCTGCTAGGTGTGTTTCCTTGGGTAAGCCATTTGAATGTTCTGGCCTTAGTGTTCTCATTAGTAAAATTGGGATAATAGTAGCACTTAAACTGCATAACCTTTGAGAATTAAGTGAGTTAACAGGAACAAAGTTTTTATAGCAGAACCTGGCACATATAGCATTCAATAAAAACGGAGCCATTATATTATCAGGGAGTGAGAGTTCCTTTAGTAAACTGAAGTTTTTACCAGATGACTTTGAGCAAATTACTCTGACGCCTAGCTGCTGCTGCTCAGTCGCTCAGTCGTGTCTGACTTTTTGTGACCCCATGGACTGTACTCTACCAGGCTCTTCTGTCCATGGGGTTCTCCAGGCAAGAATACTGACTGGGTAGCCATTCCCTCTTCAAGGGATCTTTCCGACCCAGGGATCAAGCCCAGGGGTCCTTCCACATTGCAGGTGGACTCCTTACCATTTGAGCCACAAGGCAAGCCCCTGACTCCTCGAAGGCTGATAATTTGCAACAACGTTATCTGAAAATTAAGACAGGCATTCCCTCTCCATTACTAGCAACACAAGTAAAAGTCACAATTATAATGAAAATAAACTGTCTTGATTTTCATCGTTTAGGAGTATAACTTTTAAAATAAGGATAAAAAGATAAAATTTCCCCTAGATATTTTATTGGCTTTTTAATAGTTGTACATAGTTGCAATTGTGCATACATGCTTTTGGTTTGTATTTTAATTTATTGTCATCCTTCTACATGATATTTTTTCAATCTTCAATTTCTTTTATAAAGTCCTAAAGCACCCAGGACTGTTTCCGTTAGACTGTTTCCGTTATAGTGGAGAGTCAATAAATAACCAACTCAAGGCGTATTTTAAGAGTACATACCAGGTTCAAATTATCATGTAAAGCACAGGAAGTGGGGCAAAGATGAGTGAGAGAGTCACCTCCTTTAAATAATTTACATAGTAAATTGGCAGCAGACACCTAAACCAGGAAAGAGGTCCAAGTCCACACGTCCTAACAGAAGGATAAGCACAAGAGAGGAGGTTCCTACTAGACAATGCTCAATCAAGGACAAGAATATCTTACGGAAAGAAGAGACAAGTTGGGACCCTTGCAGGTCTGGCTTTTCCCCAGGTGCAGCTGTAGGAGGAAGGTGCTCAGAGAAAGGGAAGAGCAAGAAGAAAGGCCTGGGGACAGGGAGGCTCAGGGCATGCTCAGTGAGGGACCCAAGGGGACGGAAGTCCAAAGCAAACGACTAAAAGCAGAAAGATAAGGCAGGAAAGGTCATTTTGAATTACACTGAGAAGAGCTGAAGAGGCTGGAATTCATTCAGGAAATAATGTGGAGTCAGTCACACTTGTTGAGCAAGAACCAAAGGACCAAAGCTCCACGTGAGGCAGAGTTCCTAGTGGTACACAGGATGATCCGGGAGGGTGGGGAGAGATTTTCCCACCTAGTCCCAAATCCACAACAATCCCTGATCTCTCGGGCCACCCAACTCTTGGGCTGTGTCCTTGTAGAAAAGAGGAGCTCCAGTATCTGAGATCTGGCATCTAAGGAGGCCACTCTTGCAGACCTATCCCCTGTGTTCCACTTCAAACAGTGAGTTTCTGTCCTGAATCCTTTGATAACTTCCTGCCCTAATTACCTACTCTATTGCCTGGTTCCTTAAAAAAAAAAAAAGTGGGGGTGGTGAGGCCTGTTTGAGTCTTTTTGGTTCCGGCACCATCTGCCCATGAATACTACCATCTAAATAAAGAACACACTGACTCCTAAAGCTTGCCTGCACTGCCCAGCCTCGCTCACAGGGTGCTCTGTTACCCTTCCTGGTGGAACAAGTGCCATTTCGTTGTGAAGGACCCATTGCTCTATTTGCTGGTCTGAGACCCGAACACTGTTCTGATTACTCTAGGGTTCCTGACGGCCTGCACCATCCTGAATCTTCTCTGTCAGCCTCACCAGCTGGGTCAGGTTCTCCTCCTACAGGGAGGCTTAATGCTAGAACCCAGCCTCTCCCTGCTCCTCTAGCATTCCACAGCTTTCTAGAGCCAGGATGGCTCATACCTAAGTAGAGCAAAGAGGCAATCTGCAATCATTGAGACCTTCAGTGATAAGGACCAGATAACGGAGAAACCGAAAGAAAGGCCGAGAGTAGAGACCTGCACAAGGAGAAAGAAATCAAATAAATCACAGGTTCAGGACCTGACAGAATGCAGAAGACAGCAACAGGCAAGGACAGATCAAAGAACTCCATGGTCAAAGTCTGGATGCCGAAGAAAGCCAGACTGGGGAAGGCGGGGGATCTGCTTCGATTTGGAAAGCATTTATACACAGAACTTTCCCCCTCCCCGTCTCCTCCCTCTCTGTGCTCATTCAGAGCAGGTGTCGTCCCTTTCCTCTCTAAAACCTTTTCCTCTCTTTAGTTTAAGTTAACAGATAGAAATAAGTAGGGCTAGCATAATGAAAATCCCATGGATGGAGGAGTCTGGTGGGCTGCAGTCCATGGGGTCGCCAAGAGTCGGACACGACTGAGCGACTTCACTTTCACTTTTCACTTTCATGCACTGGAGCAGGAGATGGCAACCCACTCCAGTGCTCTTGCCTGGAGAATCCCAGGGATGGGGGAGCCTGGTGGGCTGCCGTCTATGGGGTTGCACAGAGTCGGACACGACTGAAGCAACTTAGCAGCAGCAGCAGCAGCAGCAGCAGAATGAAACCTTCTGGTGACCGCTACTGCTGCCAAGTGAACTTTAAATTTTCTACCTCGCTTCACTAAAAATAATTTGTTTCTATTCCTGAAATTGTATTTTAATACCATCCCAAAACACAGAAGTATTTCTGAACGTAGAAGTTTGCTGTTGCTGTTTAGTCGCTAAGTCGTGTCTGACTCTTTGTGACCCCATGGACTGCAGCACGCCAGGCTTCCCTGTCCTTCACTATCTCCTGGAGTTTGCTCAGATTCATGTCCATTGATACAATGATGCTATCTAACCATCTCATCCTCTGCCACCCTCTTCTCCTTTTGCCTTCAGTATTTCCCAGCATCAGGGTCTTTTCTAATGAGTCAGGTCTTCACGTCAGGTGGTCAAAATGTTGGAGCTTCAGCTTCAACAACAGTCCTTCCAATGACTATTCAGGGTTGATTTCCTTTAGGATTGACTGGTTTGATCTCCTTGCACTCCAAGGGACTCTCAAGAGTCTTCTCCAGCACCACAATTCAAAGACATCAATTCCTTGGCACTCAGCCTTCTTTATGGTCCAACTCTCACGGAAAAGTAAAGATATTAAAGTGAAGACATTTTAGATGTTAAGCCAATATTAAGCATTAACTGTGGATATGTGCTGAAGAGAATCAAGAATCAAGTTGTAAGATCTCTGGTGCCACTGCCTTAAACAGTATTGAAGAATCATTCTCACAAAAGATTATTGCTAGTATATCATACTCTGTTCAAATCTTGTG
This sequence comes from Capra ibex, assembly GCA_006410555.1. NCBI lineage: Eukaryota > Metazoa > Chordata > Mammalia > Artiodactyla > Bovidae > Capra > Capra ibex. The sequence continues at coordinate 63,497,846 of SJYO01026388.1, read as the reverse complement.
ATACCTTTAGGGAGGAATGGAATTAGATGATTACTACTCCAGGCACCTGCCCCATCACTCAGCAGTTTGAGGAAGAACTGAATGTGGTCAGAGGTCCACAGACCCTCTCTTCTAAACCAGAGGGCATACAGCAGATATTCACAGCACTGCTCTCAGACATCAAAATATCTCACTGCAAAAACTTCTCAGTCTAACTCTGCAATCTTACGGTCCAACTTAACTGAATGTCTCTCCTGACTGTGTGAAAGCAAAGTCTGATGCATGTTTCTTAAAAGAAAAGTCTCATCAAAATACCTGATTTTAATTAAAAAATTGACATCCGGAAGGAAATTAATCGATGCCTGGCATGTACCATCTTTTCAATATATGGATAGATTATATAGACCATATGAGTGGATTTTGAGTTAACACATGGTCCTCAGGCACTGCTGCCCATCAGGTACTTGGGTCAATGTGCCTGGGCCTCCGTTGGAACCTGGGTTTGAGAGATGTGCGCACTGAGAAGAGCGTGGGGTGAGGAAGGGTACATGCACAGAAAGAGAAGGGCTGAGACAGGTACCAAACCTCTCCCATGGGTTTAGGAGAAATGGGAAGGGGAAGAGAGGGGACAAAAGAGAAAGAAAAGTCAAAGACAACCAGAATAAAGGCATCTTTTGAAAGTCAGTAAGAGCTGTTTTGTGAAAGAAGAAAGGCACGCCAGAGAAGGCACAAGTGGTGGAGAATGAGATGGATGAAAATGAGAGTAACACTGAATGTCAGGATTGGGAGGCTTGGTGCCTCCTGGATGGAATGAGTGCTGGGTGCAGGGGCAGATGGCAGATGGAAAGCGATGAGACTGTGGAGGAAGCAGAAGCAGAGGAAAAGGCTGGGTTTTCAAGACGTTTGGTCTCGGTCATAAACAGCCATGCAGAAGAGGAACAGCCATGTTTAGATAGGGGGCTTGTTTGTATTGTCAGCTTTGGGGAGATGAAAGCAGGGAGGAACCTCAGCCACCACTACCCACCCACCCCTACTACCCCCTAAAAAAGGGGAAGAAATGACTATGTACGGGAAACGTCTAAATGAGATTGTGAATTCTAAAGATAGGGAAGGGACAGAGCTTAGGTGGGACCCAAGAAGGGTCCTTTCACTCAGGAGATGAAAAGTGAAGAAAAGAATCACTGAGGGAGAGTAAACAGACAAAGGCAATTCTTCCATAAAACCGAACAGCCTGCAGATTGTTCCAAACAGAACTGAAGACACAAGTAAATTTCTGCTATAAAACAAGCCCAGAGAACTTGAAGTCAGGGCATAGGCCCAGCCTGCCTTAAGAGGACAAGACAGCCTTCCAAATCTAACTGACTCAAGGATGATCAAGCAGGCAGAAGACAGGACCTTTCTTAACTTCCACTGCCATAAATGTGTGAGAACAATGACATTTATTACAATGGAATTAATAAATCAGTGTTGCGTCCTACCTTCCACCAATCAATAGAGCAATGGATAAAGAAGATGTGGTACCTATAGACAATGGAATATTACTCTGCCATAAAAAGCAACAAAATTGTGCCTTTGCGGAGACATGGATGGACCTAGACACTATCATACACGGTGAAGTAAGCCAGAAAGAGAAAAACAAATATTGTGTAACATCACTTACATGCGGAATCCAGAAAAATGGTACAGATGAACTTATTTGCAAAGCAGAACTGAGACATAGCTGTAGATAACAAACATAACGCTACTAAGACGGGAAGGGAGGTGGGATGAATTTGAGATGGGGATATATACACTATATGAGATTGACATATATACACTACTACGTGTAAAACTGATAACTAATGAGAACCTACTGTATAGCACAGGGAACTCTACCCAATGCTCTGTGGCAACCTAAATGGGAAGGAAATGCAAAGAAAGAGACGATATATTTATATGTATGACTGATATATATACACACAAAACTCTGCTGCACAGCAGAAACTAACGCAACATTGTAAAGCAACTATACTCCAACAAAAATTAATTTGAGAAAATTCCTACAACAGACACCCAGACTAGGAAAAGTGGTAATAATCACTGTGTAAAGAAAGACAGTAAGATTCACATTCTTATGACTCTAAAGCCAAGAGTTTAGAAGAAAGCAAAACAAAGAAGAGTTACTTTTCTTGGAAGAAATTAATCTTCTTTCATATCCCCAAATATTGTAGATCTTGCATAAGATGATCTTTGACTGCAGAAGGCCTCGGTCATATCCAAACCCCTAGATTTCACTGCTTGGGACAATGTATGAAAGAAGAGAACACCCTTCTCTTGGTTATTTCCAAATGCACCAGTCTTCCTCTAAATGTGACATCTTCCCTCAATGTGAAAAAAACATGTTAGACCATTTCATCCCACCCTTTATTTTAGGCTTTACTAATACATTCCATAAAGCTCAGCAGAAATTGAAGCCTTAAAATAAGCATATGTATATATACACTTGAGTGAACTCCAGGATACGATGATGGACAGGGAGGCCTGGCGTGCTGCGATTCATGGGGTCGCAAAGAGTCGGACACGACTGAGCGACTGAACTGAACTGAACTGAATATATACATATGTTTATATATAAGGTGACAGCAAAGTACTTGGGACACTTGATAACATCTTAGTAAAATTTGAGCCAAATATCAGTAATAATATGGGTTTAAAAAGAAATGATGTGAGTAAACGCAGCAGAAAAATTCACAATGAATTATTAATACATCCACTTGGCTTGTTTTTACTCTGTTATGTCACAATTTTGATGCAAATACAAAAAACAACCCAGTGAGGCATCTAATAACTTTCTTGGGTTTTTAATGTAATTCAGTAGTCTTAGGAACTAGAAATAGCATATCCATAAACAACTTCTATATAAAATCTTGTGTGAATCTGAAAAGGAAACAATAAAAAGATGGATAGGCTATCCTCAATAAATATGGGATAATATAAAGTAACACTTAGTGAAGTTTAAAGTGACTTTTCTTAAATATTCTGGGTTGGTAGAAATGTTATAGCCTCCCTACTATTAAAATAATTAAAAAGAGGTGACAAAAAAAGATGAAGGGCAGTTCTTTGTAACTGCTTCTGCTTTAGGGAGAGAAGTTAGCAGACGAGATTCAGGAAAAGGGTAAGAGAGACAACTGAAGAGATGTCCATCACCTCTTTTCAATGTCTTCTTACTGCTACTGTCCAGAGCCTTACTTCCATCTTGGCTTTCCATGGTAACTTGAAAAGCCAGATTTCTCCAATGCTTAGGAAAACCTGAGAGGGATGTACTTAAGAAGGCCAGTGTAATTCCATCTACAACTGAAGAACAAGGCAGAACAAGATGCCCAGATAGGAGTTCAAAGGAGTTAAGGACCCACAACAGAATCTGGGACTGAAAGCACATTAGCATTCAACTCATTCAATTCTGATCTAACTTGTTCAAGGTTACATGGCATCTTGGTGGCAAGGACTCAACTAGAACCCAGGTATCTTGCCTAGCACCAGGCTCAGTGCATCACTTCCCACTGCTCCTAACCCAAGAACCCAATTAGGAGCTAAAGAGAATTCAATAAGCAAGCTATCATTATTGCCCCTAAGTCAAGTCTTTTTTCTTTGCCTGTCTTTCTATTACAGAAACTTTCCAATTCCCACGAATAGAGATAGGAGAATAATAAACTCCATACACCTATCACCCAGCTTAAATAATTACCAACTTATGCCTGATCATCTTTCATCTATCCTCCTCTCCCTTCCAGGATTATTTTAAAACAAATACCAGACATAGTATCATTCAGTTCAGTTCAGTCGCTAAGTCGTGTCCGACTCTGCGACCCCATGAATCGGAGCCTAACAGGCCTCCCTGTCCATCACCAACTCCTGGAGTTCACTCAAACTCACGTCCATCGAGTCAGTGATGCCATCCAGCCATCTCATCCTCTGTCATCCCCTTCTCCTCCTGCCCCCAGTCCCTCCCAGCATCAGAGTCTTTTCCAATGAGTCAACTCTTCGCATGAGGTGGCCAAAGTACTGGAGTTCAGCTTTAGCATCATTCCTTCCAAAGAACACCCAGGACTGATCTCCTTTAGAATGGACTGGTTGGATCTCCTTGCAGTCCAAGGGACTCTCAAGAGTCTTCTCCAACACCACAGTTCAAAAGCATCAATTCTTTGGCGCTCAGCCTTCTTCACAGTCCAACTCTCACATCCATACATGACTACTGGAAAAACCATAGCCTTGACTAGATGGACCATCATTACTACTTTTTAAATATGAAAGGCTCAAAGAAATGACATAGCTGTAGATGCAGCAGAGACAGTTTTCTTTAGGAAGTCCTGGTGTCTCTATCTTATACCCTTGTGCTGTTGGTGGTGTTTTCCATTTTATTTCACAGCTCTTGAACTAAAGGCCAGCTCTTATTTCAGCACAGACTAGTAAGACATGCTCTGTAATCCACGGATGATACTAGATTCTGGGGCAGTGAGGAATTTTTGATGAAGGGATTATTTTAGACAACAAACATGGAAAAAGCTGAACTTACACCAAGAGATAAAATGTCTTTCTACCTTAAACAATACCACTGATATTGTACACTTGTTTAAATCAAGCTTAATTCTGGCCTGAGATTTAAAACCAACTTCATCCATGAGTCCATATGAAAGGTACTAAATAATGTAATTCTTAAGGCTTAACAAATTCACAAAATAAAATAACAATAAAAAGTTTTCACACCAATAGCACTATGTGTCCTCCAGGACACACACCATTTATTTGTCCTAAGAACATGATAGAAATTTAAAATTAATAAATATAGCAACATTTCTTTTTCATACAGACATTTAAAGTCTGCCCACAGAACAAGTACATTTGAAAGACATTTTGAAAATTCTTAATTAACAAATAGGATCATGCTAATGGAACTAAGAAGACAGAGATAATAGAGTGTGTATATATATAAATGGATACTTGCAGCTATAATACTGACAAATAACATTTCCACTTCTAATTTTCCATTTCGTCTTCCTCTCCCTATACATTAATTTTTATATGAATTTACAAGTACATATTTAAAAACAAGACTACGTTAAAAAGGCCAAAGTGAATAGAAACAGAAGACAAATCAGAACCTTAAGTTGTATCACCCTTAAATGAAATAATTTCATTTCAAATACAGATTAATTTTTTTCCCAGAAAAAAAAAGTCTGCAAAATACAATCTTTTACCTTTTGGAAAATTTAACAATTTATCCTTGAATAAAGTTATGATATTCATACCTGCTGATGTTTCTCTAAATTTGTCACTCGTCTTCTTTTTCCTCCATTTCCAAGGTTTAAAAATTTTACCAATGGTGGAGAGTTTCCCCTTTCTCTTGAAGGGAGGTGTTTGGGAGCCTGCTGTTGGGCCATCTGAGTTTGCTATAGAAGCTTTGTCCAGTCCATCAACTGTAGAAAGAAAAGTCAAGTCAGAGAAAAGCTGTAATAAAACAACATCATCTATTTCTTCCTGCATTGTTCAGAGTAAGCATACCCACTTTAACTGGAATTTCACATAAAGTTTATTTTGCCCATTTGCCTGCTGGTAGAGCTCTCCTCTAATATCAATCAATAAATCAATCACTCAGAAATTATAGTCCCTTAGATACTCATTGTGAGGTAACAGAAAAGAAGCAAAAGACTTACAGAAAAGTTAAGGCCAGAAAAATAAGGGTCTGCAAAACACAGCTGAATCCATCTGTAACAACTACATCTATATTTTTGTGCAGAAGTAGAGTATTGCCTGGAAGGTCCCATGGACGGAGGAGCCTGGTGGGCTGCGGTCCATGAGGTTGCTAGGAGTCGGACTCGACTGAGCGGCTTCACTTTCATGCATTGGCGAAGGAAATGGCAGCCCACTCCAGTGTTCTTGCCTGGAGAATCCCAGGGACGGGGGAGCCTGATGGGCTGCCGTCTATGGGGTCGCACAGAGTCGGACACGACTGAAGCAACTTAGCAGCAGCAGCAGCAGCAGAGTACTGTAAGTGAAACAGGATGTTCTTCCAGAGACTAATTTGGCATTTTCAGTAATGAATATGACATTCATGGTGTAGTTGAAACCAGGCTTTTTTTTCTTCACAAAATAAAATTTAATGCCGGGAAGCTTAATTTTAAATATTACCACACCAAAACTCTTTTGCTTCTATTACCAAAAAAATTTTTAGCTTCAAATAAACTGATAGCTATCACAAATGACAAGAAATATGTGAGGAAGGTGGATGTTTTAGGTAATAGAATGCATTTTTATGTGCCTCAATCTTTTCATCAACCAGAAGAAAGGCCCTGAACTTTATGTTGCCGTGTACTACATTCATAACTGAAAGAAGACGGTGATAATTTATATTACCCAACAATCAAATTTTAGTGACAAAAGATTGGAAGCAACTCAGAATGAATAAATGATGGTATTTTTCATGCAATGAAATAGCACTTAGAAATTTTTTTAAAAGGCGCTATTGGTACCTACAACATGAATGCATCTCAGAAACACCGTGCTGAAAAAACTAAAAAAAAGGGACACAAAAAGAATATGTGCTGTGGGGTTTTATTCATATGAAGTTTTTAAAAAAGGCAAAATGAATTTTGGAGAAAAGAAAGAAGAAAACAATCAGAACAGATGTTGTTTCCTGGAGTGAGATGGAGGTAGAATTAATTGAGCAGAGATCTGAGGTATCTTCCTGGGGTCCTAGAAATCATCTCAGTAAAGGATGGACTATACAAAATACGTGCTTCCCAGGTGGCACCAGTGGTCAGGAACCCACCTGCCAATGCAGGAGATGTGGGTTCGATCTCTGGGTTGGGCAGATCCCCTGGAGGAGGGCATGGCAACCCACTCCAGGATTCTTGCCTGGAGAATCCCATGGACAAAGGAGCCTTGAGGGCTACAGTTCATGGGGTTGCAGAGTCAGGCATGACTAAAGTGACTTAGCGTGCATGCATACGAAACACATCAAATGGTATTCATGATATTGTGTATTTCACTTTATGTAAAATCTACCTTTAAAAAACCATAAATAGTAAAGTCCAATTAATGGCATGCATGCTGATAGCGATGAAGTGTACTAATGTTCATCAAAAATAATAAATTGATGGATAGAATGGGGATAGATAAATATATAATATAGTAAAATGTAGCTAAGTATTGAATCTAGGTGGTGGATGTGTGGTGATTAGTTGTGTAATTCTTCCATCTTCAAAACTTTCAAAATAAAATATTAGGAAATACTAGGATAAATAAAACAAAAATTGAATGGCAAGAACCTCTGCTTTTAGGAAAATGGAATAGACTTACTTTTTACTATTTCTCCTGCTAAATACAACTAAAAGATACCCTGGAGGCTATATATAAAACAAACACAAGGGACTTTCCCTGACGGTCCAGAGGTTAAGACTCCATGCTTCCACTGCAGGGGGTTTGATTCCTGGTCAGGAAACTAATATCCTGTATGCTGTGTGGGGTGGCCAAAAACAAACAAACAAACAAACCATGAATAGACTAACAAGCTGAAAAGAAAGTAGACCAGCTTGGGACCTCGAGACCTAAGAAACAACATGGAGGTATCCCTGTGTTTTCTTTTAGTCTCATGTATTACCGACTTGCAGCTGAAGTGGTCACCAACAAATAGCCTGCTCCCTCTAGTCAAACGAGCCAAAAAGGACAGGCTAGCAAAACAGAAAATTTTTAGACGAAAACTGCTCCACTCCAGATAAACAAAGCAACCCACTCCAGTACTCTTGCCTGGAAAATCCCATGGATGGAGGAGTCTGGTGGGCTACAGTTCATGGGGTCGCGAAGAGGCGGACACGACTGAGCGACTTCACTTTCACTTTTCACTTTCATGCATTGGAGAAGGAAATGGCAACCCACTCCAGTGTTCTTGCCTGGAGAATCCCAGGGATGGGGGAGCCTGGTGGGCTGCCGTCTACGGGGTCACACAGAGTCAGACACGACTGACGTGACTTAGCAGCAGCTCCACTCCAGACAAACACCACAGAAGGAACTGTGACCACCCAAGCCAACAAAGGCTGAGTAGGGAGATCAGATGTCCATCCTCACAAAGCTGTAAGGAGGAGCCCCAACACCCCTCAAAGAGTGGTGTCAGAGAGGACCAAGTAGAGAGCCGGAACCTTCCTGCGTGCCAGCTATAACGAAGCATCATCTACAGTGTCAGTGGAGACCACACGGGAGCCTGGACTTCCACCCACACCCAGGCACGAGGCATCTCTTCTTTGCCCTCCCTCCCCAAATTGGGATCACACCAAACCACTGCCCAGAGGAACAAGACAACCTCCGTCCACTATGGTGTCACTAGAGACCACGTGGGGATCTGGAAATCGAACTATGCCCAGAGTAACGAAGACCCCTCTCCCTGTTTCTGCCACGAGATACCAACAGAGAATGAAGGGCTGAACCTGGGTTTTTAACCTCCTGGCAGGAGTGAGGCAGCCCCCTTTGCCTCCTCGCCTGGAGAAGTATCAAACGAAGCCAGTTAAAACAAAGGGTTTCAATAAAGATTTACAGTCTAATACAATACAAAAGTGTTGAAGCTTCAATCAAAAATCACCTGACATACCACAAACAAGGACAATCTTAAACTAAGTGAGAAAAGATAATCAGTACACACCAACACCTAAATCCTTAGGAATTCTCCTTCCAAGCAAGAATGATAAATCCCATTCTTCCCACTCTGAACGTCGACTCTAATCTCGGACAGAAATGCAAGAACTGCAATGACTGAGTCTTTTGTAAATGATCCCATGCTGGCCACAGTGCAGCAGGCAGAGAGAGAGATGGGTCAGACTAATCATAAAGCTAAGTCAGAGTTTAAAAGTAAAATCCTTCCTTACTTCACCACTCCTGTCCAACTGCTTTCCTTAAACTAGGAGCAAAACCAGGGAAAAACTGAGTGTATGATATTTCTTCTTCATGGAGACTTTGTGCTGAAGATTCAATTTTGAAACAATTTAAATGTTGTGAAATATAAAAGGACTACTACAAACCTGGGAACTAAAGCTACCATCTCCAATTCACCTCTGTGGCTACAGACACACACTTAGTTCTCATTTTCTCTAAATCAACAACCCTGACACACCATCAAAATTCTGCTTTTGATCTGAACCACTAAGGAATAATCTATTTTTTTTCCTCCTGAAAAGAAAAGCAAATGAAAACAAAAATTAATTCCTTCGTTGACAGAATGTGACAGGTAGGGAGATTGAATGAGGTAGTTGAAAAATGAAAAATGAAGGTCTTAAAGTTAAATTCATAGCTACACGAGACATCAACTGCCATACCTTTTTTCATTTTGCATTTACAGTTTTAGTCTTTATCTCTGCCCTGGAAAGTGCCAGGGCAGTGTCCTGGGCCAATGACCACAGCACAGTTCACACACACATATCTTTTTCCTGATTGAAAGAATCCACCCATAATTTTGTAATTATGGGGCGATTACAGTAAACCACACTTACAATTAGGAACCATATATTGGCATAGTTGGCCACACTGCCATGGTATTTCTCTTCGGTTATGAACATGAAGGGAACTGTCACCTGCTTTGGAGTCATATGAACAGAAATTTTACTCCCTTCTTTTCCCCAAACACCTACGATACTGCCAGGACCACTGATCATTCTACTATTTTTCATCTGGGCCAGTGTACCATTAAAGTTGACTTGAAACTTTCTAAAATTGTTTTCACAACAAGTCTAGTGAGTTTGGCATTTACCCACAGATAAAAACAAATCGCCAGGTAAATCCTAGATGAAAGTCTGAATTTCCCGTTTTAAATGTTAATTTTGACTGACTTACATGTTATGAAGAGAGACCTAACATTCATCAGGTTTTCCTTTTTCACAATGAAAATCAACATTATAAAATAATTTAAATATTATTTAAATATTGTTAAAACCAGTCATTAGCTCTTTGAATGTAGACAATTCAAATGACACAGCTCAGTCTATCTTCCCACCAAAGTCAGTCCATTCCTAACAGAACTTGCCCACACCAACCAGTGAGATCCAGAAAACACATGAAGGTTTTCTCTTTCATTTAAACAGAAATTTATCAATTAGGCAATCCCAGTGCTAATGTGGGAGAAGGCAATGGCGCCCCACTCCAGTACTCTTGCCTGGAAAATCCCATGGGCAGAGGGGCCTGGTAGGCTGCAGTCCATGGGGTCTCTAAGAGTCAGACACGACTGAGCTACTTCACTTTCACTTTTCACTTTCATTCATTGGAGAAGGAGATGGCAACCCACTCCAGTGTTCTTGCCTGGAGAATCCCAGGGATGGGGGAGCCCGGTGGGCTGCCGTCTATGTGGTTGCACAGAGTTGGACACGACTGAAGCGACTTCGCAGTAGCAGTGCTAATGTGATCATAGAAGCAAAAAATAAATGAAGCTAGATAGTTATCATATACATTAAATTCTAGACTTGGGAGAACCTTTTCTTTGATATTTGAGAACTGAATGACAAGGATTCTTAGAAAAATGAAACTATTTAATATGAGAGTGTGTCGTACTTTTTATAATACTTGATAGTTCTCTGATATTCCAGATACTCATTTCTGATTTTTCTCCACACAATTATTTCAGTCATTGAGAAAGTGAGACAAATGTGACAGAGCATTCCACCTCACAAATTTCACAGGTGAAAGAACATTTAGAAAAGAACCTCAATAAAAGAATTCCTGGGGACCGATTCTAAAGAAAGTGATAGCCACTTTATGAGAAAACAAGTGGTGAAGATGGCCTCAACTGTCCCTTGAAATCCTTACATATCTGAAGGTTAATGAGAATACATTTTTGAAGCCCAATAATAACAAAAACAAAGAAAAATCATATGTGATTTTAAGAAAAATGCTGAGAATTCTCTGTTTACTAAGTATACACTTACAATACTACTCATAGTGATTTGACTATATCAAAGAATATACCTATTAAAAGGGCACTGTACAAAAATGTTTGACATTCAAAAATCAAGAACCTAAAGAAAGTAAGAAAACAAGCAAACCAATGTTTATTTCCTTAAAATATGGCTTCTAGGCTATCCTCTTCGTGCATTTGTAAATTATTATGCTTACATAATATTATCACCATATATAAATATATTTATTTTAATTTCTATTACAGTTTTTTTACATTTCCACTATAATTCTGCCACCTTCCTCTTTAAAAGCTACAGAACACACAGCAAAGAAACATAGGGCAGCACTTGGGGAACACTTAACTCTATTTCCTACCCTTCCGTGAGGCCTCTCTCTCATAAAGTGACTTAAAAAATATGCTGTCAGACAGGGGCGTACATGCAATTCTGGGCACAGAACCAAGTAGACAATGAGGTCAGAGGGAACTGGCGCTATGCGCCATTGCAGATGAAACTGGCTAACAGTTTCTAGGAAAGCCGGTGGCTCTCCTTGTCTTCAGTCATCTAAAGGAGATCCTTCTTGTTGCTGTTGTTTAGGCACCATGACTCTTGGGACCCCATGGGCTGTAGCCTGCCAGGCTCCTCTGGCCGTGGGATTTCCCAAGCAAGAATACTGGAGTGGGTTGCCGTTTCCTTCTCTAGGGGATCTTTCTGCACCAGGGATCGAACCTGTGTCTCCTGCATTGGCAGGCGGCTTCTTTACCACTGAGCCACCTGGGAAGCCCACAGAAGAAGATCCTTACTCTTGCTAATCAGCACAGACATTTGGGTTGGATCAAATCTCTCTCTTTTGGGGGGAAGGATGAATACCCAGTGGAAGGAAAGTGAAAAGGAACAGAAGAATAAAAATGTGTGTTATTACATGGGGTTAGGAGTTAATCCTGAAACTGGTATACTTGTAAACAGGATGGAACAATGGATAATAGATGTTAGGAGCCAGATTTCTCATTCTTGGAAATGGAGGTTACAGATAAGCAAAGGGGGAAGCCAGAATGATTGATGTGGACTGGATTAGAGTCAGAGATATCAGTATGAACTCCTGTTTTGAATAGAGAGAGAGAGGGAGGGAGAGAGGAAAGATATAGATAGATAGATAGATTGTAAGTATATGTATATACATGGTTTGGTATACATACTTGTATTTTCCATTCATTCTAGGGGCTAGAAGTAGTGACATCCCAGTGAACACTCAGCCTTTGGTTTCTAACAGCATGCTCCAATAAAAGGAAGCAGACCTCTTTCCAGAAATGGCTGCTTCCAGGGCCGGGGCAAGGAAATTACTAGATAAGCCTGGAGCATTTTCCTTTTCAGAAAGGAAACAAGTGCTCAAAACACATTCTCATGAGAGAATGTCAAAGTCACACAGGAGCCAACAGAGAGTTCCACAGGCCAAAGACAGAACAATCTGGGCAATAGTGCAGTTTTAGATCATCATCCAAACTGATGAACAGTGAATAAATAAATAAGTATGGGATATAACATCTGTATGGAAGAATTGCAACTAATTTATACAAAGCTCCACTCTTAAGAAGGTGGGTCTTAACTTCCCACTCCTGAAATGTGTGGGTTTTACATGGTGACTTCCCTTTAAAGACTTCAGTATGGAAAGGTGGGGGAAAGGAGGCACTTACAGTGAAGAAACTGACAAACACTGCCTCAGCCACGTGACGGATGTTGACTTGATCACTGCTAAGTCATGTTGAGAGCATGGACCCTTGATACGATGGATGAGAATCAGACCTCAAAACCTATAACCCCACTGTATACCTTTAAGACCATGGATCTTTTCAAATGAGTCAGCTCTTTGCATCAGGTGGCCAAAGTATTGGAATTTCAGCTTCAGCATCAGTCCTTCCAATGAACACCCAGGACTGGTCTCCTTTAGGATGGACTGATTGGATCTTCTTGCAGTCCAAGGGACTCTCAAGAGTCTCCTCCAGCACCACAGTTCAAAAGCATCAGTTCTTCGGCGTTCAGCTTTCTTCACAGTCCAACTCTCACATCCATACATGACCACTGGAAAAACCATAGCCTTGACTAGACGATATTTACAAGTCATCAAATTGCTGTCTCAACACTTTGTATTACCTGATGGATTCTAATGAGGTAAGTGGCATCTAACATCCTACAAAAGAGTAGACCATGGGCCCAGTAACTACTGATCCCAGTTACTGTGGAACCACACAGTGGCAATTAAACATGATGAGTTTTTTCGCAGCTCTTCTTTTAAGAAAGGATATCATTTCCACTTTCTTTATCTGGAAAACATAAATAATAACTCCTTTGCCTTACTAGATTTGTGAGAAAACTAATAGACCATTCAAACCATCTTTTCAGGTTGCCCTGAAGCCATGCTAAATTGGAAGCTCACCTCAACAAGCTTAGGGATGGAGAAGCAGTTTATTTTCTGTAAATAATGACAGCTTTTTAGTCTTATTCTGCATCTGACAGCAGCAGTAGTCTGAGCAGCGCAGTTCAGAGAAACACTGAGTATAACATTATCCATTACAGGATCAACTGTGTTATTACAGGAGTCTTCCACTATCTTAAGTATATTAAAGACCTATATATGAGGACACTGAGACCCAAGAAGGTTAGTGACTTTCCAAATCATTAACTACTCACAGATACATAGTCTAGGTCATCTGATTCCTGACTAGGGACTTTTCTCCCATTCTCCCTGCTGTCCTCATTGGAATATGATAGCTAAACTCAAGGTGAACCAGCAGCACATCCTAGTACCTCTAGATGAGCAGTAAGACTCTGTTTATAGAGCAAAAAGCAAAGAAGACATCACATAATCAGCATAGACAATAACTCTCAGTTAATATTCGGAATTTTGAGCATCCAGTTGGGATGGCTCACTGTAATCTGAGAAGAGAACTGAGTCCCAGACTCAGCTCTGCTACTTAACTGGCCCTGTGACCTTGAGCAAAGACCCCAATATTTCATTGCTGAGATTATCAGATTCAGTTAAAGGGTCTCTAGGTGCAATAAAATTGATATACTTTTATGTCACATATAGACCTGTTCTAAGTGCTTCATGATTATTGCCTTGTTGTCATCACAACCCTATAAAGTAAGGTGCTATTAGTATTTCCATTTTATAAATGAGGAAGTTGAAGTCCAGAGAGACCGAGCAGTTTACCCAAGGTCACAGAGCCCGTCAGAGAGATTTAAACTCCAGATGGTCTACCTCCTGAGTGTCCCTTGCACAATATGGGCCAGGGGCTTGTGGGTGGGAATATGGCTATATTTTAAGAGAAGGCAAGACATAAAGCCTGATGAATAATAATTCAAGTCTATGCCCAACTGCTTCTTTGGACTAATCTAACGAGTCGGGGCAGATACTGTTCTAGTCTCTGAAACGATGCCCACTGTCATCACAGTTAAGTTCATGTGGGCTGCAGGCAGTGTGTCCTCTTCGCTTATAATAACTACGGTCCTTTGATTGCACAGAATCCTTATTTAACACAGCATTAATTTTAGAAATTTGATACCATCAATTTTTGGACTTGTTTTTCTAACAGAGGCAGCCATTATTTTTAAACCCCCAAAGGGAAAAGCGACTAAAGACTTCCATCTGTCTCGCAAACACAGAGAGAATTTCAGAGTTTAAACTTGCGGGCCGATGGGCTGCAGAAGGGGCGTGTTTGTGCAGCTGTGTGACATCCTGGCGCACTGACGTGAACAACAGACCCTAGACTTACTTCAGGACATTTAACAGATTAAATAATGTCACTTGTGCTTAGGGTTGGAAGAAATTCTGATTGAACAGGAGAAAGGTCACCTGACAAAAGGGAAATCAATTTTAATATAAACAAAAGCATAGTAAGTTTCATATATCACTATTATTGCTGCAAGTCAAGGGTTCTAGAAAGAGTTAGGATGGCTGTGTTTAGGAATAGCGAGACGTGTGCTACAGAGAAATGAACAAACCCACTTCCTACCTTCCTGAGCCATCTCCTCAGAGACCGGGGTGGAGAGCAGGTCATGGTGTATGGCGGGTGTGCTGTCTTTGTGGAAAGGTTTGACACACCTCCAGTGGGCAAACTGCCAAGTAAGAGAAAATCTCACCTCTAAGTGAAGATGGTGACTATTTCCTTTACGCTGAGCTTGTACTTAGGGAGGAAACTTTAGGAGAGAAGCTGGAAGACCTTAGATATAAATTATAAAATAAACTGCAAAATAAAATCTAACAACATCTGGGACTTCCCTGGTGGTCCAGCAGTTAAGACTCTGCACTTCCACTGCAGGGGGCACAGGTTTGATCCCTGGTCAGGGTACTAAGACCCCACATTTCTAGTGGTGTGGCCAAAAATAAAAATAAAAAAATAAATAATACAAGAGACTTCCCTGGCGGCCCAGAGGTTAACACTTCGCCTTCCAATGCAGAGGGTGCGGGTTCAATCCCTGGTCAGGGAGCTAAGATGCCATGTGACTTGCAGCCAAATAATCAAAACATAAAACAGAAACAGCATTATAACAAATTCAATGAAGGCTTTTTAAAAAATATGGTCCACATAAGAAAGTCTTTTAAATTTTTTTAAAATAAAAAATATGCTAAAGACAATTAAAATTTTTTAAATGTAATGATTTTGGATCCACTTTGCCCCATACAAAATTATGAAAAACTTCCCAGTAGAGGATGAATGTAATAGAAATATTATTAAAATAACACATTAAATCTGGACTAGTAGCTTTGGGTCAAAAGATCCATAAGAGTCTACTTATACTGTGACTAATCCTCTCTGCAGTCCAACAGTCCCCTGGGAATCACACCAAGTTCTGTGAAGAGATGGGTGGCCACGTGTAAAATTCTGGACTATCCCCCCAAGGCAGAAATGAAACCTTATACAAGGGAACGCAGGACACTAGGAGATACAAGCTGTAGGCTTATACAATAGAAGGCAGAAAGCTGGGAGAATTTATGTCAATTAGTCATAAAGAGTCCCCAATGCACTCAGCTTTATATCCCTATCATTCAGTTAAAAGAGGGAACTGTAACAACCCAGGCATCTGAACTTGGACTGGAGCAAAGAAAAAGGACTAGAAATGATGAATGCCTCCAACAGACATTGAGACGGAAGAAGTAAGGAGGCCAAGGAGCTGCCTGGAAAAGACATGGGCAGCTCCAGGGTCTGAATCTCTCCGAGGATGCAGTGGGATGTAAAGAGATGAAGCCTTAGAGAAAAGGTTTGTGGCTTGAGTTCAAGCACCCTGAACATTCAAGGGAAGATGTGAGTAAATACAGTACTGCTGGTGCTGCTAAGTCGTTTCAGTCGTGTCTGACTCTGTGCGACCCCATAGAGGGCAGCCCACCAGTCTCCTCTGTCCCTTGGATTCTCCAGGCAAGAATAATGGAGTGGGTTGCCATTTCCTTCTCCAATGCATGAGAGTGAAAAGTGAAAGTGAAGTCACTCAGTCGTGTCCGACCCTTAGCGACCCCATGGACTGCAGCCTACCAGGTTCCTCCGTCCATAGGATTCTCCAGGCAAGAGTACTGGAGTGGGTTGCCATTGCCTTCTCCATTACAGAAACTGATCTATGTTAAAAAGAAAAAGTACTTTTAACAGTACTAGACATTAGCAAGAAAACAGAGGTGAAGTTAAAGAAGTTATTAGGAGTGGTTTTTCCAAATAAAAGCAGAGCTAAGTTGACCTCTTAGAGGATGATTACATGAAGGAGATAGTAACTTCCCTGGTGGCTCAGATGGTAAAGAATCCGCCTGCTATGTGGGAGACCTGGGTTTGATCCCTGGGTTGGGAAGATCCCCTGGAGGAGGGCATAGCAGCCCTCTAGTACTCTTGTCTGGAGAATCTCCATGGACAGAGGAGCCTGGTGGGCTACAGTCCAGGGGGTTGCAAAGAGTCAAGACACGACTAAGCGCAGACACAACTGAGCAACTAAGCACACCCACACACTTTCACTAGGAAAGGTATCTAACTAAATTGGAGCTAAAACCCAATTGCTTTTGTTTTTTCTATTTTTCAGGGATTACATATGAGAATTCGAATTTCTCATATTAGGAAACCAGCTAGAAAACCATGAAACCATTTTTTTTAAACCTGTTATATTCTTTCATAACATTATTAGGGGTATTGAGCTATGTGTTGCTACTTAAAACTTTTGATTCACTCAATACATTGCAAACTGGTAGAATTACTAGGCCCTTTGCATAGCAGCCCAGTGTCTGGTGGCAAATATCTGACTATATAATGTAACATGCTCAATTATCAGGAATCATTCTTTAAAATAGGCAACCCACAAGTCACTGTTCCATTTTAAACAGAAAACACCACCTCTTCTATCTTCTATCTTCTCAACTGAGAATCAAATATCTCCTGGGATGCCAGTCTGTTAAAGCAGGCAAACACAAATCGAGAAATGATTGATACTTATGTTGCTCTATATGAAAACTTCCAGAGAAGTAAGCAAATGTTTTGTTAAATTCCAAGAACCTTGGACTTCTTTGGTACTGAGAGTCATCAGGTAAAGGAAAAAGTTTATTTATTTTTTTAAATTCACACAGTGTGTATGCATGTGTTGAGGGGTTGAGGGGGGATGCTGCTCCACCGTGTTTATGGGCTAAGAAGAAAGCCTGGAGGGAGAGAGAAAGTGAAGATCTGAGACAGAATACACTAGAATGTGAGAACTGAACGCCTGCAGGATAAGGGCAAGGCGTGGGTGGAGGGGCAGAGCCCGAACCTCACATGGTGAATATCAGGAAGTCACCAGAAAGTCAGGAAATGACAGCAGCAAAGACGTGGGAAGAGAAACTCAGCAGGATGGCACATATTTCAAATGAGAAATAACTTTCAAAAGAAAGTTGACCTCCTAGAGGATGATTACATTAGGGAGGTAGCAGCTTCCCTGGAGGCTCAGACGGTAAAGAATCACCTGCAATGTGCGAGACCAGGATTTAATGCCTGGGATGGGAAGATTCCCTGGAGGAGGGCAACTTAACTCCTCTTCCACGCAATACCAGAAGCAAAACAGGCAGGAGTGGTGGGCGATCAGGAATGGATAGAAGGTCAGTAGTGAGGGGTGAAGGAACACAGCCTCTTCCACCAAGGCAGAGTTGCCAAGGAGAGGTGCGTTTCTGATCAAACAAAAAAGAAGAGGAAGAAGTCCACAAAGAGATGAGGATGTAGGGAACTCTGCTTCCTGTGGAACAGAGTCATCCATCCGTAATTAATTTCTTGAGACAAGGTAATGCACTGGGGCTTTGAGTGAGCAAAAATGGACTGGATCTCT
Source organism: Capra ibex (assembly GCA_006410555.1). Taxonomy (NCBI): domain Eukaryota; kingdom Metazoa; phylum Chordata; class Mammalia; order Artiodactyla; family Bovidae; genus Capra; species Capra ibex. The sequence continues at coordinate 63,479,643 of SJYO01026388.1, read as the reverse complement.
GCCCTTAGGACGCTTATTTATGGTCTCTGATGGGAGCTGACATTATCCTGGCAACATCCACTCCAGCACAGAAATACAGCAGGTACTGAGAGCACAGGGGGTGAGGCGGCTGAGTGAGGCAGGGCAGCACGAGTTCTTGGGACAGGCATAGCATGAAATGGTCTCCCAGTTCTGAATTAAAATTCAGGATACAATTGTTGGAGGGGTACAGAGATTTAGCCCAGTTTCATAACACTACTTAAAAAGTAGAAACACCCTGTCTCAATTAAGCAGGAGACCACTGAAAACTCACTGAAAAGCAAAGGATTAACATTCCTTAGTTTGAACAACACCTAATTCTCTAACTACAGAGACAGAGACAAGAAAGACAGAATTCCATTAGCTGTGTTTTGAAAAAACAATATTACAGGAATGATGCTTTCAAAGTTGATGTTAATTTTTTTTCTCCAATATAGTCACTAAAGATATCCCAATTACAAGATGTTCTATTTCAGTTTCCTTCTTGAAAATGACATGTGTGCTAAGCAAGCATTCCAGAGAACGAGCTGTACCAGCAGGACTTGGATATAACACTTACACAGAAAGCCTCTGAATCCAATTAGGGCACCGTCGAGCCAACCAGCTGAGTCCAAAGTCCTTTTCTGATATTATTTTTATTAAGATTTTCAATACTGGCCAGAAGGAATGTTGACCGTGTACTAGAATGATGAAAAATGCCCATAACTGAGCTTCAGAAGTAGCTAGTTGTTACAGACTTCCCGGAAGCCACAAAATTATTCTTAACTACTGTTCTTATCAAGTGAGTAGGGGAAAAAAGATTGCCTCTTTGAAGAGTTAGGACATGAAACAAAAGAAAAAAAGGACTAGTCTTCCCTGCTATATCGGGAGTCCCATGATTCCCAGTGATACCCCCCACCCTGAACATAAGCCACAGAAGGTACTTGATAAATATTTACAAAATGAATAACTAAGTCATGCACAAACATTTGGCAATAATTTACAAAGCCTGGCCTATCTAGGCTATGATTTATTTTAGCAGGTCTTTAGATTTTTCACACAGGGGAAATTGTTTCCAACAGCGCTTTCCTGTAGAATTCCAAATATTTTGAAAGATAATATAACAGACACTAAAGTTTGAAATTAAGAAAATATCAAAGCCACCAGAAAGGGTGATTAACACTCAGAAGAATGGTACATGCATTGTTGACAAACTTTTCAGGTGAACAAACACTTGCTGCTTACTATGTAATTTTAAATAATGTAAAAAGACAATAATTAAAGATAAATCATGAAAAAAAAAAAACAGTTGGAATTATTTAGAGGTGAACTTATCTTTTAAGAACTTCCTACTGAGATTTCCCTGGCAGTCCAACACTTCAAATGCAGGTGGTGTGGGTTCGATCCCTGGTTGGCAAACTAGGATCCCATATGCCTCATGACGCTCCCCAACTCCCACCAAAAAAGAACTTCCTATTTTCACCACACAGCGTGAGTGGTGAAAATTATCAGTTTTTAAGAAGCTACTCATCCACACACACCACACTGACATCGCTTTTTGCTCCTCTGAACACTACAAGCACATCAGGCATCCCAGGTTTGCTGATCTTCCCAACCCAGGGATCGAACCCACATCTCTTGTATCTCTTGCACTACGGGCAGATGCTTTACAGCTGAACCATGGGGGAAGCCGCAAGCAACTAGAAAGGAGCTATGAAAAGGTCTGGAGGGGAATAAATGATAGAAGTGGATTATTTCTGATCTGGAGCAATGGAAGCAATGGGATGTCTTTGAAAGCTATTTTTCTGGTCTTCCAGCAGGTTCCAGAAAAACAAAAACATCTCCCTCCACAACAGATACCTGCATAGAGCCACCTGCAATCTCCACTGGTCTCCAGACAATTGCTGGGAGCTGCTGAGGCGAATGAGTACTCAGGGGAGATCCCTGTTATCCTCCAGCAGAAATGCTCTGGACTCAGGGAAGAAACAAAGCAAGAAAGCGGACATCACCGAGAATGAGCGAACAAACCCACATCTGGACTCGGCTCTATTTCCCACCAGGTGGGAAATTGCACAACTTATTTTTATGCTTAAACTTGCAAAAAATTTAAAGAGTTAAAAAAAAAAGTTTTATTTAAAAGACTGGTTGCTTGCTTGGTTAATATAATACTTAGTGATTCATGTTGAAAACCCAGTTATAGAACTGCCTACATGTAGTGGGGCTACAAGTTGTTCCTTTAGCTTTTGTTGTTGTTGCTGTTATAGCTGCCAAGCACAGGAAGTTGCATTTTACTCCTGTTTCCAAATATACCTAATGTCAAAATCTAAAGAGGGAAAAAAGTTCCGCTTTATGACTCTTAACCTCAGATCCTTTGCAGTTAAGGCCTTTAGGTTTAACACAGGTAGCTCAGTCCTTAAGGACTCTAGTTCACTGGGAGAGGTTATCCACTGGACTGGCTAAGAAATCGCTGCAAAGGAAGCCTCTGTTTATTCTGCACCTTTCCCTATTTGAAAGTTAACCAGAACCTTGTGCCCATTCTCTTCACCCCTAGGACCAGATCTCCAGCAAGAAAAATAAGGTTAGACTGGCACTGTGAGACCACAAGTAATTATTCATTAAATCCTGATCTGTTATTTCCATTGTATAAGAAGTTCATTCCTAAGCCTGAGGCTACTGAATTTTGCATCTGAAATATCAGGGTCTTGGGCCAGGTGAAATGCTCTCACTTGGAAGACAGCAGTGTTCTGTGACTTTTAACCTTCCTTAGATTGCGTGTTTAGCAGATTCTAATCTGCAAAATGCCTTAAAAGATGAGAAAGTGACAGAGTCACAATTAGTGGGAGAGGGGGCTTGGCTAAGAGTTTCTGTATGCCCCCACCTCCACCCCATCACTATTAGGATTCAGATCAAGGCCCCCAAAGAACCAGGTCTTTTGTGCAGCTCTTTTGGGGCAGTGTTTTCTATCTCAGCTATATCAAGGTCTAACTTACTTCTGGGCTTCCCCGGTGGCTCAGCAGTAAAGAATACACCTGCAATGGAGAAGACACAGGAGATGTGAGTTTGATCCCTGGGTCGGAAGATCCCCTGGAGGAGGGCACGGCAACCCACTCCAGTTTTCTTGCCTGGAGAATCACACACACACACACACACAGACACACACACACACACAGACACACACACACACACACACACACACACCCCTCCCCCCCGCCTTAATTCTAGGAAACTCCTGGTCCAGAACATGCCTTAAACAATGAAATAATTTCTGACGTTAGGAGAATTTTAAATCCTTTTCAGAAAGGACCTAGGATTGCTAGACTCAGATGCACCCAAATCTTACTTGTGTGCTTACCTCTCTGGAGGGACCTATTCAATTTAAATTAAGAAAATTTGAACCTCAAAAAGGTGAGTGTGCTTTTGAAGCATTATCTTCATGATTTGTGACAAGATGAGCAAGTCCACCCAACTGTGCATCCCAGTGAATAATGTCTTTTAATACAGGATAGGAAGGTCTTCTGCCCATTTTTTGATTGGGTTGTTTGTTTCATTGATATTGAGCTGCATGAGCTCTTTGAATATTTTGGAGATTAATTTCCTGTCAGTTGTTTCATTTGCAAATATTTTCTCATTTGCAAATATTTTCTGAGGGTTGTCTTTTCATCTAGTTTATGTTTTCTGGCCAGCGGGGGGGTGGGGGTGGGGTGGGAGGGTGTTGTTGTGGGATGATGAGTTAGTGTTTAATGGGAACAGAGTTTCAATTTAGGAAGGTGAAAAATTCCAGAGATGGATGAAGGTGAGAGTTGCATAGCATGTGTATGTATTAGGACTACTGAATAGTAGACTTAACTATGGTTAAAATAGTATATTTTATATTATGTGACTTTTACCACAATAAAAAGAAACACACATTTAAAAAAAGAGAGGTAGGAAGGTATCAACGAAAGCCTTCTGAGTATTTTGCAATGTGATGGGATATAACACAAATGTGTTTAGTCACACACGAATCATCTTTGGATTACCAACGCGATTCAATGAGGCTGTGAGAACATTCCTGTTCGGGTTTTACTTTGACAGGTGTTTAAACACTATCTTTCTTTAGCATCCCTATTCATTTCCTTTCTTATTTTAGCAGCTCTTTGTGAAGAGACATGTCACTCTGCTGGATACCAAACACATCTAAGACAATGAAAGCATACCAAGTAAGAAAAATCAAACCCAGCACAGAAAAAGTATATATGGAGTGACATTTGGAAACAAAACATTTCTCTATATAGCATGCCTCACCCTCCAGGGGCCTTGAAGAAGATTATGAAACCAATCAGGTAGCACATATATAGTGGATGACCACACTGGAATTAGGATCTTGATAAGCTATTTTTTTCTCTCTCAGTGTTACTCAAATCAAGTTGGTGTTCCAGTCACAAGATACTGGTAATTATTTCTTATGCAATTATGGTGGCAATGTAATATTCACGTAGACTATTTCCCAATTTCACCCTATAGATACTTTACATTCTACGCTTCACTTCCTGAGTGGCACTGCCTCATGACATTCGTTGATTGCCATTGCTGAAAATCGCCTTCAGAGCATCTTCTCACTCAAGTCATTCCTGTTGAATATGCGGTACTGCTGGAGGTGAGCAGAGAAGAGGCTGGGATCTGTTAGTGAGTGGAATTGAAGAAACCAGAGAAAGATAACAGATCTGAGGTGCTTTATGGGCCACTGTGAATGGACCCCCCAGTTTGCAAACCTGTTTCAAGAACAGGGTTACAGGCTGAATTGTGTCCCCCCAAATTCACATGTTGAAGTCACACCAAAAGCCTCAGAATGTGACTATATTGGATATGGCCTTCAACGAGATAATTAAGGTAAAAATGAGGTCCTATGGGTGGGCCCTCATCCAATATGACTGATGTCTTTATAAGAAGATGATTTTGGACGTAGACATGTGTATGCGCAGAGGAAAGACCCCAAGAGGACACAGGGAGAAGGGGGTGCCTACAAGGCCTCAGAAGAAAACACACCTTGATCTTGGATTTCTGAGTCCTCAGCTCTTGGACTCAAAACTGAGAAAAGAAATTTTGGCTGTTTTGACTCTGACCATTTGTTATAGCTGCCCTGGCAAACTAACACAGGCATTTACCATTGTCTGTAAAGTTATTTATTCAAGGACTTCCCCAACAGTTCAGCAGTAAAGAATCCACCTGCAATGCAGGAGACGCAGGTTTAATCCCTGGGTTGGGAAAACCCCCTGAAGGAGGAAATGGCAACCCACTCCAGCATTCCTGCCTGAAAAATCCCAGGAACACACTGAAAGCGATGAAAACGCCGCATGGCTTTCAACTTCACCTCTACCTCTCCCCACTGAAAAGAGGGGAAAAGAAAGCTTCGTTAAAGACTTCTGCTCTGCCGACTGGATGGCGGCTTTGTAAATTAAAACATCATCGTTTGGAAAATGAGGTATAAAGTGTTCTGATATTCTGTGGTTGGATGACTCAAGAGGGGGTCGGTTTTCTAAAAGTGCACAGTTCTAGATTCTTTTCCAAATCTCCAGTTCGATTTTATCCTTTTCATGTTTTCTTTCCAAAAACTGGCAGCCAAGTACTTTCCAAGAGACAGAACACCAGTCGCGCACATATGAATACAATTCCGTTTTAGAAGACGTTAGGAAAATGAGGCTCAGCTCAGTCTGGCCCACAGGAACATTCGACGTGAGCTCCGTTAACTCCTTCTTCCAAGTTTCCATCCTCAGCCGGCTCCTCCACAGACAGCCCGGCATGTCAGCACAAGTAAACTTTACAGATGTAGAGGAAATTTTGAAAAACACAAAAATAGATGGAATCAGCAACAGCGATCCTGAATTGTCCCGTCACGTTGTCCCTTCTCAGCCCCGTGGTGGCTACCCAGCTATGGTCAGAAGCACTTTTATTCTAGAAGGAAGGTCCGAGGCCAACTCAGCAGGCCCACCTCAGAACACCTCAGGCAGTCAACGGAGGCCTTCCTAGGAGAGGCTGAGAGACTCTTTAGAAAAAGCTTTTAAGAGAACTGACTAGAATTTACTTCACAATGGGCAAGGTACTGCAAATAGGCCCACCGTTGACAGGAAAGACCCCTGAAGTACAGAGGCAAAAATAAAAAGCTAAACGTTTCCAAAAAGGAACATATGAAAAGAATTTTTAAATAAACGACTGCTTCCTTTTGGAGTTTTCAGAATGTGCTGCCTACATCTCTGAAGGGCTCGGCCTTCTTTTTAGAAATACGTTTCAGTCAAATCTTTCTTGCAGTTCCTCCCACTCATTATTAAACACCTGTTTTCATCCAGTGCCCTGTTCTTTGACTTTGGTTCCTCCTTCAGTAATTAGACCACAGCTACCTCCAATGCAGTTCACAGGGGTCTTCCTGAAAAGGCAACAGAATTGAAATTCTATGACTTTCCCTTAAATACTAACTGACCTTCTGAAGCCTCTTTCCCTTTGAATGTAACTACATTTAGCTCAAACGTGACTACTGTGGGAAATGAATTATTTTGCAGCTAATAATATCAATAAAATGTACGCAAGATTTTCTGGCAATGAGATTTCACCAAAATTGTACTTGGAAATGGGAATACTTGCTTCTGAACAGGACATGTTAATGAGCAAATCCATCAAGGCACTGGGTACAGAACATCAGTGTTTTTTAACTGGACTCTCTGTAATTTCTACCTCAAGTCAAGACAAGATACACATTGCTGGCAAAGAAATTTTGATCTGAAGCCACCCTCTGAATATTACTAATCTCCAAAGGAGCTTTCTCACAAGAATCTTCTGGAACACTTGTTAAAAAACCAGATTCCAAGACCCCTCTTCAAAAGATTCTGATTTTGCTCATCTAGAATATGGAGCCCCAAATTGAGTGTTTTTAGCAAGCATGTAGGTGATTCTCACAATTGGACAAGTTCATGAAATACTAACCTTTAATTGTAACACGCTAGGTTTCTGTTTGGACCAGTATCCCACATCCTTAAAATGCACAAAATACAGGAAAATTACAGTTATTCTAAACAGACCTTAAACATGTATCTTTTAAAAAAAATGGTAGCAGATTATTATCAAAATAAACTCTGGCTGCTCAAAGGGTAAGGAATCCATCTGCAATGCAGGAGACTCAAGTTCAGTTCCTGGGTTGGGAAGATCCCCTGGAGCAGGGAATGGCAACCCACTCCAGTATTCTTGCCTGGTGAATTCAATGAACAGAGGAGCCTGGTGGGCTACATTACATGAGGCTGCAGAGTCGGACATGATTGAGCAAATAACACTTCCACTATTCAAACATTTTAATAAGTCTGTTCAGCTATGAAACTTGTAAACTTTCATAAAACATTTTTTACATTGTGATAACAAAAGTAGGTCAAAGTCAAGTTCTTGTGGGACAATCATCCAAGAAAGTCTTGAAATGAATAAAAATCTGCTAAACTTCTAAAAAATAAAGTCTTCTAAAAAAAGAGAAAAAGTTAATCATGATGGATTATAAGTGGCAATGGGTGTTTGCACATATACAGTAAGTTTGCTTTTGCTAGCTTTATGACCCACCCAAGCAATCAAGTATGAAGGCAGGAAAAACAGGTACTAACACAAGGTGTGTGGGGGTGGGGGGTGGGGAAGGGGACTTCCTTGGTGGTACAGTGGATAGGAATCCGCCTGCCAATGCAGGGGATACAGGTTTGATCCCTGGTCCAGGAAAATTCCACAAGCTGCAGAGCAACTGAAGCCTCAGCTGTGGAGCCTGGGTGCTGCAACTCCTGAAGCCCGTGCATCTGGAGCCTGTGCCCGGCAACGAGAGAAGCCACCACAATGAGAAGCCCATGCACCACGACAAAGAGCAGACCCTGCTCACTGCAACAAGAGAAAGCTGATGTGCCGATGGGCAGCAAGAAAGACCCAGTGCAACAATTTAAAAGGGGGGAGGGGCTTCCCTGGTGGTCCAGTGGCTGGGAGTCCACCCGCCAATGCAAGGGGCATGGATTCGATTTCTGGTTGGGGAAAGACTGCACATCCATGGGATAACTAAGCCTGTGTGCCACATTTACTGAAGCCCACTCGCCCTAGAGCCCACGCTCTGCAACAAGGGAAGCCACTGCAATGAAAAGCCCACACACCAAAACTAGTAGAGGAGCCCCCGTCACTGCAACTAGAGAAGGTTCGCACACAGCAACGAAGACGATGCAGCCAAAAATGAGAAAGAGATAAATTTTAAAAAACGAAAGAAAGAAAGAAAATCCCCAGGAGCTTTTCTCAAGAAGCTATCTGTGTGCTCGGCCAAAATAAGGAAATAGATGCAGGGAAAACGTCAGACATGGCTCTAGCTATCTGGAGATCCAACAGAAGAGGGAAATAGTAGAAATCCCCAGAATGATGAGACGAGAGATCCCAGGGCAACAGCCTATTTCCTATTTAGAGGAAATAGGGCCCAAATTGGAACAAAGACCTCAGATAAACTTCTCAAAGAAGAACTTGAAAGAATAACGAAATTGTCTGGACATACTGAGAAGAGACCTATGTAACTGGGGGAAGGTTTGGGGATGGGAATACAGGATCCTCAGCCAAAACATTAGTAGGGAAAGCAAAAGCAAGGCAGGCAGGAAAAAGGAACCACGGTTTACCTCAAGGCTTAGCTGTCATCAGCTTTTATGTAGTTATAAGTGATACTGATCTAATCTAAAGGACAACAGAAAAATGTTGGGAAGATGAGAACATCATCAAAGGATGGGAAATGCATGACTGGGGTGGGGGCAGGGGTGAGACAGTTTGAGAAAGGAATGTGTCAAGCTGAACAGCCAATAATTAACATTGTAAACACAGTATTTAGAGATTGGAGGCAAAATACTAAATCAGTTTAAATGACTCTACGTTTCTTGGATGCCATTTAACTTTCCAATCACGGCCTATCACTCTACTAATATATGACACGGTCAAATAGACTATTCATTTATTCAGCAGTTTTTTGTGTCCAGACCCATCTAAGAATAAGAAGGGTCTTCGTTGGTGTCTCAGACGTTAAAGAATCTGCCTGCAATGTAAGAGACCAGGGTTTGATCCCTGGGTCAGGAAGATCCCCTGAGAAGGGCATGGCAACCCACTCCAGTATTCTTGCCTGGAGAATCCCATGGACAGAGGAGCCCTGCAGGCTACAGTCCACGGGGCTGCAAAGAGTCGGACACGACTGAGTGACTAACACGCTCGTGTTCACAGGAATAAGAAGACACGCTGGTAGACAACACAGGTAAGTCCTTCGCTCTTGGAGCTTAGGTCCTAGTGAAGGGAGGCAAAGAAAAAACAACCACATAAACAAGATAATCTGAGTGATAAGTGCAATGACAGAGAAGTGTGACTGAGGGGTGGGCAGGAGAGGTTCCTGTGAAGAGGGTGATGCAGGAGCTAAAAACGAGGAGCCAGCTTTGGAAAGAGACAGAGGCAGAGTGTCTCAGATCTCCTGGACTTACAGGAAGCAACTGCCAAAGTCATGGGTAAAAGTGAGCCAGGCTTGTGAGATGACGGGAAATGGAACTGAAATTGTTGGGGTTAATAGTGAGGGGCAACGTAGTGGAGATGAAGTCAAGAGTTGGTGGTTTAGTCACTAAGTTGTGTCTGACTCTTGAGACCCCATGGACTGTAGCCCACCAGGCTCCTCTGTCCATGGGATTTCCCAGGTAAGAATACTGAAGTTGACTGCCATTTCCTTCTCCAGGGGATCTTTCCGACTCAGGGATCAAACTCGGGTCTCCTGCATTGCAAGAGGTCTCCTGCACTGCAGGTGGATTCTTTACTGACTGAGCCACCAGAAAAGTCAGAGAGATGGGAGGAAATCAGGGATCACATGGAATCATGTATGGCTTTGAGGATGCCAGGGTGAAATCCAGATTTTATTCTAAATGCAACAGCAAGTCATAGGAAGGTCTTGTGTAAGGAAGTGACATGATTCATGCTTTTAAAAAATTATTTTGGCTGTTGTGTGGGAAATGAATTGCACAAGGTTGAGAACACAAGCAGGATACAAGTGCGAACTTACCGAGGTTAGGCACGCAATGGATGGACCGTAGAGAGAGATGGTGGATTGGACGGTGGCAGTAGACAGAGTGAGAGGGAAGTGAGCAGACTTTGAGATGTACTCTCAAAGAAGAATGGGCAGGACATTCTAATAGATCAACGTGAAGAGGAAAGGGAAAACCCAAGGATGAATCCTAGATTTCTGGCTAGAATGAGTGAGTGATTAAGAGGTATTTTGCTGAAATGTAGAAAGTCAAAGGAAGAACCAGTTGGGAGGGCAAAATCAAGTCTTTCATTGAACTTCCCTGGTGGCTCAGATGGTAAAGCGTCTGTCTACATTGTGAGAGACCTGGGTTCGATCCCTGGGTTGGGAAGATTCCCTGAAGAAGGAAATGGCAACCCACTCCAGTACTCTCGCCTTGAAAACCCCATGGATGGAGGAGCTTGGTGCAGGCTACTATCCATGGGGTCACAAAGAGTCGGGCACGACTGAGCAACTTCACTTCACTTGTGAGATGCGCATTAAGGATTCAAGCAGATCTGTGAAATAGGCAGTTGTCTATTTGAGCCTGGAGCATGAAGAAAGGGCAGATCTGCAGATACAAACTTGGGCATCACCCAGGCACCTCCCCCGCCAGGTCAGGTGTTCATTCCAGCTTGTTGGATTTTCGGAGTCTACCTCTTGCTTCTTGTCTTCAGTCTACCCCCACGAAATCAGTACTGCAAGCAGCCAGGCAAATTTAGCCCTTTAAAGAAAAGCTCTCATCATCTCTCACTTAATAAAAAGCCTTCCATCATTCTCACCACCTGCGCCCCCCATGTCTTACACTCTTGCCTTCCTGCCCTCTCCAGCTCAGGTTGAATTCTTGTTCCTCTTCTGTCATTTTTAGCCTCCCAGGTCTGCCCCCACAGTTTTCTGGCATCCCTTTCCCTTCCAGCCCCATTTCTGCACATCTTTACTAAGTGTCTCCTTGGTTTGAATCCTGTGGGCAAAGTCTGTGCCTGATTTATCTTTGAATCTTTCCTCCAAAGTTTAGCCCGGTACCTTACACATAATTACTCCAGTTCCAGAAACTGCTTGTTAGATGAAGGTGCCACTCTTTCTCCTCACTATCCCCTCACAAAATGAGTTGATTTGTAGGAATATCTCAAAACTGTCCTAGTATTAAGGCTTCCAGTGTTATAGCTGATAGAACGCTTACATGAATAAACACATCCAGTCCCTTCAAATGGAGATAAATGAAGGAGTAATTTACAAACATAAGTGATAATGGTCAGATCCGACTTCGAAGTCATATTATCTGCCCATTCCCTTCTGGGAAACAAAAGCTATTTCAGTTTTGGTTCCCCTGCTTCAGATGGGGGTGGGGTGGGGCAACCAAGAAGTGTTTCTTTTCTTAAGACTATTTCCATCTCAATATCACTTTTCTATAAGTTGAGTCTTCACTAAATATGATTCTTTATTTCCAAGAATAGAAACTCACAGTCAGTTACACTAAAGTCCCTAGGACAAGAAAGTATGTTGGAACCTTTCCTCTATTTAAATTACACAGGCTTAATTAAAGGATCAACAATTCAAGTTTCTTATCTCCTTCCCTCCTGCATTAAGTAAGCAAAGGATGAAGTCTGACTCGCCCATCAGTTGTTATCTTTTCAGACAGCTGAAGATAAAATAAATTTATGTTAAAAACATCACTGCTGACAGTGACTGCAGCCTTGAAATTAAAAGATGCTTGATCCTTGGAATAAAGGTTATGACAAACCTAGACAGCATACTGAAAAGCAGAGACATCATTTTGCCAACAAAGGTGCAGAGTCAAAGCTGTGATTTTTCAAGCAGTCATGTATGGATGTGAGAGTTGGACCATAAAGAAAGCTGAGCGCCAAAGAACTGATGCTTTAGAATTGTGGTGCTGGAGAAGATTATTGACAGTCCCCTGGGCAGCAAAGAGTTCAAACCAGCCAATCCTACAGGAACTCAACCCTGAATATTCACTGGAAGGACTGATGCTGAGGCTGAAGCTCCAATACTTTGGTTACCTGATGGGAAGTGCCAACTCATTGGAAAAGACCCTGATGCTGGGAAAGATTGAGGGCAGCAGGAGAAGGGGGCAACAGATGATGAGATGGTTGGATGGCATCACCGACGTGATAGACATGTGTTTGCACAAACTCTGGGAGATAGCAGTGAAGGACGGGGAAGCCTGGCGTGCAGCATTCCACGGGGTTACAAAGAGCCAGACACAACTGAGCAACCCAACAACAACAAAAAACCATTCAGGATATTACTCACTGGCCAGACCTGATGGGCAACAGACCAAAGAGAAGTAATAAGGTACAAATTTGTGTTCATTTTCTTTTTCTCCAGTGGATTGACATTTTTCTTAGTCAAAGAAAAAAAAAACTAAAAAAGCAGGTTTACTATAGGCTATAGTAGGACCTATATTTTTGTTTTATCATTGAATTCACAGGAAATAGTAAAACTGGTTGAAAAACAGTCATTGACCTTAAAGCTGAGTCAGAGTCCATGACAGCTGGAGAAAAACTGATACACCTGCAGGTCAGCTATGGCTTTAATTCCAGAGGAGGTCCCGGTGGATGCTGCGCATGGAAACTCTGGCCTTGATCATGTCCAAAGCAGAGGAAAGCCATGACTGTCACACTTTTCATAAATGAATTTCCTCTTTGTCTGCCTGTATAGATTTTTCTCCATGCACATATTTTAAAACTAGAATTATATAACTTCAAATAACTGCTTTTTCACATTCTTACACTATTTATTATGAAAATCGCTTTATAATAATATTGTTACATCATTTGTAACTGGCCAGTTTTATTACATGACTATATCTCAGCTGGGATTCCCTCAGCGGTAAGAAGCTGCCTGCCAATGCAGGAGCCATAGGTTCGATCCCTGAGTCAGGAGGATCCCCTGGAGAAGGAAATGGCAACTCACTCCAGTAGTCTTACCCGGAAAATTTCATGGACAGAGGGGCCTGATGGGCTACAGTCCATGGGTTGCAAAAGAGTCAGACAAAACTTAGTGACTAGACAACAACAAATCTCAACTAATTAATTATATTGTTTGACTATTAGGTTATTTCCGATTTGGGGCTTTGAGAAACATTGCTCCAGTGAGCAATGTATAACATGCACATTTTTAGATTTTTAATACATAATACCAAGCTGCTCTCCTGGTTGCGGTTGTTGTTCAGTCAATCAGTCATGTCCGACTCTTTGTGACCTCGTGGACTGCAACACACCCAGGTTTCCCTCTCCGTCACCATCTCTCAGAGCTTGCTCAAACTCATGCCCATCGAAGTGATGCCATTCAACCATCTCACCCTTCATCATTTCCTTCTCCTCCTAACCTCGATCTTTCCCAGTATCAGGGTCTTTTCCAATGAGCTGGCTCTTCGCATCAGGTGGCCAAAGTATTGGAGCTTCGGTTTCAGCATCAGTCCTTCTAAAGAATATTGAGCGCTGATTTCCTTTAGGATGGACTGGTTGGATCTCCCTGCAGTCCAAGGGACGCTCAAGAGTCTTCTCCAACACCACAGTTTAAAAGCATCAATTCTTCGATGTTCAGCCTTCTTTATGGTCCAGCTCTCACATCCTGTACCAATTTCAACTACCACAAGACAACATCTCCCAGAAATCATTCCTTTTAATCTTTACTAAATTCATAGGTGATCACTGGCATCCATTTTTTTTCACTGAACTGCTTAAATTTTACTCATTATATCAAATGGTCGCTTGCATTTCTTCTTTGGTTGAGTAATGTGGGCAAGTTAATTCTTATGCTTCACCTGTCCTCATCTGCAAAACGTAGATATTCCAGTATGACCAGTGTCCTTATAAAAAGACAGCTATGAAGACGACATAAGAACACCATGTGTTCACAAAGACAGAGATTGGAGTTATGCTGCTGCAAGCCAGCGAACATGAAAGATTGTCAGCAAACCACCAAGAGCTAGGGGAGACGGAAGGAAGGATCCCCGACAGGATTTAGAGAGTAGCCCTGCCAAAACCCTAATGTTGGACTTCTAGCCTCCAGGATTCTAAGACAACACATTTCTTCTGTTTTAAGCCCCCAAGTTAGTGGTAGGTACTTCATTACAGTAGCCCTGGGAAACGAATACACCAAGTAACTTAGAAACACATTCTAGTGTCTGCCCAGATGACTGTTTAGCCCCCGAGCGCTTCTCAGATAGTTATCACTTGCCCCTGTCACATCTGTCAGATAACTTGGTGCCCAATCACATGGGCTGAAGACCAAGGACAACATGTGTGCAATTGAGACCGTATGTCTTGGAAATACCTAAGAACACTGACTCACAGCGAATAGTTTATTGAATTTGCCAACGCTGTGTTCACTTTCTGGGAAGCTAGTAATTGTATATTTTTGTTCATTTTTGAAAGGGCAGTGATTCACAGTATGAACTATGCTGTTTTCATGTAGCAGCATTTAGCTGTGCCTACCTTGAAGGAAAAACTGTGAGGTTTAAACAACTATAGATTATCCATGAGTCTGTCCTTTTGTCTTGATTTCATTGCCATATTTAGTGAGACTGCAGCTTGTCCAAGTTTGGAAAATCACTATGCTCCTTGGCTTAAAAAAAACTAAACCAGAAGTATAGTTTATTCCATACTTTGCTAAAAAATAAGTCTTCACTAGGAAAATAACTGTTATGTTGAATGAACATATGAAATATGATTTAAGACCTAATTTTCCTTTTATAGTATCAGAAGGAGAGAAGAGTCGAGAAGTATCACCAATCTCACAGGACACCTTGTTGTAACATACTTTCCCCCACAATCTGTTTACATCCCTGATTTATTCTCCTCCTCTCAAAGAATACCCTCTAAAGCCTGTGACTGGTGCCTGAAATTCTAAAAACGATCCTGTTGTTGTTTTTTTAAATAATGGGCACTGCCTTCTGGCAGATATGATTTAAAAGCAAAACTGACAGTAGCTTTTTCACAATTCTTTTACAGTGCCAAGTACTGTGTTAAATGCCTTTATGGATATCACTGCACTAAACTTTATGAAACTCTATGAAGGGTAGCGAGGTATGTCCTGATGAAGAATTTAAAGTTCAAATTACGTTATGTTACAAGATCTAGTAAACAGCACTTCGGGTTTATATCCAGGGCTGCCTGAATCACAACGTATTTCCATGCCCTATGCTCTCGTTTTCCCAGAGTCAGAGTGTGAAGGGCAAGAGCACGGGGCGAGAAGGGAAGCAGGAAGGTGTCTCAACAGAGAAGAGAGAGAAGAGAAGCACTGAGGACAAAGAGCTGGCATCTTCTAATTTTGCCTAAGGCCTTCCTTGAACCATTTAGATGTGCTCTATTACGATGGCACGAATGGTATTACTGAGCACTTGAAATGAGGCTAATATACTTGTGTGTATAAAATGCACACAAGTCTTTAAAGACTTAATATGAAAAAGAATGCAAAATATCTCACTAACATCTTTATTTTGATTACATGGTGAGTGATAATAACTAGATATACTGCATTAGATAAAATGTACTATTAAAAATTTAAGTGCAGATATTAATGGTAGTTACTCTATATGGATGTTGTGAGGATTAAAAAGTTAATTCAAGGGAGGGGGGTTCATGTTTGGGAACGCATGTAAGAATTAAAGATTTTAAAATTAAAAAATAAATAAATAAATAAAATTTTTTAAAAATTCAAATAAAATTAAAAAAATTTAAAAAAAACTTAATTCAAGTAAAGCACTTGGAATAATTCCTGACTCATAGTGAATTCACAATTATGGCCAATAGATATTTTGAAAACTTTTTGTTCATGATCTCTACTCAGTTTTCTATTTGAGTGTTTGCCTTTTTCTTACTGATTTCTTTCTCAGATTTTTAAGATGTCTTACTACATTAAAATATTAATCATTGTTTTCTATATACAATGCACATTTTTTTCAACTTTATGATTTCCTTTTTCAAGTTGCGGACGGTTTTTTGCCAGGCAGTTTAAGGATTTAATATCATTATTCACTTTAAATGAGAATCACTTACAGAGATTAAATGTCAAATATGAGAAAAATAGCAAAGGAAAACATGTTTCTTAATAACTCCAGTTAAGAAAGAAAAGGATAGGTATGACTCTATAAAATTTTGAAGTTTTAACATTAAAAAAAATCAAACAAACATGAGGTAAGAAAAACACAGAAAAATATTCACAATATATGATAGATACAGACTAATCTTGACATACAAATCTTTGAGAAAAGAAAATATAAAATAAGGAAAGGCTATAAATAAGCAGTTCAAAGAAAAAGAAATACAAACATCCTATTTCACTTATAATCAAAATGAGATACCACTTTTTTACATATAGATTTACAAGGATTTTTAAAAAGTTAATTATGCACAATATTGCGGTCCCATACGGTTGGCTCAGTCGGTAAAGAATCTGCCTGCAATGCAGCTGACCCAGGCTCTATCCCTGGGTCGGGAAGACCCTCTGGAAAAGGGAATGGCAACCCACTTCAGTATTCTTGTATGGAGAATCTCGTGGATAGAGGAGCCTGGCGAGCTATGGTCCATGGGGTCGCAAAGAGTCGGACATGACTTAGCGACTAAACAATAAGAATTGTGCAAGAATGTTTACTGCGCAAAGGCAACCAGACAAGAGGGAGAGTTGGACTGAAGTCCTGCTACTGAACTGCTAGTTAAACCATATTCCTGCAGTACTGCCTCACCCAGAGGGAGTGACTTCTATTTCTTACAAAGGACCGGGTGCTTCAAGAGAGATCCTGATATGCAGTGCTGGTGAGAGGGCAGAAAAAGGAAATCTCATCCAGCGAGAAAATATACTGATACAGCTCTTAGGGAGTAATCTGGCAAAGTCTATCAAAATAAAACATATTAACCCAGCAATTTCATTGCTATGATTTTACTGGTACACAGAGTGTAAGAAGTTTGGATAAGGATGATCATTTCAACTTTGTTCATAATAATACACACAAAACAACCTAGAAACAATATAAAAATACAAACAAAATATAAAAACACAATAGAGTTCTTTTTAAAGGAAATTATGATATATCCACATATTACAATATTGTTTATAAATTAAAAAGCATTAATATGAAATATTTTCAAGTTACATTGCATGAAAAATCTCAGCCTCTAGAGCAGTAAGCATACTATTCTTGCTGGTATTTTGATAAAGATATATACATGAAGGAAAACTGGAGTGAAAAAAAGTTGTTCATGCTTAGTTATAATTTTAAAGGGACTGAGGGGCCTAGAAAGGAATAAAATTCACTTTTATCCTGTCTGAATTGTCTTGTAAAGTTTGACTTCTGAACTTTATGCATGTTATTTTCATTAAGAAAAACAGACAATCAATTTTTGTTTTATGATTTCTTCTAATATGGACTTTGCAAGGAAATGGATAAACATCCTGGGCAGGACAAAAATAAGTCTCTGATCAAACTACGGAAACACAGAGAGATACAGGTTCTACCATGGCCTAGGCATGAACTTATATACTTTATTCATTTGTTCTCTCATCTCCTAAAAGTGAGAAAAGAGGTTCTGTCTGCCCTTTCAACTCAAGGGGTAATGCAAAATCACCCAAGAGCTGATCTGTTGCACAGTGAGCATGGGGTGGGGCTGAAGACTGAAAGAAATAGTTACTAGGCTCAGATACCATCCTTCCAACAACAGAGCCAGAGCAGCATGCAATTTTTGAAGTTAAAAAGAATAAAAATAATCTCTCATTCACATAATCATTGGCTTAAAGTAGTCAGACTGCATTGAGAATATGTGTTGACTAATTCATATGCTCAACAAACTTCTTTTGTATCCAATCTATTATGCCCTGTACTTGGCAGTGAGATTACTGTAAGTCTCAACTCTTCTAAGGCATGAGGTTAGAGAGCACGGAAACCACGCTATCTGGGGACACACTTGTTTAGCCTGTGCTTAGAAATAATAAATCTAATCCTCAATAAAATAAAAGGAAATCAAAACCAGCAACATATAAATAGGATTATATATCATATTCAAGTAGACTTTATATCCCAAGAATACAAAGTTGGTTTAACATCTGAAATATTAATAGAATGAAGGACAAAAATATGCCATATTAATAGAATGAAGGACAAAACCCTTATGATCATCTCAATAAGGGCAAAGAAAAAGCCTCTGACAAAATCTAACATTTGCATGATAAAGACGCTCAAAACTAAGACTAGAAGGGAACTTCTTGATAAAGGGCATCTATGAAAAACCCACAGCTAACATGACACTTAATGTTGAAAGACTGATTGCTTTCCTCCTTAGATGAGGAACAAGACAAGAATGTTCACTCTTGCTTCTTCTCTTCAACATTATACTCTATAAAAAGTGAGGGCAATTAGACAAGGAAAAGAAAAGACATTCAGATGGAAAAGATGAAGTAAAAGTATCTCTATTTGCACATGACCTTGTATATATATCTTGTATATAATATGATCTTGTATATAGCAATGCTAAAGAAGCCACTAAAGAAATATTAGGACTAAAAAACTGAGTTAAGCAAATTTACAGGCAACAAGATCAATATATAAAACTCAATGTATAAATCAATATATAAAAATGTATATTCTATCACTGGCAAGCAACATTCTGAAGGTGAAATAAGAACACAATTTCATTTAAACTAGCACAAAATGATAAAAATACTGATAAACAATAAATTTAACAAAGGAACAACAAGCCTTAATACACTGAAAACTAATAAACATTGTGGGAAAAAATCAAAGATCTGAATTAAATGGAAAGACACTGTCCATGTCCATTCCTTGCCTTTATGGGTTGAAACACTTCATTGTTAAGAGAACAGTATCACTCAAATTAATCTACAAGTTCAACACAATCCCTATCATACTACACATAAAAACTAACTTAAAATGTATCACAGACCTAAATGTATGAGCTAAAATTATAAAACTTTTCAAAGAAAACGTATGTGTAAATCTTGTTGTTGGTTAGGCTATGGTTTCCCAGCAAGGAAACCAAAAATGCAAACAACAATAAAACATATAAACTGGACACAATAAAAAATTTCAGTTGCCAATCATAGGATCAGAAAAGTGAAAAGGAAGAAAAAGTGAAAAGACAACCTAGAGAAGGGGAAAATATCTGCAAATCACATTATCTGATAAGGGATTTGTATCCAGTATACAAAGAACTCTTATAACACAATAATAGGAAGTCAAATTGCTAATTAAAGTTAGGCAAAAGATCTGAATAGACATTCTCCAAAGAGGATATACGAATGGCCAATAAGCACACGAAAAGATGCACAATGTCATTAGAAATCAGGGAAATGCAAATCATAATCACAATGAAATATAACTTCACACCTATTGGATAGCCATAATCAAAATATAATAACAAATGTTGATGAGGATGCAGAGAAACTGGAACCTTCATACACTGCTGGTGGCAATGGAAAATGGTACAGCCACTCTGCAAAGCAAGCAGTTCCTTAAAACATAACACAAATGTAGAATTAACATATGACCCAGCAATTCCACTCCTATAAATACTGCTGTCACCCAAGAGAAATGAAAATACACTCAAGAAAAACTTTTACCTGAAGATCATGGCAGTACTATTCAGAGAGACAAGAAGTAAAAATATTAATAACCCAAATGACCAACTGACAGATGGATAAATAAAATGTGGTACGTTAATACAGTGGAATATCATTAGGCAATACAAAACAAATGAGGCACTGATACAGGCTACACACGGCAGACCCTTGAAAACATCATGCTAAGTGAAAGAAGCCAGTCACAGAAGGCATGTTGTGTTGTATGATCCCACTTACATATATTCTTCCTACAGAGACAGAAAGAGGATTCGTGGTTAATTAGGTCTAGGAATGGAGGGTTGAGAAGGATGGGAATAGGGACTGATGGTTGCAGAACACTGTGAAAATACTGAAAAACGGTATGCTAATTATATGTCAATAAAGCTGTTTTAAAAAATAGAAACAATGACTCTAATTGCATGTTTTCAGCAATAATTAATTATCACTGGTCTTCTTAGAGCCCAGAGAAATAGTCGCGGTCCTAAACTGAAGGGTTCAAGAGGGTCTGAAATGGACAAAGAGAAGCAAGCTAACCTGTGGCCCACAGAGCTGATTTTCACAAAAGCCCAAGTCGAGTAACAGCTGTAAACTATCCTACTCTGTGCTACAATTGACTCCTTAGACTCAGATTCTGTTAAGCATTTAACATGGGAATTATCTTCACCACTGTAATCCCTAGCAGCCACTCTAGACTAAAACACCTAGTAGATAACAGATCACATGGAACAAGGATCTTCATACCACTCGTGAAGCCACTGGCAAACAGCTAACAAGGAGTCAACAAGATACTTGGAAGAGTAGAGGGTTTGATGTTTTCAGACTCAGAGAAGAACACCAACGTGAATACAAAACCTAGATATGGCAATCACAGGTTCTGTTTTTGTTGTATTTTTCATTTTTGTTTGGAATCTGATGGCAAAACTTCAGGGAAATGGAGTGATAATAATACACTGAGAGGACCTAAGCGGGTTATCATTAGAAAATCGGACTGCTTTTAACCATCAAAAAACCAACCAAACAAAACTAAGAAACCCTCTACTCATGACGTTTGGATTGAACACTTCAATATATACAAGCTTTTAATCAACTAAACAGAGGACCTGTTATTTAATTATAACACCATTCCATGAGATATTTCTTTGAAATATCTTTTATGGTCAAGCACAATTTTTTAAGTTACTTTTTGTCTTAATAAACTGCCCAATCTTTTGACATGATTAATCAGTGTATTAGGAATTATAGCAATCTGGGTGTTTTTTGCTGTACTGGGTAAGAGTTAGGAGGGCTTACCAGGGGGCACGGTGGTAAAGAATCCACCTGCCAATGCAGGAGACACAAGAGAAATAGGTTCAATCCCTGGGTCGGGAAGATTCCCTGGAGAAGGAAATGGCAACCCACTCCAGTATTCTTGCCCTGAAAAGGCCATAGACAGAGGAGCCTGGTGGGCTACCGTCCATGGGGTAGCAGACTGTAATAGAGCTGAGCACTCACACAACCCAAGTGGTTGTGTTTTAGGATTCTACTCTGCATCTTAGCATCATTTATGTAACATTCCTTGATTTTTATAAAAGCAAAATTCGCTTTTTACATATTAACCCTAACAATACTGTGTGGCTAAAGAACTAAATTCAGAGCAGTACTCTATACCTACTGTACCAGAGTACTCATCTAATTCTATGTTTTGCCAGTGCAGAAATTTAAATATATAACTCTTTCTTGAAAGAAGTCACACTGCTTTAAAGACAAATGAGAGTAAGTCTTAATTGCACAAAATAGTTTATACTAAGATTAAGATCCTAATGAACACTCCCCTCCAAAATGCCCCCAAACACTATCAATATGAAGTCTCTTCTGTTCCAACCTTGTCATGAACAGTAAGGGAAGGTGTGATTTCTTCTGGACTCTGATTTCTCTCCTTTGCAGAGGGGTTGGTTCTCCTGAGGCGAAATCTTATAATATATCAAGGAGTGAAGTTCTGCAATCTAAACCAACCCAAGTGGGGTGAAGCTGGAATGGTAGAATCCTATCGAGTTAGAGACATCCTGGAGCTGATTAAAAACAAAAAACAAACAAAAAAAACTTCATCTGCGCCCTGTCATTTCCTTTCAGCAAGATCCCTTTGATGTTTACTCTATTTGCAAAGTGCATCAAATATCTCAAGAAATAACGTAAATCTTCCCTCTGAGGATTTTTTTAATTCTTGACGGAAAAAAAATGTCAAAATAATACCTTTCAAACTTGTCTCATTGTCCAAGCACAAGTATCCCCATCAAAAGGTTGTTTGTCCCTACACTACTGGAGAAACGCCAGACATACGTACCTTCCTTCCTTTTTTTTTTTAAGAAAATGAAAAAATGATACTTCAAACGGGGCAATAGACTTCAGAAACATTACACATGTTTCCATAAAACTAGATAACTGAGTTCATGAAAAGTTTCCCCTAGTTTTACAGCCTGTCTAATAAAAAGCATCATTTAAAACAATTAAGCTTTTTTCTGTTACTAAGTATTCAACATTCTGCCTGGATAAGAGAGGGCAATCAGCACTCTACTCCGAAAAAACAAACCATAAATCAGTTGACAAGCTTGAAAGAATTCAGTTCTAGTCTGCTCAGAAGCCAAGTGTGAATACAGAGAAACCTGTTGGCGCGTTTATCTTGCTCTTTAAGTTTCGCCTTTTAAAAACAAAGCAATACGCATATGGCGTTTCTCGTAAATTTCAGGCTCAGAAGTGATTCAGACCGACCCGAAAGCGAGGCATCTCCGACAGAAAATGGAGCCTGTGCCTTTAAGGTAAAATCGGCTGGATCCCAAAAGGCATTCCACTTTTCCACGACAAAGAGTTTGGGGGAGCGCTACCTCTCGGGTTTCTCGGAGGGACTCGGCCGGTGCGGGCAGAGCCCGGCTCGCCGCAGAGCCCTCGGCCGCCCCCGCTGCCCTGAGCCGGTCCCGCGCCCGCGCGGCGGGAGCGCATCGCGCGCGCCCCGGACTCACCGCTGCTGGGCTGCGGGGACAGCGTGGAGACCGAGGTCTGGCCCATGTCTCGGGTCGCAGGGCCAGCTCCGGCGATCACGCGGCTCTTTCGGTCCTTGGATCATGGGTCCGCTCGCAGACAGAGTTCCAAGCGTTCATTTCCCAGTCGGTGCGGAGCTGCCCGCCGAGTCCCCTCACCTTCTCCCCCTTCGCGGGTCTCCCAGTCCGGCCGGCCGCAGCCGGCGCGGCGGATCCTGCCCAGCGGATGCCTGTCATTCCTCTATGCAGATTAGCTGGGGTCAAGGGTCACGGGGGAGGAGAGAGGGGGAGTGGGCGACTGGGGCGGTGGAATGAGGGGGCGAGGAAGTGGGCAGGGGAGAGGCTCGGGCTGGTCCGGCCGCGCCTGCGGGGTCTGTGAGCCCCGCAACCCCCCACCCCACCCCCCAATAGCAGAGAGTTCGGGCGACTCCCCATTAAACTTAAAAGGTTCACTGGCAAATGATCCTTTAGGGCTAGAAGAAAAGGAATTAGAGTACTTAGTCACGGTACTTAATTTAAGAAAATTTGTTTCTAGAAAGTTAGTTCCTTCCTCTCATTGCTGTTATGTGTGCGGTTGTTTTTTTTTTTTCTCGTTTTAAAAATCTTCCTTTTAACAAATAGAATTTTGCAGTATTAGTGGCCTCAATCAGGTTGAACAGTGAATCTGAATGATGGGTCTATGTGTCAGATCAACAAAGGATACACTTTGCTCTCTACCATCTACACTCGGCGATGCTCACCTCTCCTATATTCAAAAGAATCACTGTGAGACTATGAAACTGTATTTAAAATGTCCTAAAGGTGAAGACCACAGTAATTTATTTTAGAAGTTAAAATTCCATAAAAGTTAAACAATCCTGCTGTAATTAAATGATAACCTCTAACTTCTTGAAAATATGAATAAAAGTAAATACTCTTGGTATTTAAGACATGAGAACTTTAGATGCCATGTCTATCTCCATCTATAGATCGGTAGGTAGAGATAGATATGGCATTGGGGTGGTGGTTACAGAAATGTGATTCACTTTATGGAAATTCGTTGAACCATATATTATGATTTGTACACTTTTATGAACCTATATATTTCATTGAAAAGTTTTTGAAGTGTATTTTTTTTGAGAGGGCTGGGCTACGAGGCTTATGGGATTTTAACTCCTCTACTACAGAGAAAATCTTGGACCCTGGCAGTAAGAGTGCCAAGCCCTAACCACTGGACCAGGAAGGGATTCCAAAAAAAAGCGTATGTTTTAATTTTTAACTGATTTTTATTGAAGTTTAGTTGATTTACAATGTTGTGTGAGTTTCTGCTGTACAGCAAAGTGAATCAGTTATACACACACACATACTCACTCTTTTCCCATATAGGTCGTTACAGAGTATTGAGTACAGGTCCCTGTGCTACACAGTAGGTCCCCATTAGTTATCTCTTTTATATACAATAGTGTGTATATGTCAATCCCAATCTCCCAATTTATCCCTCCCCTTCCCTTAAACGTGTATTTTATTAAAAAACATATTTAGGTCACTTGCATAGGTTTCACATTTTAGGTTATCCCAGGCAGTTGACTCAGAGAAGGTGATGGCACCCCTCTCCAGTACTCTTGCCTGGAAAATCCCATGGACGGAGGAGCCTGGGAGGCTGCAGTCCATGGGGTCGCTAGAAGTTGGACACGACTAAGTGACTTCACTTTCACTTTTCACTTCCATGCACTGGAGAAGGAAATGGCAACCCACTCCAGTGTTCTTGCCTGGAGAATCCCAGAGACAGGGGAGCCTGATGGGCTGCCATCTATGGGGTCGCACAGAGTTGGACACAACTGAAGCGACTTAGCAGCAGCAGCAGCAGCAGCAGGCAATCGACTGTGAACTATTAAAAATCTATATAGTATATAATTATTACAGAAATGCAAATCAAATGAGATATCACCTCACACAGGTCAGATTGGCCATCACTTAAAAATTTACAAACAATAAGTGCTGGAGAGGGTATGGAGAAAAGAGAACTGTCCTACACTGTTGATGGGGGAATGTAAATTGGTATAGTCATTATGGAGAACAATATGAAGTTTCCTTAAAAAACTAAAAACAGAGCTACCATATGATCCTGCAATCCACTCCCAGGCATATATCCAGAGAAAACCATAATTTGAAATGATCCATGCACCCTAATATTCACTGCAGCACTATTTACAGTAGCCAAGACATGGAAGTTATCTCAATGTCCATTAAGAGAGAAATGCATAAAGAAAATGTGGCAGATATAGACAATAGAATATTGCTCAGCCATAATAAATAGCAAAATAATGCCATTTGCAGCAACATGGATGAGTTAAGAGATTGTCATACTGAGTGAAGTAAGTCAGAGAAAGACAAATATCACATGATATCGATTATATATGGAATAAAAAAAATTATTGCTGGGAGGAGGGGAGAGGGAGTGGGAAAGAGAAAGATAAATTGGGATATTGGGACTGACATATATACACTACCATATATAAAATAGATAACTAAGAAGAACCTACTGTATAGCACAATTAATATTCTGTAATGACCTATATGGGAAAATAGTCTTTAAAAGAGTGGATATATGGATGTGTATAACTGATTCACTTTGCTGTTCAGCAGAAACTAACACAACTTTGTAAATCAACTATATGCCAATAAAACTTTTTTCAAAATAAATCTGTATAGTATATCTATTTTATAAAATAATAAATTATTAATGCTTTACACATGCAAATTTTTTCCTAAAGTTTGTATTATTAAGATCACATAGAGCCTAGATTTGTTTTTTGAAAGATGTTTGCTTCTCTGTCTCATCATTTAAATACATTGCCCTATTTTTTTCATACCCAAATAGCCCACCCTCTATTGTGGGGAAAACTCTTTCCCTAGAATAGTATGATCAATTATCTACTTCCTTTTTCCTAATTCACTCTAAAGAAACTCTGATATTTCTTTTGAATGGCTACAAAGACATTTTCAAATTATTTAAAATGTTGGCATTTATGTAATCACGTGTACACATAAAACAATTACACAGAGTCTTCAGGTCTCTGGGGTCTAATGTGGTTCACACATGACCCTGCCAGGGACTCAGATGAGACCAGGCTTGGAGCACTGGGCTTTGAAAAACATCCTCCTAAGAACCTGAGAGAAGTTGGGTGACAAGGAGAGGGTCACTTCACGGGTTTGGCTTAACCCCACTGCTCAGATCTCCACTTTGAGCTCCTTTCCCATCTTCACAGAAGGGGACCCATTTTCAGACTGTATCCCCACTGCATACAAACCCAGTCCCTAACATCTCGATGCAGCAAATGCATCCAAGAATCACTGGACCAGGTCTTTATTAACATATTTATATCAGAGAAAAAAAGGCACTTTGGGAGCAATACAGTTCACTCGCCTACACATTCATCATTCTAGACAAAGTAAAAAATGGTTAGTTTCTCAAGTGAGTTAACTGAGTGGTTGACACAATAACAAAACTGTCCCCTAGTCCTTCCAGGGGCTTCCTTGGTGGCTCAGAAGGTAAAGAATCTGCCTACAATGCAGGAGACTCAGGTCCGATCCCTGGATTGGAAAGATCCCCCAGAGAAGGGAATGCAACCCACTCCAGTATTCTTGCCTGGAGAATCCCATGGACAGAGGAGCCTGGCGGGCTACAGTCCATGGGGTCACAAAGAGTCGGACACAACTGAGCGATTAACACAAACACAGCCCTTACAGGGGCACTGAAGGAGGCACATCTCTAGATGAGGCCCGGTGCCAGGTCAGCTGGACCTTGGCAGAGCTCAAAGCCTGATGCCCAGGAAGCCTGACATCTTTCCTAAGCAAAAACACCTAGCCTAGAGGTGCTGTCTTCTCCCCAAACCCCGAGGGCAGGTGAGGAGGGCTGCAGTGGTAGCCAGGCTGGGAGCAGAGCCAGGAGAGGCGGGGTGGGAATGCTTCAGTCGGGTCACCAAAGCCGTAGAGACCTCAATCCATCCGAGCTGCCACTGTGGAGCTGGTGGATCAGTGCCATAAAGAAACCCTGATTTTTTTTTTCCAATGAATTTGAGGATTAACCAAACTGTGAGTTCTAATTAGGACAATGAAATTAATCCCAACTAAATTTCCTTATAAAGTGGAAAACTGGTGAGCTTTGGGAACACATTCTACCTAGAGGGTTCGGCAGTGAGAGAAAACAATTACAACGGCTCTTCTGTTTCTTCCCTTAAATCGCCTTAAAACAACAACCATAGAAAGGCAGATTGTGTGTTCTCTCAATCTAGGTTGAGAAAAGGAAGCTTCTCACTCCTTTTCCTATCGATAGAGCCTGAGGGGAGGTCACTGATCAGAGGCAATATACAGTAAATTTTGCATATTAGAATATGTTGTTGTTCAGCCACTAAGTACTGTCAGGTTCTTGGCGACACCATGGACTGCAGCACGCCAGGCTCCCCTGTCCTTCACTATCTCAGATTCACGTCCATCGAGTTGGTGATGCTATCTAATCATTTCATCCTCTGCCATCCCCTTCTCCTTCGCCTTCAATCTTTCCCAGCATCAGGGTCTTTTCCAATGAGTTGGCTCTATCTGTTTGGTACATTTACATTATATATAAATATAATGATTTTCTTTGAAATTGACAAAAGCAAAACTTTGAGGTACAATGTTATTTTTGCTGTCATTATTCCTCCTTGAGAAACAATGTGTTTCCTTTTATTTCTTCTCCAAATTTGTATTTCAAACATCAAAGGGGTACACTATAGCTCTGGTCTTTCAGGATTTGCTAAATCCATCTATATTTACTTTATTCAAAACCTTTCATGATTTGCTAGTTAATATAATCTTAGCCTCATCTGGGATTCTTATAATCCCTCGATCGGGTTACACACTTTCCTCTGAAATTTTTCCAGTTCCATTACAGTATCCTTGAAGCATGTCAACCAAAACTGCAGGAAGTGTGCATTAAGATCTCTTTATAAGGGTGGGACAGTTTATTCTATTTTGTTTCCAGTGCTTCCGATGAGGCATGGTGTTTTAACATCCTTTTTATCATAACTAACAAATTATATTAGTGAACACAGAAGAAGTCTACAGAAATCCCTAAATTTCATTTATAGGTCAAAATATAAAGGTTAGAATCTATCATCTAACAAGCTTATGTTAAGATAATCTTCCCCCAATTGCCTTTTTCTTGTTTTATTACAGCTCATCTGCTATTATTGAGCCAACTCACAATTTTACTAAGAGCTCTGGGTGTTATTTCCTTGAATTTATAGTTTAACTGTGCAAATGTTTGTCATCTGAAAAGAAAAAAAAATAAGGACATTTCTCTGTGTGTTACCTCTTTCCAGAGAATTTATAAAAGTGCTAAAGAAATTAGTGCCAACATCTAACTCAGAGGAAACTATCTGTTCATAAATCTTCAGCATTTATCCCATTGGTCCTGCTCTTTGGTCTATATTTCTAAACCAGTTTCTTATCCAGTGATATCCTGGCAAATGCTCAATGATTGGTTTGCTATTTTTCTATGATATAAATATTCCTATGATGACCAATTCAATGAATGGTCAACTGGCTTACAAGATTATATCACCTGGTTTGCCAAATTTCTGGAAATATAACAACTGGCCTACATAAGCTGTCTTCAGCATAGCACCATTTCATCTTTCATAGCATGCAGTCATCAAATTATATCATGACTGACTGTGTGAAACAGTGTATGTTAAACCTTCCTAAAAATATAGATTGACAGCATCTACTGATTTTTTCCACAATACAGTCTAAATATTTTTCAACCCCTGAAAGATCTTCTGTGATTTTTTTTTTCTTTACTTTCGGGAAGAAATTAAATTGGGTGGATTAGAGAGAATTTTCTCCCTGAAACTTGTTTGCCTTTTGACAGAGGTTGCTCTTCTTGAGGTTTTCAAGCATTCTCCCCTATAACTGGCTTGTTAGATTTCACTGGCTTGTCCAATGTAGGGGTTATTAAGTTCATCCATCTGGGGTACCCAAGTGACACTTGCACTTTTCATGGGTGGAAGACACTCATTACATTAGATAAAAGTTAAAAGCAGACATAAACTTAAACTTTAGCAATCTATTTGTGGAAAAGTCCTTTCCTACTAGGTCAAAGTCCAAACTGTAGACATACAAGTTGGTGGCCAGAGAGACAGTTTACAATAAGTATAGTCATTATTACCATCCCTGGTGGCTCAGAGGGTAAAGCGTCTGCCTGCAGTGCGGGGGACCTGGATTTGATCCCTAGGTTGGGAAGATCCCCTGGAGAAGGATATGGTAACCCACTCCAGTACTCTTGCCTGGAAAATTCCATGGACAGAGGAGCCTGATTGGCTACAGTCCATGGGGTCGCAAAGAGTCGGATACGACTGAGCGACTTCACTTTCACTTTAACTGTAACTTAGGTCACTGACAGGCTTTTCTAGTGGCCAAATCTAGCTTGGAGCAGGAGAAAGAGTGAGATCTACCCTCAAAGCACACATGCCATGAGAACTCATCCTGGGCGTCTTCTCTCCCAGATGATGTCTGCTAAGACCCCATTTTGAGATACCAGCAGGTGGGCAGGGGCACAGGGCTGGGGAAAGGGTTAGGCAGAGCTCGGAAGATGAGACAGTTGATCAGAGCAGTGGTGCTTCAGGAAGAATAGTGGTTGGTGGTGGCCATGTACAAGTAGGTGAACTCTCTTAACTGGTGACACTTATTCCTGGACTTGGAGAAGGAAATGGCAACCCACTCCAGTGTTCTTGCCTGGAGTATCCCATGGACAGAGGAGCCTGGTGGGCCACAGTCCACAGGGGTCACAAAGAGTCGGACATGACTGAGCACATCACAACATTCCGGAACTTGGCCATGAAGATCTAGTGAATAACCGAAGTTTGCCTGAGTAATGGGAATTACAGACACAGAAAACCTTCTCCTAGTGGGAAGAAAATGAAATTTAGTAATTAAAACTTAGTAAGGTGGTGCAGTGGTAAAGAATCCGCCTGCCAATGCTGGAGATGTCAGAGACGCGGGTTGGATCCCTGGGTTGGGAAGATCCGCTGGAGGAGGAAATGGCAATGCACTCCAGTATTTTCGCCTGGAGAATCCCATGGACAGAGGAGCCTGGCGGGCCATAGTCCATGAGGTCGCAATGAGTTGAACATGACTGAGCATGCAATGTAGTTTGTTTTCTAGATACAATGGTCAGAAGAAACAACAGACACTCACAGATCATCTGAAAGTATCAGTTTCTTCTACCTACCATTATCAGATTTATTAAAGAACAGAAAACTGTCTTTTCTCCCTTTCTCTGATGGAGGTTCTAAAGGGCAAAATTTTAAGTTAGAAGGCTATTTTTAACACAAGAGGTTCTAATAATCCTGTAAAAAAAAAGTATATAACTCAGAAACTAAACAGTGGCATGCAAAAGTTTTTAAGCATTAAGGTAGGTTTTTATTAGAATATCTTCCAGTTTTAAAAAACTTTGTGTTACTCCAAAACTTGGCTACATTTTGTAAAAGTCAGCTTACTTAGAAACATATAACTGCTAAGAAGCAAATAGAATGTTATAATTTCAGTTGAAATTCTGTATATGCAACCTTTTTGAAAAATGTTACCCTATAGCAACTGTCACCAAATGCTTCCTATAACTTTTGTTTGGACAGTTCTGAGAGATTTTAGTTTTAACAGGGTGATAATATACACAGACAAAGGAGAACTCTGGCTAAGAAAAGAATGACAACTTCAGACCTTCTAGTTATATTCAGCATCAAGAGGAGAGAAAACCACATTCCAGAAGTATTAGAACAGGAAACAAACCTGTAAGACAGGCTTTTCTTTCCTATTGTTCTCATATTTTTATATGATTTATTTCCTGAGTTTTTCTTCTACTGCTTGTTCAGGCTAAAAGGATTAACAAAATACCTACTCTGTTTTGCCCTGAGTGAGTCTCTGCAGAGGGCGTGGTGTGTCACATGTGTGCTTACTTAGTGATTGAGCTGGATGGTTGGAAGATTTACTCTGGAAAATAAATACCTCGAGGGGTGGTGCTGGAATTTCCTTTTCCAGAAACTTTCCCTCACCCCCGGAGAAAGAGTGTAGTTTGCTACACTTCGTTTTACAAGAAAAACAAAATACTTACCCACAGCATTTAAAATTCTGACAACTGTATAAAATTAATAATCTTTAAGTTACTAACCAAAATCTAGAGAGAACATTTCCTCAAGACAACTTTAATAATTACTGCCCAATTTAAAGGAAGTAATTGTTTAAAATAAGTTCCAAATCGTTGTTTTATTAACTATCATGTCCATCCTTAGAACTTAGAAAAGTGTGTGGCACATAAAGGGCACTCAATACACACATGATAAATCAAAGAATAAGCATTTATGTGATTTCCTCAATTATAGCAGCTTGAAGCATGGATGAAAAAATACAGCTAGGAATAAGTGTATGATTTTGGTAATATTATATGGACTGCATAGCAAGACAATATCAGTTTCTGTCGCTGGTAAATTTCCTTTTATATGCCATTCTACTCGTAATCATCTAGTCCTTTAGCTAGAATTATCTCAGGATCTCCCATGGGTCTCACACCTCTAGGGCATAGGACATGAGGATAAGTGAGGGACAGACCATACCCTGGAGTTCAAGGCAGACCATACCTGTTCAAGCTCAGACCGTACCTGGAGTTTATATATATTATATATATATATGGTAGAGGGTGGGTGTTGGGTCTTACAAGTAAATGACTATAACAGTGAGTACTGTGACAGAGGTGTGTTCCACCAAGAGTAAAGGATGAACACTGCATGGTTACAGGGAAGGCTCTGAACTTTATGAACTGCTAAATCCACATCTTCCCAATACAGAGTCAGCAACTTATTCTGAAGATGTGCCTAAGATTGTCAAGTGCTTCCTAATTAAATTCTGATCATATGCAGTTAATATGAATTGTAATTTTTTTTATTGCTTATAGCTTTTGAGGAATAATTTACATACTCTAAATTCTGCTATTTTAAGTAAACAATGAGTTTTAGTTAATATATAGTGCAATCGGAGAAGGCAATGGTAACCCACTCCAGTACTCTTGCCTGGAAAATCCCATGGATGGAGGAGCCTGGTAGGCTGCAGTCCATGGGGTCGCTAAGAGTCGGACATGACTGAGTGACTTCACTTTCACTTTTGACTTTCATGCATTGGCGAAGGAAATGGCAACCCACTCCAGTGTTCTTGCCTGGAGAATCCCAGGGACGGGGGAGCCTGGTGGGCTGCCGTCTATGAGGTCGCACAGAGTCGGACACGACTGAAGTGACTTAGCAGTAGCAGCAGCATAGTACAATCACTACCATAGTCAGATTTAAGAAAATTTTGAGAACCCTAAAGAGTTCCATCAGCTCTTGGAGTTAATCCCAGTCCCACCCCCTGGCATCAGGCAACTACTGACAGGCTTTTCATCTTCATAGTTTAGACTTTTGAAAATTTTATATAAATGGAATAACAGCATATGACATTTTCTATATCCGTTTTTTTTTTTCACATAATGTTTTGATATTCTTCCATGTTGTATTTTATATCAGTATTTTGTTCTGAGTCAAGCTCCATTGTATGGCTATATCAAAGTTTTGATTATCTATTTACCAGTTAATGAGCATTTGGGTTGTAACTATATTTCACTGTATTTCCATTCTGTAAAAATACAGAAGATAAATATATATATATCATATCATATATATATACATATATCAGTTGGGCTTCCCAGTTGGTGCTAGTGGTAAAGAACCCATCTACCCATGCAGGAGACACAAGAGACGTGGGTTCGATCCCTGGGTCAGGAGGATCCCCTGGAGGAGAGCATGGTAACCCACTCCAGTAATTTTGCCTGGAGAATTCCATGGACAAAGGATCCTCACGGGCTACAGTCCATAGGATAACAAAGAGTTGGACATGACTGAAGCAACTTAGCATGCATGCACATATATATCAGTCATCTAACAAATATTTATTATGCATCTTCTTTGTACCAGGTTCTGTTCTAGGTATTTGAGATATAGAATTAAAACAAAAAGTGTAAATGTATGCACTCAGAGAGCTTACATTTTTATGAAAGAACAGAAAATAAGCAATGAACATAATCCATAAAATTTATAGCAATTTAGAAAATGAAAAGTGCTATGAAATAGACAGGGAAGGGTAAGAGAGATGGATTTGTAAGTCATAGTTAAAGTAGGCCTCACTGAAAAGGCAGTCATTGAACACAGACCCAAAAGACATGATGGAGTTAGCCACGTGGTTATCTGGAAAAAGCACATCCTAAGCAAAAAAGACCACTTCATATAAAGATGAGAGCATGCTGCGAGAAACACTAAGGGGCCAGTGTGACTGGAGGACAGTAAGTTAAGGGGAGATGGGAAGGGGATTATAAGCCATGTAAGACCTTGTAACTGACCATAAAGACGCTGATTTTTACTATAAGTGAGATGGGGAAGCAATGACAGTTTTGAGCAAAGGAATGGCATAATCTATCTTATATTTTAAAATCACTGTTGCTTCTGAGCAGAGGATAGAAGAGACGAGGTGGGAAGCAGAGAGACAAGGAGAAACTACAAGAATACACAAGGCAAGATATAACAGGGGCTTAGACCCGGTTGGCAGCAGTGGGAAAAGTGAAATGTACCTGGATTCTGGATGCATTTTTAAGGTAGAGCCAAATTTCTTCATAGAGTGAATGTGGAGTATGGGAGAAAAGAGATGAAGCAAGGAGGACTTCAAAGTTTTGTCTGAGCACTCGGAAGGACTGAGTGGTTCTTAATTAAGTCTGAGACAAGAGTGAGTGAGGTGGGTTTGGCATTAAAAAATTAGAAGCTCAAATTTGAAATGTTCAATTAGATATCCAAGTACAGAATGAAAATAATCCTAGATGTCACCAAGGGAAAAAATCAACCTATACTTAGATATATCGTAGGACATTGAGTATTAAGAATAAAGAGAAAGTAGTGGGTAGAGAAGTCAGATGCCACTACAAGGAATCACAATAAAATCAAGATGACAGTAGAATCATATATTCTTGGTGCTATAGGGACACAACTTAGAATTCCATACCCAGATAAATAGTTATTCGTCAAATCAAAAACTCACTCACTGAAAGTGGTTAATCACTAAAGGAACGTCTATAGAAAATTCGTCAGCAAGAAAGAAAGAGTTCAGAGTAAGGGTGGGATACAGGGCTTCCATTGTACCTCAGCTGGTAGAGAATCTGTCTGCAATGCAGGAGACCCCGGTTTGATCCCTGGGTCAGGAAGATCCCCTGGAGAAGGGCTAGGATACTCACTCCCATATTCTTGGGTTTCCCTGGCAGCTCAGCTGGTAAAGAATCCACCTGCAATGCGGGAGACCTGGGTTCGATCCTGGTGTTGGGAAGATATGCTGGAGAAGGAAATGTCAACCCACTCCACTATTCTGGTCTGGAGAATTCCATGGACTGTACAGTCAATGGGTTCTCAAAGAGGTGGACAAAAAACAACAGTGAGCATCAGTTCAGTTCAGTTCAGTCACTCAGTCATGTCCGACTCTTTGCAACCCAATGAATCGAAGCACGCCAGTCCTCCCTGTCCATCACCATCTCCCGGAGTTCACTCAGACTCGCGTCCATCAAGTCAGTGATGCCATCCAGCCATCTCATCCTCTGTCATCCCCTTCTCCTCCTGCCCTCAATCCCTCCCAGCATCAGAGTCTTTTCCAATGAGTCAACTCTTCGCATGAGGTGGCCAAAGTACTGGAGTTCAGCTTTAGCATCATTCCTTCCAAAGAACACCCAGGTCTGATCTCCTTTAGAATGGACTGGTTGGATCTCCTTGCAGTCCAAGGGACTCTCAAGAGTCTTCTGCAACACCATAGTTCAAAAGCATCAATCCTTCGGCGCTCAGCCTTCTTCACAGTCCATACATGACCACTGGAAAAACCATAGCCTTGACTAGACGGACCTTAGTCGGCAAAGTAATGTCTCTGCTTTTGAATATATTATCTAGGTTGCTCATAAACTTTTCTTCCAAGGAGTAAGCGTCTTTTAATTTCATGGCTGCAATCACCATCTGCAGTGATTTTGGAGTCCAAAAAAATAAAGTCTGACACTGTTTCCACTGTTTCCCCGTCTATTTCCCATGAAGTGATGGGACCAGATGCCATGATCTTCGTTTTCTGAATGTTGAGCTTTAAGCCAACTTTTTCACTCTCCTCTTTTACTTTCATCAAGAGGCTTTCTAGTTCCTCTTCACTTTCTGCCATAAGGGTGGTGTCATCTGCATATCTGAGGTTATTGATATTCCTCCCGGCAATCTTGATTCCAGCTTGTGTTTCTTTCAGTCCAGCGTTTCTCATGATGTATTCTGCAAATAAGTTAAATAAGCAGGGTGACAATGTACAGCCTTGACGCACTCCTTTTCCTATTTGGAACCAGTCTGTTGTTCCATGTCCAGTTCTAACTGTTGCTTCCTGGCCTGATTACAGATTTCTCAAGAGGCAGGTCAGGTGGTCTGGTATTCCCATCTCTTTCAGAATTTTCCACAGTTTATTGTGATCCACACAGTCAAAGGCTNTAGATGTTTTTCTGGAACTCTCTTGCTTTTTCCATGATCCAGCAGATGTTGGCAATTTGATCTCTGGTTCCTCTGCCTTTTCTAAAACCAGCTTGAGCATCTGGAAGCTCACAGTTCACATATTGCTGAAGCCTTGCTTGGAGTATTTTGAGCATCACTTTACTAGCGTGTGAGATGAGTACAATTGTCCAGTAGTTTGAGCATTCTTTGGCATTGCCTTTCTTTGGGATNTACTAGCATGTGAGATGAGTGCAATTGTGCGGTAGTTTGAGCATTCTTTGGCATTGCCTTTCTTTGGGATTGGAATGAAAACTGACCTTTTCCAGTCCTGTGTTCACTGCTGAGTTTTCCAAATTTACTGGCATACTGAGTGCAGCACTTTCACAGCATCATCTTTTAGGATTTGAAATAGCTCAATAGGAATTCCATCACCTCCACTAGCTTTGTTCATAGTGATGCTTCTAAGGCCCACCTGACTTCACATTCCAGGATGTCTGGCTCTAGGTGAGTGATCACATCATCATGATTATCCGGGTCATGAAGATTTTTTTTGTACAGTTCTTCTGTGTATTCTTGCCACCTCTTCTTAATATCTTCTGCTTCTGTTAGGTCCATACCATTTCTGTCCTTGATTGAGCCCATCTTTGCATGAAATGTTCCCTTGGTATCTTTAATTTTCTTGAAGAGAGCTCTACTCTTTCTCATTCTGTTCTTTTCCTCTATTTCTTTGCATTGATTGCTGAAGAAGGCTTTTTTATCTCTTCTTGCTATTCTTTGGAACTCTGCATTCAGATGCTTATATCTTTCCTTTCCTCCTTGCCTTTTCACTTCTCTTCTTTTCACAGCTATTTGTAAGGCTTCCCCAGACAGCCATTTTGCTTTTTTGCATTTCTTTTCCATGGGGATGGTCTTGATCCCTGTCTCCTGTACAATGTCACGAACCTCCGTCCATAGTTCATCAGGCACTCTATCTATCAGATCTAGGCCCCTAAATCTATTTCTCACTTCCACTGTATAATCATAAGGGATTTGATTTAGGTCATACCTGAATGGTCTAGTGGTTTTCCCTGCTTTTTTCAATTTAAGTCTGAATTTGGTAATAAGGAGTTCATGATCTGAGCCACAGTCAGCTCCCTGTCTTATTTTTGTTGACTATATAGAGCTTCTCCATCTTTGGCTGCAAAGAATAGAATCAATCTGATTTCGGTGTTGACCATCTGGTGATGTCCATGTGTAGAGTCTTCTCTTGTGTTGTTGGAAGAGGGTGTTTGCTATGACCAGTGCATTTTCTTAGCAAAACTCTATTAGTCTTTGCCCTGCTTCATTCCACATTCCAAGGCCAAATTTGCCTGTTACTCCAGGTGTTTCTTGACTTCCTACTTTTGCATTCCAGTCCCCTATAATGAAAAGGACGTCTTTTTGGGGTGTTAGTTCTACAAGGTCTTGTAGATCTTCATAGGACCATTCAACTTCAGCTTCTTCAGCATTACTGGTTGGGACATAGACTTGGATTACTGTGCTATTGAATGGTTTGCCTTGGAAACGAACGGAGATCATTCTGTCATTTTTGAGACTTTATCCAAGTACTGCATTTCGGACTCTTTTGTTGACCATGATGGCTACTCCATTTCTTCTGAGGGATTCCTGCCTGCAGTGGTAGATATAATGGTCATCTGAGGTAAATTCACCCGTTCCAGTCCATTTTAGTTCACTGATTCCTAGAATGTCGAGGTTCACTCTTGCCATCTCTTGTTTGACCGACCACTTCCAATTTGCCTTGATTCATGGACCTGACATTCCAGGTTCCTATGCAATATTGCTCTTTATAGCATCGGACCTTGCTTCTCTCACCAGTCACATCCATAGCCGGGTATTGTTTTTGCTTTGGCTCCATCCTTTCAGTCTTTCTGGAGTTATTTCTCCACTGACCTCCAGTAGCATTTTTGGCACCTTCTGAACTAGGGAGTACCTCTTTCAGTATCCTACCATTTTGCCTTTTCATACTATTCATGGGGTTCTCAAGGCAAGAATACTGAAATGGTTTGCCATTCCCTTCTCCAGTGGACCACATTCTGTCAGACCTCTCCACCATGACCCGCCCGTCTTGGGTTGCCCCACAGGCATGGCTTGGTTTCATTGAGTTAGACAAGGCTGTGGTCCTAGTGTGATTAGAATGACTAGTTTTCTGTGAGTATGGTTTCAGTGTGTCTGCCCTCTGACGCCCTCTTGCAACACCTACCATCTTACTTGGGTTTCTCTTACCTTGGGCATAGAGTATCTCTTTATGGCTGCTCCAGCAAAGCACAGCCGCTGCTCCTTACCTTGGATGAGGGGTATCTCCTCCCGCTGCCCTTCCTGACCTTCAACGTGGGATAACTGATAAAATTATGGTGAATTTAATAAACCATTGGTTGTGCAAAATGGAGAGGTAGTCAGTGAATTTTAACATATGTTGAGGTCCTGATTTTGATATTAGGAGGGTAGACAAAATAAATACTTCTTGAGTTTATCAGAAAAATGTGCTATTTCAAATAATAAGAAAAATATAATAATAAGTTTCCAAATCAGTAAATAAAAGGAAGGGGAATAAAAAATGTTTCACTAATCCAATAATGAAAAAAGAAAATGAGAGAAAATTTGAAAAAGAGCTGGCTAAAAGAGATGACACAAATTAAGATGTCAAATTAAGTCCAAAACAGTAATTGCAAAAAATGTGAAAGGAATACTCATATCTAATGACAGTAAAAGATTGGAGGGAGCAGAAATATAGTACATGTCTCTATCTGCCAATTTGAGAAGATACATCCCAAACAGCAAAAGCTGAAAATAAAAGCATGAAAAATACATCCTTAAGCAAATACTTACT
The DNA here is from genome assembly GCA_006410555.1 of Capra ibex. Lineage (NCBI taxonomy): Eukaryota > Metazoa > Chordata > Mammalia > Artiodactyla > Bovidae > Capra > Capra ibex. The sequence continues at coordinate 63,441,540 of SJYO01026388.1, read as the reverse complement.
AAGGGAAATTTGGTATTTCAATATTAATAATAGATGAATTAAAGCTGAAGTAAAAACAATAAAAAATAATAAATGGGATTCCCATTTATTTATGTATTATCCCATTTATTATTTATTCCTGGTGGTAAAGAATCCACCTGCCAATGCAGGAGACACAGGAGATGAAAGTTCGATCCCTGAGTCGGGAAGATCCCCTGGAGAATGAAATGGCAACCCACTCCAGTATTCTTACTTGGAAAATTCCACAGGCAGAGGAGCCTGCCTGTGGGGTACAGTCCATGGGGTTGCAAAGAGCTGGACATGACTGAGCATGCACATATGCATGCAAAAACAATAAACTGCATAAAGGTATTGATTAGATAATAAGAAAGAGTAATTTAACAAGAAATAGATGTGTAAATTATCAGCTAGTATGCCCCTAGCGTCGGGGCATACTAGATCATACGCTAGATTCCTAGCGTCAGAATCTTAAAATATAAAAATCAAAAACAGAATTAGTTATGATTATTAGCTAATATTTATATTAACAAGTTAAGATGAGTAAGAATTAGTTAAGATTATAATTAGTGGAGAGTGAAAAAGCTGGCTTAAAACTCAGCATTCAAAAAACTAAGATCATGGCATCCAGTCCTATCTCTTCATGGAAAATAGATGGGGAAAAACTGGAAACAGTGGCAGATTTTATTTTCTTGGGCTTCAGAATCACTGCAGATGGTGATGGCAGCCATGAAAATAAAAGACGCTTGCTCTTTGGCAGAAAAGCTATGATAAACCAAGACAGTGTGTTAAAAAGCAGAGACATCACTTTGCCAACAAAGGTACGTATAGTCAAAGCGATGGTTTTTCCAGTAGTCATGTATGGATGTGAGAGTTGGACCACAAAGAAAGCTGAGCACCGAAAAATTGATGTTTTTGAACTGCGGTGCTGGAGAAGACACTTGCACAGAAAGGAAATCAAAGCAGTCAGTCCAAAAGGAAATCAACCTTGAATATTCATCGGAAGGACTGATGCTAAAGCTGAAGCTCCATACTTTAGCTACCTGATGCAAAGAGCTGACTCGTTGGAAAAGATCCTGATGCTAGGAAAGATTGAGGGCAGCAGGAGAAGGGGACAACAGACGATGGGATGGTTGGATGGCATCACTGACTCAGTGGACACCAGTTTGAGCAAGCTTAGGGAGACAGTGAAGCACAGAGAAGTCTGAAGTGCTGCAGTCCATGGGGTCACAAAGAATCAGACATGACTTAGTGACTAACAACAACAGAATTAGAAGCATAAACAGACAAATCCACAATAATATGGTGAGATTATCATAAAGTGATACGATACGAAGGGTTTCCTCAGGATTCTCAGTGGTCAAGAAACAACCGTCCCACACTTTTTTGGAAACAAATAAATAAAAAAGCACTCCTAAGTAACACAAGGAAATCAAATTGTAACATAATGTGTGAAGAATAAAAAATGAAAGCATTACAAATTATGAGAGATGGTGGTAATGTGGTAATCAGAGGTATATTTAAAGTCTTAAATGCATCTTTAAAAACAGAGGTTTATTCAGAGAGAAGTAATACATAAGTAAATTAGGTAAGTATTAAACTGATTAAGCTAAAAAGGAAAGAAAAAAGAAAAAGAACAGAGTAAGAAAGGAAGATATTTTAAAAAAAAAAGATTGCAAATGAAAGAACTAAAATTCAAGAAATTTGCTTTGCTATATACAGAATCTTCTACAGTCCATGGGGTTGCAAAGAGCTGGACACGACTGAGCAACTGAACTGAACTGACTGATACAGAACCTTCATTCACCCACGTGAATAAGGTTAATTCTCTTAATAAGAGAATGTTCTGCATTTTTCAATGAATAAAAGCAAATGAAATGCAGGTAAAGAAAATTCAAGATGAAAAACAACTATCTGAGTAATTCCAAAAACTGAAACATCACTAGTAGAAAGGTGAATTAAAAACTTACTATTCTGCATCCTGGGGAAAACACAGATGCATATTTAGTATTTTATTCCATTATTAAATAACACAGCATTCTATAACTAAAAACAGATGAACTCCAATCTACTGCTTATTTCTGTTTTCTTTAGAGTAAATATCTCTCTGTAGTATTTGTTATTTGTAGTACAGTGGTATCTTTAAAACTCCAAATGACATCTTAAGGGAATTACAAATAAGTAGTTTCTTATATTTAACAAGCTTAACTTCAACTGTTCTTTACTTTTATGCTTCTGATATTTTAAAACAGAATAAGGAAAAGCTATAAGATTGGTTTCTGAAAACATATTTAGTTTTATTAGAACTTAAATCTAAACCTAAGATGCCTCCAAGTAAAACAGCCCTCTAGGGAAAGTTGCACATATTGAAGCATTAGAATATAAAATGGATTTCAGTAACTGCAAATTACTTCTCAACTAAGGAAAGTTGACACATTCTTCAAACAGGTGATAAAGATGGAAGCCAAGAAGGGGGATGAGGCAACTTGCAGGTGTTTAGATTTAATCTTTCATCAAAACAAGATTTATTCAGGGGGAAATCATATAATCACACAATTAAGAAGTAGATATACAAAATGGGCTTGGAATATCGCCATATAACATCTATATACCACTCTCCAAAGCAATGAGGCTCTGACACTGAAGGGTTTTCATTCCCCAACTTCCTTAAGCAGAGGGCTTTCAATTATGAGAATGCACAAGGGAAATCTTTACCAGAGAGAAAGAGGCCCAATATACAATACAAAGGAATATTAACCTGAAAGATTTATTGTTATACTTTAAAAGAATAGTGTTATTCTCTGTCTCTCTTTATTTATTTATTTATCAGGAGAAAGTGTTGTGGGTTTTGCTTTGCTATAAATATTCCAAAACCCACATAAAGCTCCAAAGATTTCACCATCTCTACAGATTTTTATGTCTTCTTTATAGGTGTATATACCGTACTGTTTTGTGAGCCAATTATACATCTAGTGATTTGTTTCTGTGAGCCAATACTGACTACAATACTCAGTTACATTTATCAATGAAATACTCAACACTAATATACATTTCTCACTTGAGTCTGTGATTTTAGGATGATAAGTTTTGCTTTTTTCTGAGCTAAATATTACCCTATTTCATCTAAGGTAATAAAATTTTCATTTTATGCAAGAACATACGAGTATTTAGTTGTAGTCCATTATTTGCGTCAATGTAGAAATATGTAGTACCTTATTCTGCAAATAGTTATTACCATGTGAAGAATGAGACTTTCATTATAGCTTGGCAAAAGTGCACTTACTAAATATTCATGGCTTATTTTCTTCCCATGTTCTGTCTAGGTTTCTATCAAGGCTTGGTTCTCAGAGGGTAAAGAATCTGCCTGCAATGCAGGAGACCAGGTTCAATCCCTGGGTCGGGAAGATCCCCTGGAGAAGGGAATGGCTACCCACTCCAGTATTCTTGCCTGGAAAATCCCATGGACAGAGGAGCCTGGCGGGCTATAGTTCATGGTGTTGCAAAGAGTTGGACATGACTCAGCGACTGACACTTTCTGGTTCTCAAACCTCTGTTCATCTCCCTCTTTTATTGCTAACTGGAGCACTCCTCGTTCCTTGAGTTTTCTGTCTACTTTGGTTGGTTAATTCTCAATATCTTGCCTCCAATTCTCCTACATTTTATGATCTAAGAGATACATTGGCTTAGATGTCAAATCCTCTGGGACCTAAATCTGTATATCTCCATGGCAACCTGCCCCCATGGTATTTACCTCAAGGCTGTCTCCTCATCTGTCTCTTGCACTGAACTGAATGTCACCTGGAGGCCATGTCTGGTTTACCATTATAACACCAGTACAGGGCCAGAACATGGGTAAGTGCTCAGGAAGTATGTACTTTATATGCAAGTGAATGAAGGAATGAATGGATCTGATCTGCATCAATGCACCATTTAGATCTATGGCTGCCAGGAGAAACACAAAAAGAAAACTGGGGACTCGTAACAGTGGGTTACTATCAGGTCCAGCCATAAGCGGTAGTCAGTAGAACACCATTTACAGAGGATCACTTAGGTTTTCTGGTTCAGCGATTCAGAAAACACAGAATCAGAATATTGTCATAATTACATTCATATGCATCTAATAAACACATACATTATATTTTCAAGAGCCCTAGTTAAAGCTTTGTTCAGTTTCTCATCTGAGATTACTGGCCTATGTCTTATTAAAAATTCAGTATTTGGTTGAGATATAGCTGTGCTAAAACCAAACAGGAATGTTCATTAACTTACAGATCATTGTGTACAGTGCTGTATACAGCACTTACCCATTGTATACACTGATGAACAACCTGGATGGAGACTTCTAGCTTACTCTGCTTTTGCAGAGAAAAAACGTTTGACTGAAGTAACACAAGAAGTGTTTCTTAATATTGAGGGTGCAGTAGAAAGGGTAAGGTGGCCTGCGGATAGTCACACCATCATGGAAGTCCCTTCTCTTGAAGGCAGATGGGATCTGTGACTTTCTTTTAACCAATCGACTCTGGGGATGATGTGTGTGTGTGTGTGTGTGTGTGTGTGTGTGTGTGTGTGCGTGTGTTGCATGTGTGATTATGTTGTATAAGATTGAAACACCTGTCTTGCTGGAAGACACTCATGCTCTTCCTGGCTTTGAAGAAGCACCTGTAAATCACCACCTGGAGAGGGCCATGGGGCAAGGAGCAGAGGGCAACCTTGGGCTGATGGCCAGCAAGAAACTGAGGCCCCCACTCTGGCATTCTGCAGGGAATGGAATGCTGCCAGCAGCCACGTGAGCTTGGGAATATAGCCTTCCCCAGTGAAGCCTTAGTGAGATCACAGCTCCCGGCTGACACCTTGATTGCACCTTTATGATATGCCGAGACTCTAAGCAAAGGACTCCATGAAGCTGTGCCCTAACTGCTGACACATAGCAACTGAGATAAAACATATGTTGTTTTAAGCTGCTCAGTTTGTGGTAGCATTGTTCTCCAGCAATATGTAACAAACACAGGTGGGAACATGGCTTACTTAAAAAGATCTACTCAGTCCAAATGGAGGACTGGAAGAAGTAGGGTAGATGAAGTTTCTTCACCTTTGAGGGAGAAATGTAGCCTGGAATAGGAAGGAGAGGCAGCAGAGGAAGAAAGCCAGGTGGTTAAGCTGACGCTCTCCCCTCTGATGACTTCAGAGAGGGCCAGAGCCAGAAAAGTAAGACTACAGACAATAGCTGGGGAGAAATGTAGCTCGTATAGCAAGATATGTAGCATTTATGAACCTAGATCATATTTCGTTTAAAAATATACTGGCATAGCCAAACTGTCCATACCTACCAGGCATCTCTCAATTGCAGAAGCAATTCTTTGAGGTCACTTAAATCAGTCAGAGCCCAGAGAATGAGTTCAGGTTCCAAAGAGTGTGACCTGTGATCAATTCTCAACTCTCAAACAATTCTCTGGACCCATATCTGCAACCCTGAGACACTCAGTTGTCAATGCCTATTGTGCCACCTAATGTAGAGTAGTTTACTAATAGAGTGCACTGTAGGTAGTTTACATCCTAACACTCTATCTTTTTAATTACTATCCCAAATAGAAAACATGGTCTGAAAGCCCAAGAAGAGTAAAACTGCTCATATTTCTTATCTATCTGTTTCCTACTATTGGAATGTAAGCTCCACAAGGAAAAGATTTTTTTTAAACACCTTATCTCTTTGCAAGTTGGTGGCAATCAATCAATATTTGTTGAATGAAGCAGGTCCATCTTTCCCTATCCTTTTTTCATTGGTAAAAATGGGGGTAATAATAATAGTACTTCTGAATCAAGTGTAAGGATTAAGTGGTGTAACACATGTGAACAGATTAGAACATGGCCTTGTCTTGCATATAGTATCTGATCAGTAAAACTTAGCTGCTATTAAGTCATAATACCTAAATATACTTTGTTGAAGGAAGCTGTTAGGAAAAAGAACCTGAGTACTGTAATTCATTTTCTAGTACAAGAGAACCTTACCAAGGACTTCCTTCATGGGTCAGCAGTTTAAAAACTCTGCACTGCCAGTGCAGGGGACACAGATCCAATCCCAGGTCAGGGAACTAGATCCCACTTGCCACAGCTGAAAGCTGGCATGCTGCAGCAAAGACCCCACATGGCCCAACAAAGACCTAGCATGGCCAAATAAATAATAAATAAAAAGAAGTAAACATGGGCTTCCCCGATGGCTCGGTGGCTAAGAATCTGCCTTGCAATGCAGGAGACATGAGTTCGATCCCTGGTCCGGGAAGTACCTACATGCCACAGGGCAACTAAGCCTGTGTGCACAACTACTGAGCCTGCGCTCTGGAGTTCTTGATCCGCAGCTACTGAAGCCTGCATGCCTTAGAGCCTGTGCTCCAGAAAAGCAGCCACCACAGCGAGAAGCCTGAGCACCCCAACTGGAGAGCAGCCCCGCTCTCGGCAACTGGAGAGAAAGCCCACACAGCAACGAAGACCCAATACAGTCAAAAATAAATAAAATTTAAATAAATGAATATTTTTAAAAATAGAAATAAGTAAACATTAAGAAAAATAAATCAGCTGCATCCCCTGGGAAAAAATAGAGAGAAACCTTACCTCTAAGGAGGTTCAACTACAGGTTAAGCTTTAAGTGCACATTTAGTTTAATCTGAAGTTCAAAAATTTAAACTAATTTTGAAATAAATTTGCATATGGCAGTACATCACCAAAACAACAAAGGGCTTGAAGTCAACAAGTTAAATGTGATTTTTGCTGTAGAAATATGTATGAAATTGTGCTTGCTGTGTATCATAAATTCAGAATCTGTCTAGTCTAAACTCTAATTCAAGCAGAAATTCCTTTTGCTATTTCCATCTAAGTGATCAGGACACTTTTCAAGTCTTTTCTGTATGTCTTTAAAAAGATCGATCATACCAAATGCCGGCAAGAATATACAACAACTGGGATTTTCATACATTGTAGGAGTGTAAAATGACAATTTGGAATTTGGAAACCTGGCCTGGCATTTCCTATAATGTTAAACATGCACTTATCCTATCAGACAGAAGTTCTACTTCTAGACATTTATCCAAGACAAATGAAAACATATATCCATAAAAAGACTGTTCGAGAGTGCCCATAGCAGCTTTCTTAATAATAACCCCCAAGTTGGAACGGATCAACAGCCCATCACCAGAAGCAGGAGTGAATGAATATAATTTGGTGTGTCCATTTTGGTGGAACACTACTCAGTCATAAAGAAAGCACTGTGCTGCCCACTCCCCTCAGAATTGAAGGACTTACTTCTCCATCTGCTGGGGCTGTTCTGGAAGACAGCCAACAGCAGTCAGCCCCTCTGGGGAAGGGGCATATTTTCTTGGCTGAAACAGTCTTACCCAAAGTACCAATCTCTTTCTGGAGAAGCAGCCCCTGTCCAAGGCCAGATTAACATGGGAGTGCGGGCAACTTGAAATTACTCTGACAGGCCATGCAGCTCCAGTGCTCCCATTGGCAGGCGAGAACTCTACCTGTGGCAGCTGACGCTGAGAGCTCCCCAGGGGACCCAGCCAGAACTGGTGGCAGTGCTGTCAGAAGTTTCACTTCTCCCTCTGCTCGATCCTGTTTCTTTCCCTCCCTTCCAAAGCCTTAGATCCCAAGAGGCTTCCTTAATAAATGCCCTGCAAGCTAATCATTGTGTCTTTCCAGGGAATCCAACCTGTGAGAAACTACTGATAAACCCGGCTCAATGGATGACCCTCAAAACCAATTTACTGAGTGAAAGAAGACAGACACAAAGGGGTATATGTTGTATGAGTCCACTGATAGAGTTCTAGGACTGGAAAAACCAATCGAGGGAGGAAGAAATTAGAACCGCATTTGTCTCTGGGTAGGGACTGACTGGGAGGGGCCATGAGGGATCTTTTGTGGGGTTGGGAATATTCTGTATCTTGATAGGGGTGTAGGTTGCATATAAGTATGTATGCAATTGTCAAAACGCACTGAATTGTTCTCTTAAAAAGAGAACAATTTATATGTTCAGTGCGTTTCACTGTATATAAATTATACCCCAGGCAGAAAAGAAAAGTAACCACATCAAATTTGGTTCAAATAGAACTTATCAGTCAACACTGGATATATTTTAAAGTTTCACTATGGCCAGCTGAGCCTCTATTCATTTGGAACCTGGTAGTTAGCTTTAGAGAAGGCAATGGCAACCCACTCCAGTACTCTTGCCTGGAAAATCCCATGGACGGAGGAGCCTGGTGGGCTGCAGTCCATGGGGTTGCTAAGAGTCGGGCACAACTGAGCAACTTCACTTTCACTTTTCACTTTCATGCATTGGAGAAGGAAATGGCAACCCACTCCAGTGTTTTTGCCTGGAGAATCACAGGGACAGAGGAGCCTAGTGGGCTGCCGTCTATGGGGTCGCACAGAGTCGAACATGACTGAGGTGACTTAGCAGCAGCAGCAGCAGCAGTTAGTTTTATAAACTAAGTTTGGAAATTGATGTCTGTTGTGCTCATCTTTATATGGGTCACCAAACTAACAGACTTGCTCTTTCTTTTTGAGACATTAACTTAAAATGCCATGCTAATGGATTCATGCATATGTATGGCTGAGTCCCTTTGCTTTCCACTTGAAACTATCACAACACTGTTAACTGGCTGTACTCCAATATAAAATAAAAAGTTTAAAAAATGCTATGCTAATCAGTTACAGCTCCAGAGGCCTAAGAAAAGTCATGAGATTGCTTCTTTTATGACATTTACTCATTACTCCAAGTATTGGGTACAGTTTTCATTCAACTGTAGATTTATCTACTTGTATGCTCATGTAGCAGGCTTCCCAAGTGGCACAGTGGTAAAGAATCCAACTGCCAATGCAGGCAACACAAGAGACATGGGTTTGATCCTTGGGTCAGGAAGATCCCTTGGAGTAGGAAATAGCAACCCACTCCAGTATTCTTGCTTGGGAAATTCCATGGACAGAAGAGCCTGGAGGGATACAGTCCATGGTGTTGCAAAGAGAGACATGAATGAGCACCCAACACATGCTCATTTAGCAGTGATCTTCAAAGAATTCTAGATCAAATTATGAAAGCATAAAATCTAGATTTTTAGATCTAGAAAGACTTGAGATCCCTCAGTTCAATGACAAAGGGAGCTTAGGCTCACAGGAGACAATTGAGTTGCTAAAGTCAGTTGCCTAGGTCTAGGCAAGAGTAGGCTGACATCCCAGGGTGCATCCCATCAGGCAGCCGTGCCCCATGCTCTGAACCAATGCTCCCCTCCGCAGCTCGGCTTAGCGAACACCTAAAAGTGTATTTTATCCTGTGGATTTTCTCTTCCCTCCATTGATGTTCCTTACTTGATAACAATTGCCCAGCTTAGGATAAGAAGTTCAGCTGGTGGAATAAAGTACTCTTCTTTGATTTTGACAGAGATATAATTTTTGCCATAAGTAGGGGGAAAGAGCACATCTGTGTGCTCTCTGCTTTCCTCTACCTCTCACGTGGCAATTTGTTGAAGGCATATTTGGTGAAAAGTAAACTATATCTGATTCTCGGTAGACAGATTTGAGCAAGAAACTGAGATTTTATTAAAGATTTCAAAGCTCTTCCATCTCTGTGCAAGAGAAGAGAAGAGCTCGTATGTGGTAATAGGTTCAAAGTTAAGAATTAAGTCGGAAACATGAACAAAAAGGAATCTTAAAAGTACACACTGTATGCAACCATCTTTATCGCTAGCTTTTTCTCACAAATCCTATGGTTTCCACAATGGGTTATAAATCTTTGCTTCTTTCTAAGAAACATCTGGAAAAGAAGATGAAGGCCAAGAGAGGAGAACGAAAAATAGAGGAAACCTACAATTAATAAGAGAGTCCATCCTCTCTATCCATCTATTTTTTTTTTATACCCATGAGAAAGATAAAAAGTTAAAATTTGGTCAATATCAAGTGTTGAGGATGTAGAAATAGCAGAGTTTAGTTCCACACTGACTAGAGTGTCATAGGTATGAGCACTTTGGAAAAGATTGGCATCAGCTAATCTCTACACCACACACACACACACACACACACACACACACAACCTGGAATATTACTCAGCCATTTATTATACTCATATTTATTATAAAGAAAAATCTAGCCATTTGCAACAACATGGATGGATCTAGATGATATTATGCTAACTGAAAAAAGTCAGACACAGAAAAATATTGCATGATCTATTTATAGGCAGAATATAAGAAACAAAAACAAAAAACAATGAAAACAGATTCACAGATATGAAGAACAAATGCGTGGTTGTTGCCAGAAGCAAGGGCAGTGTGGTGCCAGGCAAAACAGGTGAAGAGGATTAAGCTCAAGCTTCTAGGTATTTATGTAAGTCATGGGGGTGTTATATCCTATGTAAGAAATATGTTCAAAAAATATTGTAATCACACCAAGGACAGATGACAATGTTACCTCACATATGTGGGCTTCCCTGGTGGCTCAGAGGTCAAGAATCCGCCTGCAGTGCAGGAAACCCGGCTTCAATCCCTGGGTCAGAAAGATCCCAGGGGAGGAGTGGGAAGTGGCAACCCACTCCAGTATTCTTGCCTGGAGAATCCCACAACAGAGGAGCCTGGTGGGCTACAGGCCATGGGGTCGCAAGAGTTGAACACGACTTGGCGACTAAGCAACAACAACAGTCTCTTCCCACCTATTTTCTATGCTTGCTTTATTATAACATCTATTTTTTTGGCCATGCCAGGCAGCCTGTGGGATCTTAGTTCCCCAATCAGGGATCAAACCGGTGCCCCTTGCTTTGGGAGGGTGGAGTCTTAACCACTGGACCGCCAGGGAAGTCCCTATAACATCTTAACTGAGATGTGATTCTCATAGCATACAAGTCATTCATTTAAAGTCTATAAGTAAATGGTTTTATTACTCACAGAGTTGTGTGACTGTCATTACAACCAATTTTAGAAAGTTTCATCACCCCAAGAAACTCTATACCTGCTAGCATCACTCCCCATTTCGCCACCACTCCCCAGCCCCAGGCAACCACTAAAGGCACTTTCTGTCTCTAGGAATTTGCCTATTCTGGACTTCATATACAGAGAAGGTAGTGGCACCCCACTTCAGTACTCTTGCCTGGAGAATCCCATGGACGGAGGAGCCTGGTAGGCTGCAGTCCATGGGGTTGCTAAGAGTGGAATACATGTGGCTTTCTTTAACGAAGTACAATGTTTTCAAGGGCCATCTGTGTTATAGCGCATATCAGTATTTCATTTCTTTTTATTGCCAAATCATATTCCATTGTGTATAGATACTATATGCTTTCATCCATTTATTGGTTGGATGGACGTCTGCATTTTTTCTACTGTGGGGTTACTATGAATAATGCTGCTAGGAAATTCATGGACAAGTTTTTGTGAAACATATTTTCATTTTTTTGTGCATATACCTAGGCGTGAAACTGCTGGTCATATTATAAGTCTATGATTAATTATTTGAGGAATTTTTTTTTTTAATCTTTGGTTGTTGGATCTCTTTATTTTGTACTTAAGAGAAACCAGTGTCAGAATACAGCATCTAAAACTTTAAATTACAACTGAAAAAAAGAAAAGGAATGAAAACACATTTACCTGGACCTCAGCCCTAGTAAATAAAATGGAATATTTATATGGCGGCTTCCCCCTGCTCTGGCATTAATTTTATTTCTTTTTTTTTTTTTAATTTTAAAATCTTTAATTCTTACATGCGTTCCCAAACATGAACCCCCCTCCCACCTCCCTCCCCACAACATCTCTCTGGGTCATCCCCATGCACCAGCCCCAAGCATGCTGCACCCTACGTCAGACATGGACTGGCGATTCAATTCTTACATGACAGTATACATGTTAGAATTCCCGTTCTCCCAAATCATCCCACCCTCTCCCTCTCCCTCTGAGTCCAAAACCTCTCCCTCTGAGTCCAAAATATTTGAGGAATTGACAGACATTTTCTTCAACATATCCTTTGAAGCACAAAAGCTTTTAGTTTGATGATGTCCAAGTTATCTATTTTTTCTTTGGAGTCTGGTATCATTTTTCTTCTTTTTTTTTAGTTGTAGCATGTGGAATCTGGTTCCCTGACCAGGGGTCAAACCTGGGAGCGCTGCACTAGGAGCTCAGAGTCTTAGCCAGTGGACCACCAAGGAGCCAAGATACCTCTGGTATCATATTTAAGAAATCATTGCCTCATCCAAGATCATAAAGATTTATATCTATGTTTTCTTTTAATAGTGTTATAGTTTTAGCTTTACATTCAGATCTTCAGTCAATTTTGAGTTAATATTTTAAAATATGATGTGAGATTGAGTTCCTACTTCATTCTTTGGTATGTGGATATCTAGTTTCCTTGGCATCATTTACTGAAAAGATGGTTCTTTTCTCTATTGAAGTATCTTGACAGTCAATTTATCCTTGTTGAAAAACCAATTTTCCATAAATGTGAGAGTTTATTTCCAGATTCTCAACTGTTGTTGTTATTTAGTTGCTAAGTCATGTCCAACTCTTTTGCGACCCCATGGACTGTAGCCCACCAGGCTCCTCTGTCCATGGGATTTCTCAGGCAAGAATACCACTTCCTTCTCCAGGGGATCTTCCCAACCCAGTGATCGAACAGGGGTCTCCAAGTTTCCTGCACTGCAGGCAGATTCTTTATCACTGAGCCACCTGGGAAGCCTGAGACTCTTAATATTCTCCCATTTATTGCATATATAAACTACATCTCCACAAATAAACTTGGCATGTGGAAAGCTTGTTCATTCTTTCAGGTCAGTAGTAAACTACTAGTCCTTAAAGCCCTATAAGAAACAGTTCGGAGATTTTAGCTTCATGTTTCCACAGTCTATTAAGGTAAGAAGTTTAGTAGCAGCAGTGGAAAACCAATCCATTGTCTCATTCCAAGTAAGAAGGTGAAATTCACAGGGAGGAGTCAGAGCAGCCTTTGTTGTGTCTGACTTAGCGGACTGTATGACTCATGGACTGTAGCCCACCAGGCTCCTCTGTCCGTGGGATTCTCCAGGCAAGAATACTGGAGTAGGTGCCATTCCCTTTTCCAGGGGATCTTCCCGACCCAGGGATCAAACCCATGTCTCCTGCATTGGCGGGCAGTTTCTTTACCGCTGAGCCACTTGAGAAGCCCAGCCTTCATTACACGAAGTGGAAAGACCAACTCACTTTAACAGCTTTTCCAAAATCCAGAGTGAAACCTCAAAGCAGCCCAGTTTCTAAGCACGAGTCAGCTTCCTGGCGTGCCCCGTGACTGGCCTTGTCCCAAAGGGTCAAAGCTTAATCGCACAGGATGCCTCAGAGACAGCCGGTTGCAGAGGTGTCCGGGACAAATACTGCGGCAGCGAGGTGATAGACACCACATGCAATAAAGCACGTGCAACCAAGTGCTCCTCTCCTCTTTTGGGAAACCTGCCAAACACAGTGTGTAAGGGAGGAGGAGGAGGCTGCTGCTGGGAACACCTGGTGCTTCTCTATTGTCTGCCAGGAACTTCCGGCCTAAAGCCTGCCGGAAATAACAGGGATGTTCCCGAGATGGGGATGGGGCCCTGCCTGCACCAGGCTCATGAATTATCCTGTTGAGCACGGCTGCCAAAAATCAACTGAATTTCAGATGCTATGAATTATTATCTCACATACACACACACACACACACACACACACACACACACCCCGTCTACCAAGAGACAAACAGTCCAGGTGTGACAGCCAAGGCTTAGCTCCAGGTGGGTGTTCAGCTTCATTTCAGCTCCTGGGTGTGCAATGTCACTGCTTCTGATAAAATCACTCTCAGTTCTGTCTACCTCACAGGTTATTTAGAAATTCTGAGGGCTGCTCACTTTTGTCAACAGGAATTAGCCCCACAGTTGGGTTCCCAAAACTCTGAGCTTTGTTATAAGACCTTAAAACTGACCCACTTCAGAAGGAACTTATGTAACGGCGAAGCAAAAGCCAAGCACATATATGTATTCATGATATCTACAGGTAATTCTCACATCTCACAGTGAAAAATGAATCACTCAGAAGAGATTTTTCATTTGAGAAATGCTGGCTGAAAAGCCCTTCAGCTAAAACAATCAAGCAGACACAGGAAAAGAAGCAGGTGCTCAAGTACCCTTGTTGAGGTCAAGGTTGGAATCTGATGCAGTTAGGTCAAGCTTCATTTTCCTGGAAGAAGCTAAAACATTTTTTATTGAGGATTTCACATTTAATGACAAAGACCCCCAAAACTCATCTATACTTAAAAAATTCATTTCAGTCGTGATCATTTTGTAATATAAAGAAATATCAAGTCAATATGATGTGTACCTAGAACTAACCCAGTACTGTAGATCACTTATATTTCAATTTTTTAAAATGGGAAGGGAAAAAAACACTCTTCAAGACATAAGTGCATTAGGTAATGGCTTTCTCTCCTTTTTGGTCAAACATCCTAGAGTTCTCTAGCAAACTCGTGGCCCTGAAAACACACACACACATACCCTTCTTTAAGTATGAATGAGAATCTACAAAGCCTATCAACACTTTAAATTCAAGGCAAAAAACCTCATTTGTGCACCCCTTAAATTTTCTCTGATTCAGGCTCATTCCATACCCTTCTTAGCCTTTAAGCTTGAATGTCAGTGTTTATAAACGAACATACAAAGAGAAAGGAAAAGAGGAAGGAAAAGCTGTTGACTTTGGATTGTGGTTGGTAGGGCACAGGAAACCACAAGGGACGCAAGATCTGGTCGGCTTCATTGAGCTGACACGCGCATGCACACATGCACTTCTGGGGAGAAGAAGCCTTTGCGGGAAAGAAAGGCCCCCGTCCACCCGCCTCAGCAGACTGAGAGCTGGCTTGCCCCTTCCACGGTGCCCACAGGCGTCAGTTAGAGAATGAGTGCCTTAGAGCCTGGAAAAACCCACCCGTTCTTCACTCCTTCTACCTCAGGCTACCACCCTCACTGACACAGGCTGGGACCTGAAACCTGGGGCCTGGGACCCTCTGCTGCAGTGCTTGCACCTGGACAAACATCTCAAGGCGACAAAATACAAAGAAAATACAAGAGACCAAAAATAACTCTATATGTGCACAACTGGGGCACATTACGAACAATAAGTTATAAAAAGACCAAAAACCCAACTGCCGCTTCTGAGGAGTCAGGGCACAAGCGGGATGTGCATTCTGCCCATAGCACCATCAAGGCAGTGGGCAGACCACCCAAGCCACCCTGCGAGCCCAGCCCCAGGATCCACCCTTGCCCTCCCGGATAAGGAACCGGCTTGCCAATCCCTCCCTCCCTGCCTCCCATCCCTGTCTCTGCCTGGGGCAGCATCAGTTCAATTCAGTCACTCAGTCCTGTCCGACTCTTTGCGACCCCATGGACTGCAGGGATGCCAGGCCTCCCTGTCCATCACCAACTCCCAGAGCTTACTCAAAATCATGTCTATCGAGTTGGTGATGCCATCAAACCATCTCATCCTCTGGCGTCCCCTTCTCCTCCCACCTTCAATCTTTCCCAGAATCAGGGTCTTTTCCAATGAGCTAGCTCTTCACATCAGGTGGCCAAAGTATTGGAGTTTCACCTTCAGCATCAGGACTGATTTCCTTTATGATGGACTGGTTGGATCTCCTTGCAGTCCAAGGGACACTCAAGAGTCTTCTGCAACACCACAGCTCAAAAGCATCAATTCTTCGGCACTCAGCTTTCTTCACAGTCCAAATGAGCTCCCCAGGGAAATGCAAACGGGTTATAACAACCTTCCCCTATCTCAAAACACCCACCACTGTGACCAGATCTTGCCTTCTCCAAGGATATACAGGAGATACTGGAAGAATTTGCAGCCTTCAACACAGTTCTCTCTATTTTTTCCCCTTTGGTCCTACCTGAAGCATGTGTGATTTTAGTTCCCCAACCAGGAATCAAACCTGCAGTGGAAACACAGAGTCTTAACCCCTGGACTACCAGGGAAGTCCCTACAGTGCAGTTCTTAACAGAACATTGTCTTTATTGATCAGTTGGTCTGTTTTGAGTTTTATTCGTATCCCCAGCTAGACAGTAAATCCCCTGGATTCTCAAAATAAACTCCAAATGCAACCACTCTCCAGTCTTTCCACTGCTGACGCTGCATCTCAGCCCTTATCTCTCTCTGGGGGATGAGGGCAACATCTTAACTGCCCTTCCTATTTTCTCTATAATTGCTTGACAGCATGTCCTCCAAAAGCCAGGGTTATGGAGACCCAGTCTCTCCACTGTGCCCAACTCTTCAATGGGTTCCTATTGCATATGTAAAAGAAAAAAAAAGTAAACTCTTACCACAGGCTACAAAGCCTCCTGGTTGGCTCTGTTTCCTCAGTTCCACTTATCCTTTCCTTCACTTTTCCCTCTCCAGCCACACTGACAGTCCTTATTTTCCTCAAACACAAGCGTGTTCCCACCTCAGGGCCTCGCTGTTCCTTCCTTGACACATGCTCCTCTCTCCAAATATCTGCATGACTTCATGCGTCGTTCATCCTCACTTCATCCAAGGTCTCCTGCAAGCCAACAATTCTCAAGGAGGCTTCTCTGCCTCTATAGAAAGTTGTCCCTCTCATAAGGTCTGTCTATTTTCCTTTCTTTTCCTCCCATAAAGTGAAAGTGTTAGTCACTCAGTTGTGTCCGACTCTTTGTGACCCCATGGACTGTAGCCTACCAGGCTCATCTGTCCATGGAATTCTCCAAGCAAGAATCCTAAAGTGGGTTGTCATTCCCCTCACCAGCAGACTTCCAAGCCCAAATATTGAGTCCTGGTTTCCCGCACTGTGGGGAGACTCTTTACCAACTGAGCCACCACTTAACTATTATCAGGTATTTATACATTTGGAACAAATGCAAGCTTACAAAGGCAGGGACCTAGCCTGTCCTCACCATTGTACCCTTAGAGACTAGCTGAGGGCCTAGCACACTGTCAGTGTGAATGAGCAGACACATGTTAAACTGTCCTCCTCTACTGCAGGAAGTTTGAGAGGAAAGTAGATCATTGGTTAAGAACAGGGTTTAAAGTCAGGTTGTTCTGGATTTGGATCTTGCTATGAGAACTCAGCAAGTTTGTTAACCTCTCTGAATCTTGGTTTCTCTCCTGCAAAATGGAAGTAATATCAAAATTACATCAAAATTATGTGAAGTGCTTATTGCAACAGGTATCATTTAGTAGTGGCTCAATCAGTTCAGTTCAGCTCAGTCGCTCAGTCATGTCTGACTTTTTGTGACCCCATGGACTGTAGCATGCCAGGCTTCCCAGTCCATTACCAACCCCTAGAGCTTGCTCAAACTCATGTCCATTGAGTTGGTGATGCCATCCAACCATCTCATCCCCTGTCATCCCCTTCTCCTCCTGACTTCAACCTTTCCCAGCATCAGGGTCTTTTCCAATGAGTCAGTTCTTTGCATCAGGTGGCCAAAGTACTGGAGTTTCAGCTTCAACATCAGTCCTTCCAATGAATATTCAGGACTGATTTCCTTTAGGATGGACTGGTCTGATCTTCTTGCAGTCCAAGGGATTCTCAAGAATCTTCTCCAACACCATATTTCAAAATAATCGATTCTTCAGCACTCAGCTTTCTTTATGGTCCAACTCTCACATCTATACATGACTACTGGAAAAACCACAGTTTTGACTAGATAGACCTTTGTCGGCAAAGTAATGTCTCTGCTTTTTAATATGTTGTCTAGGTTTGCCATAGCTTTTCTTCCAAGGAGCAAGCATGTTGTAATATTTCCAGTTATCAGCAGAGGTCAGTAGCAACTGACCACAGAAGGTTTTACATTTTAATAGAGACCTAGAATACTTTGTTTTGTTCCTTTTAGTTCTTTAAGAAAATATAACTGTTGACAGCATGCTTTTTAAAAAAGTTACTATTGACAGAATGGTAAAGCCTTGCTCAAAACACACGCTTAAATCTTGAGAAGCAAGTCTCACCCCACTGTAGGCACTTAAGAAATGTTGACTATAGAGAAGAAAAAGAATTATAAGACTGTTATTTTAGTAGAAACATCACAAAGAATGGGAAAATGTTGTTCTTTGTTGTTCTGAAACTAAGCCCTGGCCTGATAGTTAGCATGCTGAGCATAACTTCATGTCAGGGGAGACGAAGGTTTTTCTTGCATATTTTTTCAGGCTATTCAGATATTAGCGCTTGGGGGAAATTCCTTGAGAAGCATTTTGAGCAGCCTCAAGTCCATCTATATACTGGGTTAAATTTAAAGGTGAGGTCAGAGTGCATGTACCCTTCTTGACAGTTCAAGAAAAGCAGATGTCTATCTTCTCTTTTTGTTCCATGAACACAGAAAAGGGGGCTGTGGTTCAATCATGCAAAGTGGGACTCTTTTTCAGTTGTATTGGAAGGATAAAGTTATGTCTAAGAAGAGACAATATTACACTAACAAACACGTATATGTGTTTGTATATGTCTGTCAAATAAAGGCAATTAGGTCCTAGGGGTCTGTTAGTCATTATATCACAGATACTTGGAAGTTACTTAATTTAGTTATCTTAAAAAGTCATTATGACATTAATGTTAGATAAAACTGACTCTATTTAGAGGTTTTAAAGTGGGATATAGTTTTATAATTTAAAGATAACCATTTATGGACAGATACTAACAATGGAAATGAAACTCTAGATTTGGGGCCATTTGAAGGGCTCACCTGAGTCTAATCTGTATCTCCTAGCCTATGACTTCAGACATATCGGGAGATTATTTAAATACCTGTTAAAGAACTAGAGGACACATATTTTATTTATTTTTTGTTTTTATTTTTAAATTAATTTTTATTGGAGTATAGTTGCTTTACAATGCTGTGTTAATTTCTACTGTACAACAAAGTGAATCAGCTATACGTGTACATATATCTCCTCTTTGTTGGATTTATTTCCCATTTAGGTCACAACAGAGCATTGAGTAGAGTTTTCCTGTGCTATACAATATATAAGAACCTATATAATAGGTTCTTATTAGTTATATATTCTATACATAGTATCAATAGTGTATATATGTCAATTCCAATCTCTCAATTCATCCAACCCTCCTCCATCCTTGGTATCCATATGTTTGTAGGAGAATAAACATTTTAATATAAAAAGGTTTTTAAAGTATTCATGCCATTGTTTCAAACATGGTTACCCCTGCATAAATATTTCTCCCAGTTTTAAAAAATTTATATTTTCTTAGGGAGCATTGGTTTACATTTATAGATACTCAAACCTTCCAATCAATTCTTTTATATGTTTTCTGATATTAATGTTGTATTAAGGAATGGCTTTCATACTCTAATGGTATGTAATACAGTTTTTTCATATTTTCTTCTAGTATTCTTACTTTTCATTGGGTTGGAAAGATCCGCTAGAGAAGGGATAGGCTAACCACTCTAGTATTCTCGGGCTTCCCTTGTGGCTCAGCTGTTACAGAATCCACCTGCAATGCAGGAGACCTGAGTTTGATGTCTGGGTTGCAAAGATCCCATGGAGAAGGGAAATGCTACCCACTCCTGGAGAATTCCATGGACTGTATAGTCCATGAGGTCGCAAAGAGTTGGACACGACTGAGCAAATTTCACTTTACTTTTCACATGTAAATCTTTATTTCACCTGTAATTTATTTTTGTGTATTGCATGAGGTAAGATATATGCAGTCTCCTCCAAATTGTTCATTAATAATGCCAAACTCTACTTACTAATATGTATTTGTTTTCTATTGATTTCAAAGACATAAACCAAAAATTATCTTATAGATCAGACATCTATATTCTCAAACAGTGGAAAAGATGGAGAATTATTAATGCCAACACAATCATTCTTAATATATCCACCTGAAGTTTTTCTTTCCTGTGAGGAATTTACTCCCCAAGTAAAACAAATCTGCAAAATCTTTCATTATATTCACACCTTAAAGTTGGAGATATCAGATCTAAAGAACTTCCCAGGTGGCGCTAGTGGTAAAGAATCTGCCTGCAAGTGCAGGAGACATAAGAGATACTGCTTCGATCTCTGGGTTGGGAAGATCCCCTGGAGTAGGAGCCGGCAAGCCACTCCAGTATTCTTGTCTGGAAAATTCCGTGGACAGATGAGCCTGGGAGGCTATAGTCCATGGGGTCACAAAGAGTCAGACACGGCTGAGCAATTGAGCACCCATACAGACTGGACTTAAAGCACACAATTACAAACATGCCCTCTATCACTGAATCTAACTGTAAATAAACAAACAACCCATATCTTCTATTATGAAAACTAAGTCTTAAAAGAGCTCAAGTACATGTCATGAAAAGCCATTTGGGCGTAAATATGTCATAATAATACAGACTGATAACTGTACTAGGGTATAAAATTTCAGTGTATTTTAGGTATTCTTCAACAAGTAAGTTGACTTTTACATTCAGTACAAGGCAAAACATATAAATGTTTAATAGCTTGAAGTATCAGCTAAAACATTTAAGGAACATTACTTAGCTCTTTAAAATTGTGTTTTATTTAGAATTCTGTTGTTACTTTTCTTTAATGAGACAAAAAAAAATTTTAATTGACAATCCTAGGAGAGGCAGATGCTTATTCTTTCCTCTGAAATCATGCTGCCTCTAATCTCTTTTGATATCCAGCAAGCAACATCAAGCCCATATAGGGACTTGTACAAAGGAGAAACAAGTTGTAATAAATTACTTCTTTCCAGGGCTTTATTTAATATCAATGCATCATGGAAACAGAACACTAAATTGCTACTTATAAACTAAATATGCATTTCAAATAAAACATTTAACATTCTAAAGAGCTAGATTAAAAATGCCTAGAGGTCTGATTTTAAATGATAAGCAAAGGTGAAAATTAAAGGTCATTATCTAGACCTGAACATTTATGAGCCATGTACATAGTGAGTTTTATACTTTTACCTCTATTTTACTACAGGGATAGCACTGCTTTGTGGAACTAAATTTCATAGTTTACTGTTAGGTACATTATCCTGGCTCAATATCCGTAGATAAATGAAATAATTCATAAGGCCATTTTAATGCTAATAGTGAATCTAAAAAAGGTTTCATTTTCTTATAGTAGGTAAATGTTCTGTGCATAGAAATTACTTCAATTCCTAGGATTATCTAAATTAGCTTGTTCTTCCTAAAATAATGAAAAAACTTAAATACTAGTGCTGATTTTTAAATTAGTGAAGAGCTGTCAATTTGTGGCAATGAGATCCCTTGGGGACAAGACTGTGTTTGATATCTGCTGCAATTCCTGTTTCTTCTGCCAGCCAGACCCAATGAACAAATATCTGTGGCATGTAAGTCACCCAGGGTTTGCCTGCAGCACCCTGCACATGCCCAGCTGTGCAGTCATCAGCCTGACACCTTAGAACATAGATGCTGCTGGCTTTTATCATCTTGGCATGAATCCAAGGCTCATTCTCCAATGGAACAGACAAGAGATAAATCATCTTACTGACTCAACCTCGCCATCACCAGACTCCTTTGTTGTGAACACTTAGCACACAATGAACACAAACTGATCAGCAGCATGAGTCACAGCTGGCCCTGAGACCTCAGTGTAAAAATCAGACCAGCTTTTCTTCAATAGTCTCTAAGTATATAAATACCAGCTTCAAATATTTAGGATGCTACATACCAAGAAGGAAAAGTGCAAATTTTCATTTGCAGCAAAACTGCTCTCTCACTGAATGATCAGAACTCAGTGTTCCCATTCTGGCAAGATCAGACAGCGGGAAAAATATATTTGTTTAATTACAGTCTTTGAAGAGAATAGCACACAGCCTTCTCCAGGGGTTCTTCCCGACCCCCTGGAGATTGCACCCGGGTCTCCCGCGTTGCAGGCAGACACTTTACCCTCTGAGCCACCAGGGAAGCTCCAAGTGTGGTACCATTTCCTTCTCCAGAGGATCTTCCCAACCCAGGGATCGAACCCAGGTCTCCTGCACTACAGACAGATTCTTTACCGTCTGAGCCACCAGGCAGCCCACTGCCAGGAAGACCCATTGAGTACAGTAAAAATGAGGTCTGTAGACATATTTGCAATTTATTGTTTTCTAAAAATAGAATGAATGTAATTGTCAGAATCATTTCATGACTCCACCTTGATATGTAAAATATTTGCTTCTAAACCAAGACTGTTTCTACGTCAATCTTTTTTTTTTTTTTCATTAAATGAGTGATTTATTATTTTTCTAGAAAGAATCTTTTACTTCTGGGTCAGTCCACACAGAGAGCATCCAGCATCACTCTGGTGACTAGGAGCCACCTCTCTGCTACTGCTAAGTCCCTTCAGTCGTGTCCGACTCTGTGCGACCCCATAGACAGCAGCCCACCAGGCTCCCCCGTCCCCGGGATTCTCCAGGCAAGAACACTGGAGTGGGTTGCCATTTCCTTCTCCAATGCATGAAAGTGAAAAGTGAAAGGGAAGTCGCTCAGTCGTGTCCGACTCTTAGCGACCCCATGGACTGCAGCCCACCAGGCTCCTCCGTCCATGGGATTTACCAGGCAAGAGTACTGGAGTGGGGTGCCATTGCCTTCTCTAAGCCACCTCTCTAATTCACATAATCTTCTTTTTCAGTCGCTAAGTCGTATCCAACTCTTTGTGATCCCTGTGAACTGCAGCATGCCAGGCTCCTCTGTCCTCCACTACCTCCTAGAGTTTGCTCAAATTCATGTCCATTGAGTCAGTGTTGCTATCTAACCATATCATCCTCTGCTGCCCTCTTCTCCTTTTGCCTTCAGTCTTTCCCAGCATCAGGGTCTTTTCCAATGAGCTGGTTTTTTTTTGCATCAGGTGGCCAAATAACCTTCTACTTCAATCTTAAACCTATATTTTACAAATTCATTTTAAAAAAAGAACAACTGGACATCCATATGCAAAAAAAAAAAAAGTTAATCTAGACAGAGAGCTTAGAGCCCTCATAAAAATTAACTCAAAATGGATCCTGGACCTAAATGTAAAACACAAAACTATAAAGCTGCTAAAGATAACAAAGGAGACACATCTATATGACCTTGAGTAAGGAGATGATTTTTTAGATATAGCACCAAAGATAAGATCCACAAAAGGCAGTCGATAAGACTTCATTAAAATTAAAACCATTTTTTTAGAGAATGTCAAGAGAGTGAGAACTCAAGCCTCAGCCTGGAAAACATTTGCAAAAGACACATCTGATAAAGGACTGTTATTCAAAATAAATAAAGAACTAAAAACTTAAAAATAAAATAATCCAATTTTTATATGGCAAAAGATATGAACAGACAAAAGTAAGCATATGAAAAGATGCCTAACATCATATGTCATTCAGGAGATGCAAATTAAAGCAACAATAAGATACCCTGATGCTGGGAAAGACTGAGGACAGGAGGAGAAGGGGATGACAGAGGATGAGATGGTTGGATGACATCACTGACACAGTGGACATGAGTTTGAGGAAATTCCAGGAGATGGTGAAGGACGTGGAAGCCTGGCGTGTTGCAGCCCACAGGGTCGCAAAGAGTCAGACACAACTTAGCTACTGAACAGCAACGACACACATCTATTAGAATGGCCACCATGCCCAATGCTGATAAAGATGAGGAATAGCAGGAACTCACATTCATTGCTGGTGGGAGTACAAAGTGGTATAGCCACTTTGGAAGACGGTCTGGTAATTACATATGAAACTAAACATACTCGTACTATGTGACCCAGCAATCATGCTTCCAGGTATTTCACTAAATGAACTGAAAACTTACATCCATACAAAACTCTGTACCTGGGTAGTCTACAGCAACTTTATTCATAATTGCCAAAACTCGGAAGCAACCTATCCCTTCAGTAGGTGAAGGGATAAATAAACTGTGGTACATCCAGACAATGGAATATTATTCAGTGCTAAAAATAAATAAGAAATAAGCTATCAAGCATGAAAAGGCAAGAAGGAAACAAAGTTTAAAAAAGTTAATTTGAAAAGTAGTAGTTTGTATGATTCAAACTATAGGCCATTACGGAAAGTGCAAAACTATGGAGATAGTAAAAAGATTAGTGGTTGCCAGGGGCTCTAGAGGGGTGGGAAGGACTGCTACACAGAGTGTAGAGGATTTTCAGGGCAGTGAAACTATTCTGTGTAATGCTACTACACTTTTGTCAAAACCCACAGGACGGTCAACATCAAAAGGGGTTTTTGAGCAGAAAGGCCTGAAGCGCAAAGCCGCTACTGAAGAAACTCAAGACGCTGCAGTGGCAGAGGATGAGATGATAGAAAGTAGGGTCCAACCACTGAAGACGGCTGCCTTTCCTCCAGGCTTCAGCATTTCGGAAATTAAGAACAAACAATGGTGACACTTAACATTTGGTAGAAATAGCAGCAGCGGAAGAAAAAGTTGGCAGTTAAGAAAAACTCAGAGAGAGGCTCTCAGTGATAAGGTTCCACCAAAGCCTGTACCCAAGACCAGGGACAACCAGTGAAATGTATGATGAAAACGTAGTATATATCCTCATGATGAAGAGGTTGTTTATGACGAAGCTACAGACAAATTTGTTTCTTACTTCAACAGACAAACTTCTCCCAAGATTCTCATCACTATATCAGGTTGATCTCATGAGAGAACAGTACGACTCTATGACCATTTCTCTGCAGTTATACCAAACTCACATGCTTATTACAGAAGAGCGCTGGTTCTGAAAAAATTATTTCACAGTGCCATCTCAAGAGATTTCACAGACCTGATTGTTATTAATGAAGATCATAAAATGCCAAATGGATTAATTCTGAGTCAGCTGCCAAACGGCTCAGTTGCTCAGTTTGAGCAATGTTCATCTGCATAAAGAAATTAAACAAAGTGGAGTCGCTCAGTCATGTCCGATTCTTCGCGACCCCATGGACTATTGCCTACCAGACTCCTCCGTCCATGGGATTTTCCAGGCAAGGGTACTGGAGTGGGGTGCCATTTCCTTCTCCAGGGGATCTTCCCGACCCAGGGCATGAACCCAGGTCTCCCGCATTGTAGACAGACACTTTACCGTCTGAGCCACCAGGGAAGTTAAAGAAATTGAGAAGAGGCAACAACCCAATAGTACACACACCTGAAATAATTTTGAACAATTTTAACAACACGACTGGGTCATTCTATTGGATATATGTTTGCATCTCTCTTTCCACTTAATCCTCAATTTATTGGAAGGCAGGTTGCCACTTTCCACAATCAACAGAATTATATAATCTTCGGATGTCACAGATACATATTCAAGAGTGAAAAGAAAATGGGAATTCAGGAACTTGCACCACATTTTACCTTAAAATTAGGATCTCTTCAGAAAGGAACCTTTGATTCTAAATATGGAGAATATGAATGGGTCCATAAGCCCTGGGAAATGGATAGAAGTAGAAGAAAATTCCGTTTATAAAGGACTGAGGGGTACTATTGGATTGTGATGAATAGGCCTATCTTGAATTTATGAAACAAGACCCTTTTCAAAATGGCAACTCCTGATTTCATGAAACTTCTTTCATGTATAAAGAAAGCTGAGTGCCAAAGAATTGATGCTTTTGAACTGTGGTGTTGGAGAAGACTCTTGAGGGTCCCTTGGACTGCAAGGAGATCCAACCAGTCCATCCTAAAAAGAAATCACTCCTGCATATTCATTGGAAGGACTGATGCTGAAGCTGAAACTCCAATACTTTGGCCACCTGGTGCAAAGAACTGATTCATTTGAAAAGACCCTGATGCTGGGAAAGACTGAAGGCTGGAGGAGAAGGGGATGACAGAGAATGAGATGGTTGGATGGCATCACCGACTCAATGGACATGAGTGAGTAAACTCCGGGAATTGCTGATGGATAGGGGGCTTGGTGTGCTGCAGTCCATGGGGTTGCAAACAGTCGGATGCAACTGAGTGACTGAACTGAACTGAACTGAACTTTCATGTCTGCACAAAGTATCAAGTACCACGAATTACTACTATTTATGCAGCAAATAAAAAATCATGTTGGTAAGAAACAAGGTGATTTCTAATGTAGACCATGACAGACTTTGCATGACAATGATAGGTTAATGTAGGTTCATCCATTGTAACAAATGCACCACTCTGGTGGGGGGTGTGGATAATAGGGAGAGTTGTACATGTGTGGAGACAAGAATAAATGGGAACTCCCCGTATTATCGGCTCAGTTTTCCTGTGAACCTAAAAATCACTCTAAAAAAAAGAAAATGTATTAGTTAAAAAGTCAAACATTCAAAATCGCATTTGCCAATTTTAGGAAATACCAGTTTAAGGTATTTTAGTAAGTTGGGGAGCTCTAAATAGGATAATTAAATTGCATTACAATGTTGTGTTGGTTTCTGCCTTACAACAACGTGACTCAGCCATAGGTACACATGTAACCCTTCCCTCTTGAACCTCCCTCCCACCTCCCACCCCATCCCATCCCTCTAGGTGGTCACAGAGTGCCAGGCTGAGCTGCCTGCATCACACAGCAAGTTCCCACTGGCCATCTATTTTCCATTTGGTAACGTATATGCTTCAGTGCCACCCTCTCAATTTGTCTCACCCTCTCTTTCCACTGCTGTGTCCACAAGCCTGTTCTCTATGCCTACATTCTCTATTGCTGCCTTGCAAGTAGGTTCATTAGTAGGATTTTTCTGGATCCCAAATATATGCATTAGGATACTATATTTGTTTTTCTTTTTCTGACTTACTTTACCCTGTATAACAGGCTCTAGATTCATCCACTTCACTAGAACTGACTCAAATGCATTCATTTTTATGGCTGAGTAATACTCCTTTGTAAAATGTAATTTTTAAAATATAACAAATATATAGGTAAAAAGTAGACACCCAGGAGAAGGTATAAAAACATACTTGCTGCTGCTGCTGCTAAGTCGCTTCAGTCGTGTCCGACTCTGTGCGACCCCATAGATGGCAGCCCACCAGGCTCCCCTGTCCCTGGGATTCTCCAGGCAAGAACACTGGAGTGGGTTGCCATTTCCTTCTCCAATGCAGGAAAGTGAAAAAACAAAGTGAAGTCGCTCAGTCGTGTCTTACTCTTAGCGACCCCATGGACTGCAGCTTACCATACTTAGTGTCCCACAAATAGAAGCAGCCTAAAGAACAGTATCATGTGGATTTCAAAGAAGCGGCGTCTCTAGGTGAGCTTTAGCCAGTGCTTGAGGTGGGGGAAAGGAAACAGCTTAAGGTTCTTCTTTGGGCGGTTCATGTACTTTTGCTTCTCCAATTCTGGAGGAATACACACTGAGCATTGGCTTAGCATCAGGTCAAGGGAGGGTCCGGCTGAGGCGGTTTGGGTGATGGGCGGCAGACCTGGGAAGTGATACATCTCAGTTCCTTTACTGGGCTTTCAAGATCAATCTATGGCAGTATGTTTCTGGCTTAGTTCCCTCATTACTTACTTTCATACCTTAGTTACAAATTTCCAGAATAAACGGCATTGTACCATAATCCGAGAAATGGAATAGATTCCATGGAAACAGCCCTACAGAATAAGAAAGAATCTTAGGGCTACCATTATTTTTTTCCTTTTCTACTCACTATGTCTCTTAATGATGCTTTTTTAGAATACCTGCCCTTTATGAAGGGCTTCCCTTGTGGTTCAGCTAGTAAAGAATCCGCCTGCAACGCAAGAGATCTGGGATCGATCCCTGGGTTGGGAAAATTCCCCCAGAGAAGGGAAAGGCTACCCACTCCAGAATTCTAGCCTGGAGAATTCCATGGAATTTATAGTCCATTGTTCACAAAGTGTCAGACACAACTGAATGACTTTCACTGAGCCCTTTATGAGAAGTCCAACATTTCTAAGATACATATACAGTTGCAAGGAACAGGATCTAAACTTCCTTTGCTGATAAGACCCAGTTTGTGGGATTTGGGAGTGAAGTTAGATCCATGGCCTTGTATTTTCCCTGTTAGAGTGAGAAAGTCTTCAACTGAGTGCATACTCAATGGATGTACCGTGGGCAGAGCACTGCTGCAGGCAATGTAGATGGCGCCAGGAAGGGTTCTAAAGACTGCTCTCCTTAAAGAAGCTTAAATCTCTTTGAAGTACACCATACATAAGTTGCTGCTGCTAAGTCACTTCAGTCGTGTCTGACTCTGTGCTACCCCATAGATGGCAGCCCACCAGGCTCCCCCGTCCCTGGGATTCTCCAGGCAAGAACACTGGAGTGGGTTGCCATTTCCTTCTCCAATGCATGAAAGTGAAAAGTGAAAGCGAAGTCGCTCAGTCGCGTCTGACCCTCAGCGATCCCGTGGACTGCAGCCTTCCAGGCTCCTCCGTCCATGAGATTTTCTAGGCAAGAGTACTGGAGTGGGTTGCCATTGCTTCTCCAATATATAAGTTAGTTACTATTGAAAAAAAAAAAAGAAAAAACTTTTATTAAAACCTGAGCATGTTGCATTTTTGCATAAAGCACTTTAATCCCTGCCTCATGACTTTCAACAAGGAACTCTGCTGTTGAAGAGAGAGGAAGAAGAAAGAATTTGTGGTACAAGGCATACCTATAGCTTGTGTTTCTTCAAGTAACAGAAACATGAAGCACTGGGAATTCGATGGCAGTCCAGTGGTTAGATTTCATACTTTCACTGCCATGGCCCAGGTTCGATCCTGGTTAGGGAACTAAGATCCCACAAATTGCACAGTGTGCCCCCACACCAAAAAAAAAAAAAAAAATCAACCAACAAAGCAATCAATCAAACAACAACAACAAAAAACATAACACATTGCTTGTTAAGAAGACCTATGAGTAACTTACTGTGAGAGACTTGGAGTACAAAAGATCCCCTTACTGTTACCCCAAGTGAATCAAGTATGATACAGGCCCGCTTTATTAAGTTCAGGCAAACAAAGGAATTTACTTTGTCTTACCAAGAGAGATGCATAAGTGGAATTCACTCTCCTGTTCTTTATTCACTTTATAAATAATATCTCAGGAATGGGGCTCTACTAATATTAGCTCATTTAGCCTATGTAATGGGGCTTCCTAGGTGGCAAAGTGGTAAAGAATCTGTCTGCCAATGCAGAAGACAAAAAAGACACAGGTTTGATCCCTAGGTCGGGAAGATCCTCTGGAGTAGGAAATGGTAACTTACTCCAATATTACTGCCTGGAAAATTCCATGAACAGAGGAATTTGGTGGTCTACAGGCCATGGGATCACAAAGAGTTGGACACGACTGAACACTGAACAACCTATGTAACAACCCCATGAAGGATTAATGATAGCTGTCTACTTAGCATTAGTTTTACTAAGTATTTCTTTTTGAGCTATAATAAGGGGATAGGTGTTTAGTAATAAAATTATTTGGGTAAATGAGTTGGAACTGGAAAAACAGTACATCAAAATTTCCAGGAGAAATATCAACAACCTCAGACATGCAGATGATACCATTCTAATGGCACAAAGTGAAGAGGAACCAAAGAGCCTCTTGACAAAGATGAAAGAGGAGAGTGAAAAAGCTGACTTAAAACTCAGCATTCAAAAAAGTAAGATCACGTCATTCGGTCCCATCACTTCATGGCAAATAGATGGGGGAAAAGTGGAAGCAGTGACAGATTTTATTTTCTTGGGCTCCAAAATCACTGCAGATAGTGACAGCAGCTATGAAATTAAAAGACACTTGCTCCTTGGAAGAAAAGGTATGACAACCTAGACAGCATATTAAAAACCAAAGAATATCACATTGCCGACAAAAGTCTGTATAGTCAAAGCTATGATTTTCCCATTAGTCATATATGGACGTAGAGTTAGACCACAAGGAAGGCTGAGCACCAAAGAACTGATGCTTTTGAACTATGGTGCTGGAGAAGACTCTTGAGAGTCCCTTGGACAGCAAGGAGATCAAACCAGTTAATCCTAAAGAAAATCAACCTTGAATATTCATTGGAAGGACTGATGCTAAAGCTGAAGCTCCAATTCTATGGCCACCTGATGCAAAGAGCCTACTCATTGGAAAAGACCCTGCTGGTGGGAAAGACTGAAGGCAAGAAAAGGGGATGACAGATGATGAGATGGTTGGATGGCATCACTGATTCAATGGACAACAGTTTGAGCAAACTCCAGGAGACAGTGAACGACAGGAAAGCCTGGAGTGTTGCAGTCCATGGGGTCGCCAAGAGTCGGACACAACTGAGCAACTGAGCAACATACAGTTCAGTTCAGTTCAGTCGCTCAGTCGTGTCCGACTCTTTGCGACCCCATGAATCACAGCACGCCAGGCCTCCCTGTTCATCACCATCTCTCGGAGTTCACTCAGACTCATGTCCATCGAGTCCGTGATGCCATCCAGCCATCTCATCCTCGGTCGTCCCCTTCTCCTCCTGCCCCCAATCCCTCCCAGCATCAGACCTACAGAGATCCTACAACCATAACCAAACATGTCGCCCAATTGATGATTTGGTATTTCTTAAGTTTCCTCTAAAATTAGATTAAATTGATATGACTGACTGTGGCTTCCTGGACACACTTCATCCATACAAGACAAGAGGATTTTCACGTGATAGTAAAATAAAGGCTGTTAATCTTAAACAAACAATATCTATGAAGACTCATCTTACTATTATAAGGTGAAGTGAAGTGAAGTCGCTCAGTCGTGTCCGACTCTTTGCAACCTCATGGACTGTAGCCTACCAGGCTCCTCTGTCCATGGGATTTTCCAGGCAAGAATACTGGAGCGGGGTGCCATTTGCTTCTCCAAGGGATCTTCCCGACCCAGGGATCAAACCCGGGTCTCTTGCATTGTAGGCAGATGCTTTACCATCTGAGCCACTAGGGACTATTGTAAGAAAGAGTCAAATCACATTATTTATTTTTGTCAGTCATTCGAGATTTTCATCCTCCTCTTGTCACAGAAATCACCTTAGCAGAAAGTGCAAACCACAGGAAGGTGAAACCACAGAAGCAGCAATTCCGTTGACTGTTTTTCAGAGGTCAGCTTGGATCACACTGTCTGCTCTCTGATGAGGTCTGGGATGCTATGTGTTACAGATGGCGCATCTTACAGGTTGTTCCCAGTGATGCATAACACATTGCAGAGAACACTTCAGATGAATCTGAGCAGCAGTCTGAACGCTCCTTTAATTTGAATTTCATTATTCCAGGGCTGAGAATTTTTGTCCTGGAAGAGCACACTGCTCTGTTTGGGCTCCCTTTCAATAAGTGTCTCCTTGCAATTTTTTCCTCCCCTTGGCAGCACACTCAGCAGTAAACAACTCCACGGGACTGCCATGCAGTGACACAACACTGTGAGTGAAAGGCCTCCTACACACAAGAGCCTCTTCATGCCCCGTCAAGTGGCTAGTACAACCTTCAGCTTCTGCACAGCATGTCTCACCAATTTGTATCACCTTCCATCCCCACACTCAAGGGCTTTTTCTGGAGATACCATGATGAAGCCAAACTGTATTTCTTCATCACAGAGAGGTGTTAGCTACGTTAGAAGAAAGCTCATATTACTTAATTTAATGTTTAGTTGATTTCTCACCAAAAGTGGGGCTTGATAGAAATTCAAATGCTGCAACTTCATGTGTTTTTAAAAATACCACCAAAAGGAAAATTTAGACTGGGCACCAGAAATATGTTCTTCTGTTTCTGAGATGGTAAAATTCCTTCCCTGACACTTTCTAGCTATTTTTCCCCCCAGGAACTGTCCAGGGAAAGGACGTACAATAAATATGATTTTCATATAATAGATCTGTATTCATACTTGGAATTAGAAAATCTCATCATTTCTATGGGCGTCTTTAAGAAAACCATAAACTACACCCTCCTTCATTTCATAATGTAATCATCATCACCATCTTCTATGCATTTAAAAAATTTTTGTTTATTTATCTTTTTACGGCTGCCCACAGGCTTTTTCTAGTTTCAGCAAGCAGGGGCTTCTCTCTTGTTGCAGTGTTTGGACTTCTCTGCAGGGGCTTTTCCTGTTGCAGAGCATGCGCTCCAGGGTGTGCAGGTCTCAGCAGTTGTGGGGCATGGGCCTAGTTGCCTCACAATATGTGGAAACTTCCCAGACCAGGGATTGAACCCATGTCCCCTGCACTGGTAGGTGGATTCTTAACCACTGGACCACCAGGAAAATCCACCACTTTCTGTATCAATTGAACGTGTACTCTGACCTCTATTAGGCACTGGGGATAAAGAGATTAATAGTCCATGGGGTTGCTACGAGTTGGACATGACTGAGCGACTTCACTTTCACTTTTCACTTTCCTGCATTGGAGAAGGAAATGGCAGCCCACTCCAGTATTCTTGCCTGGAGAATCCCATGGACAGAGAAGCCTGGTGGGCCATAGTCCATGGGGCTGCAAAAGAGTCAGACACGTCTTAGCAACTGAACAACAACGAAGGCCATCTTTACCCTCATGTATTTGCAATCCAGCAAATTTTGCACAACAAATTTTGCAATCCAAAATTCTAATGCATTTAAGTTTTTACCTTACCATTGGCCAGAAAGTGAAGGGAAAGAACCTTAAAAATGAAACCTTCAGTAGGGAAAATACAGCCTGGCGAGGGTTGGGACTAGCACTGAAAAAGAAATCAGACTTCTCTTAAGCAAGAAAACCCACAGTGATGGGCTGAAGAACATTCCAATTCCTCCACCCCAGATGGCCACATCCTAACCTCTAGAATCTGTGCATGTTGCTGTTGTTGTTTAGTTGCCCAGTCGTGTCCAGTACTTTGTGACCCCATGGACTGTAGCACACGAGGCTTCCCCGTGCATATGTTACCTTATATGACAGAAGAGACTTTGCAAGTATGATTAAATTAGATCTTGAGATTATCCTGGATTATCTGGGTGGGCTCAGTCTAACTACAAGACTCCTTAGAAAAGGCAGGCAAGAGGATGAGAATCAGGGGAGAAGATGTAAGGACCAGAGCAGATGTTAGAGATGAGAAGAAGTGGTGGTACTGGCTTTGAAGATGGAGAAAGGGGCCATGTGCCAAGGGGCGTGGGTGGACTCTACATGAAAGTAAAGGCAAGGAAATTAACTCTCCTCTAGAGCTTCGCAGGTGGTGCTAGTGGTAAAGAACTCGTCTGTCAGTGCAGGAGATACAAGAGATATGGGTTCAATTCCTAGGTCAGGAAGATCCACTGGAGAAGGAAATGGCAACCCACTCCAGTATTCCTGCCTAGAGAATCCCATGGACAGATTCTGCTTGGCTACAGTCCATGGGGCTACAAAGAGTCAGATACAATTGAAGAGACTTAGCACACACCTAGCACACACACTAGAGTTTCCAAAGAAATGCAGCCCTACTGGCACACTTCAGATTCCAGAACCATAAGAAAATAAACTTGTGTGGCTTAAGCCACTAAGCTTGCAGTTATTTGTTACAGCAATGACAGGAAACTAATACTGACTCTCGTTACCCCACTAGAAGCCAGACTTGGTTCCCAGCACAAAGACAGATACATTTGATCCTTGCAGCTCCAAGTATAATAAACCTTTGTGCATGTGTGCTCAATCATGTGTGACTCTTTGTGACCCCATGCACTGCCGCCAGGCTCCTCTGTCCATGGAATTTTCCAGGCAAGAATACTGGAGTAGGTTGCCATTTCCTCTTCCAGAGGATCTTCCTGACCCAGGGATTGAAGCTGAGTCTCCTGCAGCCAGATTCTTTACCACTGAGCCACCTGGGAAGCCCGCAATAAACTTTCAGCACTGGCCTATCCTAAATTGACCATTTCTTTGAACTTGTCTTCTACCACTCTCCCTTGAAATCATGTCACTTCCTCTGTGTTGACCTCCAAGCCATCCCTCCAATGGATGAAGCCTGCCCAATCGCATGTTGTTCCCTTTTCCTGATACTCGCAGCGTCTTCACAAATCTGCATGTCCTCAGAGACACCTTCCTTGACCACTCTGTTGTCAAGCAGCCCTGTCATGCTCCTGACACCACATTCTATTTTGCTTCACAACACTTACAACTACCTCATATATTTGCTCATGTATCCATCTCCCCTGATAGAATGTAAGCCCTGTTTTGTTCACTGCTATATGGCCAGAACCTGGACAATTTCTGCAACACTGTGGGTGCTCAACACAAAATTTTTGAGTACACAAAACTACTATGGGGGGTATTGAGTGGCACGGCAAATAGTGCTGGGGTATCTCTCTTTCTCCAGATAAAGAACATTAGCTCTAGGCCTTTCCTTGTTAGACTGTCTAATCTTTGTATACTTCTGGAGTTAATAAGGAAAAATAAGCAGCAACTTCCCTTGGAAATATTAAGAAAGATATCTTTCACTTTTTGAGTGAGAGAAAGGGAGAGTTTTATTTCAGATGAGGCAATAGAATAAATATGCTATATGGAAATAACTGTTGAATTGAATTGTTGAAATCTAACCTCAATATCTCTCTGAGCCCTAAGACACTCCCTCTCTTTCTCTCTCTCCCATCTTTTATAAACTTATGTCTATACTTTATATAGCAAAAGATACATATTGGGATAGTACACAATTTATGAAACTTTATTCCACAAACAAAACCTTTAATGATATCTCAAAAGGCTATGAATTACTAATAGGTAGATCATAGACCTGGCTCAAATTGAGTAACTTTCTATAAGACCTAAGCTATTACAGAGAATAAGATAATGCTTATGACTGAGAAGATACTCACAAGTTCATATTTTAAGCAATATAACAATACTTGTGTGTAATATTATAACAAATATAGTAAACACAAAATAATAAAAATGGCTTTTAAACAATCAAACTATAATTCACAGAGCAAACTGACTATTTCCTGCCTAAAATCAATCCTCTTGTGAAGTACTTCACTCATCCTAATGAGGTTATTAGTGTTCAGAGCATTTTTATAAATTCAATTGAAATTACCATCAGAGATGGAAGAAAGAAGATATATGACCAGCAAACATAAGAAGATAAATGACCAGCAAACATAAGAAAGAAAGCTCAACATCATTAGTCATAAGAGTAATGCAAATCAAAACCATGGTGAGACAATATTTCACATCACTAGGATGGCTATTAGTTAAAAAGTGAAAAGTGACCTGTGTTGATGAGGATATTCATAAGCTGGAACCCTCATATATTACTAGTGGGCATGTGAAATGGTGCGGCCACTGTGGAAACAGTTTAGCAGTTCCTCAAAAGTTAAACACAGAATTATCATATGACTTAGCAAGTCTACTTCTAGGCATATACCCCAAAGAACTGAAAACAGATACCCAAAAAACACATGTACACAAATGCTTACAATATTTAACACTCTTCATGACAGCTAAATGGTGCAAACAATGCAAATGGCCATCAGTGGATGAATGGACACACAAAATGGGCATATCTATACAGAATCCATACTGGTGTTATTCAGGCATAAAAAAGAACAGAGTATTGTTGCATTCTATAATGTAGATGAACCTCGAAAACTTTATCCTAAGTAAAAAAAACAATCAGATAATAAAAGGTCATATACTATATGATCCCATTTATAGGAATGTTCAGAATAGGTAAATCCACATGGAGAGAAAGCAGATTGGTGCATATAAGAGGCTTAGGTGGAGAGGAAAGTAGAGAATGCACAGCAGATACAGAAAGAGTTTCCTTTTGGGTGATGAAAATATTTTAGAACTAGGTAGAGTAGTTGGTGGGCTTCCTAGGTGGTGCTAGTGGTAAAGAACCCACCTGTCAAAGCAGGAGACATAAGAGATGGCAGTCCAATCCCTGGGTCGGGAAAATCCCCTGGAGGAGGGAATGGCAACCCACTCCAGTATTCTTGCCTAGAGAATCCTATGGACAGAGGACCCTGGTGGGCTACAGTTCCATAGGGTTGCAAAGAGTCGGACATGACTGAAGCAACTTGGTATGCATGCACAGAGTAATTGGTAGTTATACAACACCATGAATTTACTATATACCACTGAATTGTATACTTTAAAGTGGTTCACTTTATACTACATAAATTTCACCTCAATTAAAAAAATTTTTTTTAAAGATGAGAAGATTCTTTTGAATTCTCCAGGGCTACCTACATAGTGACATACCATATTGCTTGTGGTAAGTTACTTAATAAATACTTATGAAACTTAATGGTAGAAAGTATTTATGCCCTGAAAGCAAAGTCATTTTTTAGAATTGGTCAAGATCATTCTAGGACAAGTCAGCTGAATAAGTTATCAAACTGAATTATGCCATCTTAGTTGTGAAAATAATAATGTGTAACTACAAAATCAGAGACCACTGCCAGAAATGAATGAAACCGAACAGGACCCTGTGGGGCCTTTCAAGGGATAGATCCCCCTACCCCCACCCCTCAGGTTCCCTGTTTCTTGTTTGAAAAGCTTTAGCCTCCTAGGCCTTCCCCAAGTTCCAAAGAGCAGATTTAATTAGAGAAGTGAGAAAATGCAGAAACAAAGGAAAGCAGTCAATCAAGACAAAACAGAGTTTAGCCATAAAACAAAGACAAGGGCTTTTAGTTCCTTCTCAAGTGCAAGCGATAATATCCTGAGGCATATCTTTGGGTTATTTTGAAGATACTAAAACTCCCATCAAGTAGAAGAAGTTAACTTCAAGCTAACACCAGAATGTTGACCCCAGACCAGTTGGAACCAGATGTTGATAATGTTGACTCCTGAAATACCACCCAGGTTCTCCACCATCAACCAAGCAGAAGAATGTCCACAAGTTGATCAGGTACCTTGTGACCCTCTCCCTCCACTTACCTTTAAAAGCCCTTCCCTGAAAGCCACTGGGGAGGCCAGGTCTTTTGAGCATGAGCTGCCTGTTCTCCTTGTTTGATCCCTTGTTAGTTACTTTGCAATAAATACCGTACTTTCCTTCACCACAGTCCAGGGTCCGTATATTGGCATTACTGCACATGGGCGAATAGACTTAGGTTTGGCTTGGTAACTCCTGTTTCCCTCTGCTTAGAGAACCTATTCCTCAAACCCTCAGCCCACATGTCACCTCCCCTTGAAGCTTCTCCACTCTTGTCAAGCAGAGCTTCCTCTTGAATCTTCCCCTTTGTACTGTACACAGCTGCCCTAAGCACTTCCTCTTCTAGAACTTATCTGTCTTTCCACAACAGTGTCAGCTCAAAAGAAAACAATAGGTCCATTTTACTGACAGACACTTAGCAAGAAGCACCATGTTGGCAGATAGAAGGCTTCACAAATGTTTGTTGAGTGACAAATGAATGAACAAAGTTTGGGGTGGTCTGTAAACTGACTTGAGAGACAACTTGAAAATCAGAATTTCCTATTTGTTTTGAGTAATATCAACATTCTGAAATTAATGTATACCCATCCAGTGTGGTTTCTGAAAGAAATTCTCTTTGGCTGTTTAAATTCTAATATCTTTGCTAAAATCCATCCCTGTCCTTTAATTGACATCTTATACTTTTTCTGCCTAGAGTGACTGGCATGCACAGAATTCTTAACCATCTTAAGAAAGACACTCTTAAGAAGACGCTCTTATTTTTCAAAATAAACCTGTGCTAAACTGATCTCATAAAAGTAAACAACAGGGCTTTGTCATTAAGGAAGAAATGTTTTAATATTTTTGTAATCAAGCTGCCACTGCAATTCTGCCAGGCCTCTCTTATCTCATGGGAACATCCTCTGATAACAATGCAGTTTTGTGCTAAATTTCAAACAAATCTGGGCCACTGCAGGTTTGAAGGGGTGGGGATGGTCATGTAATTATGTGGCTTCATTCTGTTGTTACCCAAAACAAGATGAAATTCTTAGCATTTTTCTTTGACATTGGGCAACTTCTTGAAACTTGAAACAGCATGAATACTTAAAAGCCTTCAAGCAAATTAAGAAAAAAAAATCAATGTTCAACTGAAACCACACAAAACTGATAACAAGATTTTACAAAGCTATGCTTACAAATCTCCTGAGTTCTGTAACTCAGTCTTATTTAAACAGCCAATCATTGGAATGGAATTCACATTACCAAAAATAGTACTTCCATCCCCCCAGCACAAGCACTCAGGGTTCTGATCACTACTTGGCTTATCAGTTCAGTTCAGTTCAGTTCAGTCATTCAGTCATGTCCAACTCTCTGCGACCCCATGAATCGCAGCATGCCAGGCCTCCCTGTCCATCACCATCTCCCAGAGTTCACTCAGACTCACGTCCATCGAGTCCGTGATGCCATCCAGCCATCTCATCCTCGGTCGTCCCCTTCTCCTCCTGCCCCCAATCCCTCCCAGCATCACAGTCTTTTCCAATGAGTCAACTCTTCCCATGAGGTGGCCAAAGTACCAGAGTTTCAGCTTTAGCATCATTCCTTCCAAAGAAATCCCAGGGCTGATCTCCTTTAGAATGGATTAGTTGGATCTCCTTGCATTCCAAGGGACTCTCAAGAGTCTTCTCCAACACCACAGTTCAAAAGCATCAATCCTTCGGCGCTCTGCCTTCTTCACAGTCCAACTCTCACATCCATACATGACCACAGGAAAAACCATAGCCTTGACTAGACGGACCTTAGTTGGCAAAGTAATGTCTCTGCTTTTGAATATACTATCTAGGTTGGTCATAACTTTCCTTCCAGGGAGTAAGCGTCTTTTAATTTCATGGCTGCAGTCACCGTCTGCAGTGATTTTGGAGCCCCCCAAAAATAAAGTCTGACACTGTTTCCNGCCCCCCAAAAATAAAGTCTGACACTGTTTCCACTGTTTCCCCATCTATTTGCCATGAAGTGATGGGACCGGATGCCATGATCTTTGTTTTCTGAATGTTGAGATTTAAGCAGACTTTTTCACTCTCCTCTTTCACTTTCATCAAGAGGCTTTTTAGTTTTTCTTCACTTTCTGCCATAAGGGTGGTGTCATCTGCATATCTGAGGTTATTGACATTTCTCCCGGCAACCTTGATTCCAGCTTGTGTTTATTCCAGCCCAGCGTTTTCTCATGATGTACTCTGCATAGAAGTTAAATAAGCAGAGTGACAATATACAGCCTTGACATACTCCTTTTCCTATTTGGAACCAGTCTGTTGTTCCATGTCCAGTTCTAACTCTTGCTTCCTGGCCTGATTACAGATTTCTCAAGAGGCAGGTCAGGTGGTCTGGTATTCCCATCTCTTTCAGAATTTTCCACAGATTATTGTGATCCACACAGTCAAAGGCTTTGGCATAGTCAATAAAGCAGAAATAGATGTTTTTCTGGAACTCTCTTGCTTTTTCCATGATCCAGCGGATGTTGGCAATTTGATCTCTGGTTCCTCTGCCTTTTGTAAAACCAGCTTGAACATCAGGAAGTTCACGGTTCACGTATTGCTGAAGCCTGGCTTGGAGAATTTTGAGCATTACTTTATTAGCGTGTGAGATGAGTGCAATTGTGCGGTAGTTTGAGCATTCTTTGGCATTGCCTTTCTTTGGGATTGGAATGAAAACTGACCTTTTCCAGTCCTGTGGCCACTGCTGAGTTTTCCAAATTTGCTGGCACATACATACATACGTATATACACACACACTTTTGGGTTTTGTCTGCACTGAGCAGCATGAGGGATCTTAGTTCCCCCACCAGGGATCAAACCTGTGCTCCCTGCAGTGGACGCATGGAATCTTAACCCCTGGACCACCAGGGAAGTCCTTGTGACCATATTTTTAACGTGAGAGAACTAATATACTCAGCAAGTATTTATAACAGGAGACCAAGGTACTAATACTTTATTTGCCCCCAACATATTTCTTGACTCCTGGTTCATTACGGTATTTTTTTTTTTCAGCTCTCCATCTCTCATTTCTACTACTGCACTCAACTCTTAGACTCAGTGGTAACTCAGATTCACTGCCCTGGCTGGGTCACCCTCTGGCTTCCTGGCTCAGCCCTTCTAGAAGCCCCTCACCTGATTCAGTGCCCTCCAGGGGCTGCCCTTAAAGACAGTTTGAATGCCATGCCCCCATCTAGCAGACACAGTGGAGTTTACCCATCTGAATCCACCTATATGCCATGAAAACCAACTGCTTCCCTACAACTTGAACATGGATTGAGGATATATTTCCAAGTTGCTTACTTTAGCCATAAATCTCAAGTCCACTCTCAACACAGGAAGACAAAAGAAAATCTAGTTCAAATTTAAAAAAAAAATTTTTTTTTAATTTAAAATTTTTGGCCACACTGTGCAGCATGGAGGATCTTAGTTCACTGACCAGGGACTGAATCCGTGCCCTCTGCCTTGGAAGCACGAAGTCTTCTTAACCACTGGGTCACCAGAAGAAGTTAAAAAATCTAGCTGAAATGTTCTTATTGTGGTCATGTTGTTGTTTAGCCACTTAATTGTGACTGACTCTTTATGATCCCGTGGACTGCAGCCCACCAGACTCCTCTGTCCTTGAGATTTCTCAGGCAAGAATACTAGAGTGAGCTGCCACTTTCTTCTCCAGAGGATCTTCCCCACCCACATATTGAACCTGCGTCGCATTTGTCTCCTGCATTGGCTGGTGGATTCTTTACCACTAGCCCCACATTGGGAAGCCCTGCAAATGAATCACGAGGACCAAATGCTTATAAGGTAAGTATTAACAAGATTTCACAGCTAGTTCTGAAGAATGAAAGAAGAAATTCAATAATAGCTTGTGTTGGGGCAGTGTGCGGAATGATGATAAGACAGGACCTTCAAACCACTCACCCTAAAATACTGTGAGGTGGGGACCCACATTGTTAGTATCTGAGGTATATTTACTCAGGCCATTGGGTCCCACATGGCAAGGCAGTATAATCTGTGCTGCTTTCTGGTTAACTGATGCAAAAACACAACGTACTGGCTTTTAAACATTTCTAAAGGCAGTGCATGCTTATTGTAAAAGCAAAACTCAGAAGACCTCAAACAAAATCGAAAAGTACGAAGTAAAATATAAATGTTCCCTCTCATTCCCCAGGGATTGAGAACTGCTAATAGCTTAGGATATACTCTTTCCAGACATTGCTCATGAACACACAAATTGTTTTTATAATTACAAAACTGGTTTCATATGCCATAATCACATTATTTTTAACAAAAGCTCAGAACTATGTCTCTCTCATCTGGGCATTACATTTAAGTTTTTCCCCCACCTTCTAGGTTTGAAGAGCAAGATACATTTAAGCCCAGTGATATATTTTAGGTATTTTGAAAACAATTTCTGAGGAAGGCAATTGGAAATATTCAAAGAAAATGGATATAAAGTCTCACTAGATTGAGCCCTTTGCCAGTTGAACTCTGGTTTCTTTTTCCTTCTCATGTATGTGGAAGTTTCAGGTGTCTCATTCCTTTGATATACTCAAATCCTCCTTAAGGGAGTTAAAAAAAACAAAACCTTTGTTTAGTTACATGGTACTTCATGAGCTATCAAATTTAACACATATTTCATACATACTATAATTATTACATGTTCTAGCTTCCCCTACAAGGAACCTCTACAAAAATATACATTTAAAAATTATAGATTTGAGGATATCCCTGGTTGGTGGTCCAGTGGTTAGGACTTCACCATCCAATGTAGGCAGTGTGGGTTTGATCTCTGGTGGATCCCACATGCCTTGGGGCCAAAAAAACCCAAAACAAAAAACAGAAGCAACATTGCAACAAATCCAATAAAGACTTTTAAAAAATTCTAGATTTGGTTTAATGGCAGTCAAGCAGTGGCTCAGAAGGTAAAGAATCTGCCTGCAATGTGGGAGACCTGGATTTGATCCCTGGGTTGGGAAGATCCCCTGGAGAAGGGAACGGCTACCCACTCCAGTAATCTGGCCTGGAGAATT
Source organism: Capra ibex (assembly GCA_006410555.1). Taxonomy (NCBI): domain Eukaryota; kingdom Metazoa; phylum Chordata; class Mammalia; order Artiodactyla; family Bovidae; genus Capra; species Capra ibex. The sequence goes on along the minus strand of SJYO01026388.1, from coordinate 63,399,801 downwards.
CTATGGACAGGGAAGCCTGGTGGGCTATAGTCCATGGAGTTGCGAAGAGTTGGACTTTCAGTTTCATTTTCAAGCAGGAAAAAAAATCAAGATTCCCAGCAACTACACCTGGAGGTATAAGGAGTTTACCAATAAGAATGTATAGATCTACCGTCATCAGCTCAGTTCAGTCACTCAGTCATGTCCGACTCTTTGTGATCCCATGGACTGCAGCACACTAGACTTCCCTGTCCATCACCAACTCCCAGAGCTTGCTCAAACTCATGTCTATCGAGTGGGTGATGCCATCCAACCATCTCATCCTCTGTCATCCCCTTCTCCTCCTGCCTTCAATCCTTCCCAGCATCAGGGTCTTTTCCAATGAGTCAGTTCTTCGCATCAGGTAGCCAAACTGTTGGAGCTTCAGCTTCAGAATCAGTCCTTCCAAAGAGTAATTAGGACTGACCTCCTTTAGGACTGACTGGTTTGCCATCATGGTGCTACATAAAACATTTTGCAGCTTAGTAACAATGGTGCAAGCAGTGAGTCAGCCAGCATACACTAAGAACCTACTACTGTGTGCCACATACGGGGCTAGGCCTTAAGGAAACCAAGGAGAAGACAACTTTGCCCTTGATCCACTGCTCAAGGTGTGGACCTGGATGATGGGGATCATGGAGGTAAAGGATCAATGACAATACAATGGTATGTTGGCCAGGAGAGCTCAGGAAGTAGGTAACCCTGCAGTCAGGTGGAGAAGGGTTTCCAGATGGTGATAATAAACTGAGTTTCCTGAAAGACAAACAGGAATCCACCAGGTGAAGAACAGGGAAGAAACAGGGGACAGGGAAAAGAGCATGGTGCAAAGGAGAGAAGTAAGAAGACATAATATTGAGGGTGAGACGGAGAGCCTGGAGTGTCAGAGTGAAAGTTGCTCAGTCATGTCTGACTCTGTGACCCAGGCCTGAATTCTCCAGGCCAGAATACTGGAGGGAGTAGCTGTTCCCTTCTCCAGGGGATCTTCCCAACCCAGGGATCAAATCCAGGTCTCCTGCATTGCAGGCAGATTCTTTACCAGCTGAGCCACAAGGGGAGCCCAAGAATACTGGAGTGGGTAGCCTATCCCTTCTCCAGAGGATCTTCCTGACCCAGGAATTGAACTGGGGTCTCCTGCACTGCAGGCGGATTCTTTACCAACTGAGCTATCAGGGAAGCCATGTGACTAGAGGTGGAGATAATGTCGCTGACACAGGTTGTTGCTCTTATAAGCAGACAAGAACTTTGTGTGAGAACCTTGAATTTTCATTTTGCCCTGAGAGCATGGGCAAGATCAGTGAAGATTTTGTCAAAAGCTAGGAAATAAATTGAACTGCCACGTAGTTTAAGTAAATGTCAAAAAAATTCATGAACTCCAGCTCATACACATGAATCACAGGAAAACTACTCAGGCCCTCATGGGGTCTGTGTCCTATTACTTTGGATAAAAGGATAACAGTCTTGACCATCTGGTTTCCTAGACCACAAAAGATAAGAAACAGCACATGCAAACATTTTTTATTTGGTATCTAATATAAGATGATAGATGTTAACTAAAATGATTGTGATGATCATTTCACAAGATATGTAAGTCAAGTCATGATTCTATACACCTTAACCTGATACAGTGCTCTTATATCAATTATATCTCAATAATACTGAAAGGAAAAAAGAAAGAAACAGCTCATGGAAAGGGAGGGAAATGGAACTGCCAGAAGCCAGTGCACTTAAAACAGCAAAAAGGGACAACCAAGCATCGGAAGATGCAAGGTCAGAGGGCAGGGGAGCCAGACCAGGCTTGGTGGGGGGCCCTCTCAACCACTTGAAAGGTAGCTGTCAGGATCAAATGAGTCATATTTGTAAAGATTTAAAATGCACATGGGCACTAAATGAGTCTGCTGTTATGTTATACTTCTACTAGAGCCAAGTGTAATTAACCCTGCATTTCAGTGAGGAAAGTGAGCTCGTGGATGTGCCCAACACGCCATGCCAGTCTGTGGAAGAGGCTTAGCCAGGAAACACATCCTCCTTTTCTGACTCCAAGCCTGGTTTCTTTCCACAACTCCAAATAGTTGAGCATGTTCAATTGGAGAAGACAGGAAAGTGTGATGCACTTAGTTGCAAATATAAGAATGCTGCTGCTGCTGCTGCTGCTAAGTCGCTTCAGTCGTGTCCGACTCTGCTCCACCCCATAGACGGCAGCCCACCAGGCTCCCCCATCCCTGGGATTCTCCAGGCAAGAACACTGGAGTGGGTTGCCATTTCCTTCTCCAGTGCATGAAAGTGAAAAGTGAAAGTGAAGTCGCTCAGTTGTGTCCGACTCTCAGCGACCCCATGGACTGCAGCCTACCAGGCTCCTCCGTCCATGGGATTGTCCAGGCAAGAGTACTGGAGTGGGGTGCCATTGCCTTCTCCCAAATACATGAATGACTCTCATGCAAAATATAAACCCGAGAGTTGGCGGTGGGTGAGCATCCTCATTGCTGCTGGTCTCCTGAGTCCTGTGCTGTTCCAGAAAGGATGCCACTATGGTAATAAAATGCCCTTCCACACCGAGGGGGCTGGGGGTGTGTGGGAACTCAGCCCTGATCTCCTGCATTTTTCTTGTTGAATAAGCCAGAATGAAACTTGTGCCACCCTCCCCAATGGCTTCTGTTGACCTGCTTCATAAACTAGTATCTGCTTTGGTTTCTCTCTCTAATTTGCCCGAATCCCCTACCCAGTACTTCAGTCCCTACTCCCGAACTGGATCTCCATGCCCAATCTCTCTGAAAATGTTAGGGCTGCTTATTTGTTATACTCTTGCCCTTTCCCTGGGAGTTCATACTGCCCCCCACGTCTGCTCCCCACCTGCCATATAAACACATGCCTTTCGTATGCTTGGACCCCTCATTAATGAACTTCTACTGGAATTTCCAGCTGATTTCATCTCCAATCAACCGACTGCATATCCAAGTACAGACAGCTTCAAGATGACAGATTGGGACAGTTGTGTTTCATGGACACTGTGACCAAAGCCATTTGTCTGTCCTCCCCTGAGACAGCCTCTGTGGCCAGGACAAATATAACCACATTTCCCTGAAAAACAATATTGTATGCAACCCAAGGGGTAAATTGTGTTTGGCTTTCCTTCTGCATAAAAGTCAATGGGAATCAGATTTGGCATGGCCCATGCCTCATGAGTTGGCAAGTAGCCAAGCATATCCTCAACCAGACATGCTTTTTCTATGTCAATACAACTTTTCCCGTGGTGCAGTTAAGCTATGCATGAGGCTAATCTCTGAAAATAAATACTAAATACACTTCTTTGCCTTAGTTTCAGATCTGTAAAAGTAGAACTGATCACTTGAAATGTTTACATAATTCACTGGATAACTGTGAGAAATGAACTATATCTGTTAGCATTTTTGAAGATGAAAGGGATATTATTGAAGCATGTACAGTATTCAAAAAAAGTTACTTATTTCTCAGTTTGTGTTTAAAAAAAAAAAAAGTTCTGTGGGACTCAATTTTCTTTTAAAATTACCCAAGAACCCAAAAGTACATTAGGAGTTTTTGTACTTTTGAAGGTCCATGAAAACCTTCTTTGGAACTGCTAGGGACAAAGCCCCATGTCTGTTAGCAAAAAGGACGCCTCCGTTTAGAGAAGATTAGAGTTGTGATGAAAACTGACACAAGCCAGGAAATTTAAAAGCTACTGGTGGTGCTTCATTCTAAATGTATGCCGCAGATCTGGTTCTTTACAAAGTCTGCATTTTAAAGGCAAAGCTGGCTTTTGTCTTCAACTCTCTGGCCTTTTTCACCTAGAGTCATAGCCACACAACTATTTAAACAAATGTATTTGAACTTTAAGTTAAAAGACTGATTCTTAGGTTAATGAGTGTTGTAAAATGCTTGTTGTTTGAGCATTGGTTGCTCCACCTACTGACGTCTGTTCCATAAATACCACAGACAAGCATCGCAGGTACTGTGAAAATACAAGTCTCACAGGGGACACTTAAGATATTTTTGCTCTTGAACCATGCTGGCCATTCTCATAGGTCAAGACTGGCCATCTTTGCTTTAATAAGGGGTTGTGGTTGTTGTTTAGTTGCTAAGTCATTTTTGACTCTTTCTTTACGACCAACCTAGATAGCATATTGAAAAGCAGACACATTACTTTGCCAACAAAGGTCCATCTAGTCAAGGCTATGGTTTTGCCAGTGGTCATGTATGGATGTGAGAGTTGGACTGTGAAGAAAGCAGAGTGCTGAAGAATTGATGCTTTTGAACTGTGGTGTTGGAGAAGACTCTTGAGAGTCCCTTGGACTGCAAGGAGATCCAACCAGTCCATTCTAAAGGTCCTGGGTGTTCTTTGGAAGGAATAATGCTGAAGCTGAAACTCCAATACTTTGGCACCTCATGCGAAGATTTGACTCATTGGAAAAGACTCTGATGCTGGGAGGGATTGGGGGCAGGAGGAAAAGGAGATGACAGAGGATGAGATGGCTGGATGGCATCACTGACTCAATGGACCTGAGTCTGAGTGAATTCTGGGAGTTGGTGATGGACAGGGAGGCCTGGCGTGCTGTGATTCACGGGGTCGCAAAGAGTCAGACACGACTGAGTGACTGGACTGAACTGAACTGGTCCCATGGACTATAGCCACCAGGCTCCTCTGTCCATGGAACTTCTCAGGCAAGATACTGGAGTGGGTTGCCATTTCCTTCTCAGGGGGGTCTTCCTGACCCCGGGATCAAACCTGCATCTCCTGAGTTGGGCTGATTCTTTACCACTGAGAAGCCCTCAATAAGGGGGTACCCGTATTTTAAATGCCCTGAGTTAAGCTGCTTGTAAAAATAGATGGTTGCCAATTTTCATTGCTAAGAAAATCACACCCAAGTATACAAAAAGCAAACAGAGGCAGGTAGCAGGTGATAAACTGAAAGCAAGCTGGGCGGGTGAAGTTTCAAGGAAGTCTCAGCCAAGGTGCTCTCCACAGGGGAGAGGGTGAACAGAACACAGCCTTACCTCCCCTCCTGGGCAACTGCCTCACTGAGAGACGCTTCTTTGTTTACAGCTTGGTGAAGGTCTCCAATAGGATCTGTCACAGCAATCTTGTAAATAGCACGAGATCTTCCTGATTGTAGTAATAATGTGATTTCATAATGACAACAATCAAGTATCTTAAAAATACACAAAGCAGTGAAACTTGCTGTCTGAGCAGCTTTGTTAAAGGTCCCTTAGACCAACGAGTCTTACCAGTATGCAGTATATCCATGAAATATTCTTTATACAGCTGTCCTTTCTTCCCAAGGGAGATTCTAGATTGAGACTGACTGGGTTGGCAATAGACAGATGTCTTCCTCTTATATTGTGTGTGTGCTTAGTCACTCAGTCATGTCCAACTCCTTGCAACCCTATGGACTGCAGATGGCCAGGCTCCTTTGTCCATGGGGATTCTCTAGGCAAGAATACTGGAGTGAGTTACCATGCCCTCCTCCAGGGAATCTTCCCGACCCAGGGATCGAACCTGTGTCTCCTGTGATTTCTGCATTGCAGGTGGATTCTTTAGTGCTGAGCCACAAGGGAAGCCCAGATAGATAAACAGGAAGACAGGTAGACAAACAGGGAGATGATACAACAGGTAGGTAGATAGACAGATTTTAATTCCATAAGTGATTCTGATGAGCTCCCCACTGCTTGTCTTAAATGGTAAGTGGCTACATCATTCAACTGCCAGTATAAATTAATTCGTGGTTTCTATGTAAGCAGGAGCACACAATACAAGACACACCTCAGGCTTTATTTCAGCCAGTTTATTCCTTTGCCCTCTTATTGAACATGTATCTTCCTTTAGACGCTCCACTAGGGGATGAGCTTATGAAGAAGACAGCCCTGTCCTTTGGGGCATGTGTCCTGGTCCAAAGGGTGGACACACAGAAGAGCATCGGAGCACACGCAGCACGTGTGGGAAGGCGGGGGAGAGTGTTCATGGCAGTAGAGAAAAGAGAAGACTGATTCTATCCCCAGAAACTGCAGAAGGATCCACAGAGGAGGGGACAATGGAGTTGGGACTTATTCAATGAGGAGCTGTTTCAAACCCGTGAGGGGTGGCCACGATGGGGGGTCCACACAGAAGGATCAACATGTTTAATGATGTGTGTTTGAGGGGCATACTGAGAAGTACAGGGTGGCCCCCCTATAGTCTGTGAGGGGGGTGGGGAGAAGAGGCAGGAGGTGGAGCAGGAGGGGCCGTGAGTTGGGGGGATACCAGGAATGTGGTGCAGGGGTGACATCACAGGCAAAACCGGGATGGGGGCCCCCCGGAGCCTCCAATACTAGATGCTTCATTTGCCAAAAAAAGCTCTCAAAGCTTAAAACCCTCTGCCATACTTTTTCAAGTGATGCTCAGGACCATATGAGATAATTACATTTAACATTATGAAAGATGATTTTAATGAATTCTGTTGTTTCCATTAAGAGTTCTATATTAAGCTTTGTGTAAAAAGCACCACTTTGTTTGTAGTGATGCTTTCAAAGGCCCACTTGACTTCACATTCCAGGATGTCTGGCTCTAGGTGAGTGATCACACCATCGTGATTATCTGGGTCATGAAGATCTTTTTTATACAGTTCTTCTGTGTATTCTTGCCACCTCTTCTTAATATCTTCTGCTTCTGTTAGGTCCAAACCATTTCTGTCCTTTATTGAGCACATCTTTGCATGAAATGTTCCCTTGGTAGCTCTAATTTTCTTGAAGAGATCTCTAGTCTTTCTCATTCTGTTCTTTTCCTCTATTTCTTTGCATTGATCACTGAGGAAGGCTTTCTTATCTCTTCTTGCTATTCTTTGGAACTCTGCATTCAGATGCTTATATCTTTCCTTTTCTCCTTTGCTTTTCGCTTCTCTTCTTTTCACAGCTATTTGTAAGGCCTCCTCAGACAGCCATTTTGCTTTTTGCATTTCTTTCCCATGGGGATGGCCTTGATCCCTGTCTCCTGTACAATGTCATGAACCTCCATCCATAGTTCATCAGGCACTCTATCTATCATATCTAGGCCCTTAAATCTATTTCTCACTTCCACTGTATAATCATAAGGGATTTGATTTAGGTGACATCTGAATGGTCTAGTGGTTTTTCCTACTTTCTTCAATTTCAGTCTGAATTTGGCAATAAGGAGTTCATGATCTGAGCCATAGTCAGCTCCTGGTTTTGTTTTTGTTGACTGTATAGAGCTTCCCCATCTTTGGCTGCAAAGAATATAATCAGTCTGATTTCGGTGTTGATCATCTCGTGATGTCTATGTGTAGAGTCTGCTCTTGTGTTGTTGGAAGAGGGTGTTCGCTATGGCCAGTGCATTTTCTTAGCAAAACTCTATTAGTCTTTGCCCTGATTCATTCCATATTCCTAGGCCAAATTTGCCTGTTACTCCAGGTGTTTCTTGACTTCCTACTTTTGCATTCCAGTTTCCTATAATGAAAAGGACATCTTTTTTGGGCGAAGGTGATGGAATTCCAGTTGAGCTATTTCGAATCCTGAAAGATGATGCTGTAAAAGTGCTGCACTCAATATGCCAGCAAATTTGGAAAACTCAGCAGTGGCCACAGGACTGGAAAAGGTCAGTTTTCATTCTAATCCCAAAGAAAGGCAATGCCAAGGAATGCTCAAAATACCGCACAATTGCACTCATCTCACAGGCTAGTAAAGTAATGCTCAAAATTCTCCAAGCCAGGCTTCAGCAATACGTGAACCGTGAACTCCCAGATGTTCAAGCTGGTTTTAGAAAAGGCAAAGGAACCAGAGATCAAATTGCCAACATCCGCTGGATCATGGAAAAAGCAAGAGAGTTCCAGAAAAACATCTATTTCTGCTTTATTGACTATGCCAAAGCCTTTGACTGTGTGGATCACAATAATCTGTGGAAAATTCTGAAAGAGATGGGAATACCAGACCACCTGACCTGCCTCTTGAGAAACCTATATGCAGGTCAGGAAGCAACAGTTAGAACTGGACATGCAACAACAGACTGGTTCCAAATAGGAAAAGGAGTGTGTCAAGGCTGTATATTGTCACTCTGCTTATTTAACTTCTATGCAGAGTACATCATGAGAAAACACTGGGCTGGAAGAAACACAAGCTGGAATCAAGATTGCCAGGAGAAATATTAATCACCTCAGATATGCAGATGACACCACTCCTATGGCAGAAAGTGAAGAGGAACTAAAAAGCCTCTTGGTGAAAGTAGAAGAGGAGAGTGAAAAAGTTTGCTTAAATCTCAACATTCAGAAAACGAAGATCATGGCATCTGGTCCCATCACTTCATGGCAAATAGATGGGGAAACAGTGGAAACAGTGTCAGACTTTATTTTGGGGGGCTCCAAAATCACTGCAGATGGTGACTGTAGCCATAAAATTAAAAGACGCTTACTCCCTGGAAGGAAAGTTATGACCAACCTAGATAGCATATTCAAAAGCAGAGATATTACTCTGCTAACAAAGGTCCGTCTAGTCAAGGCTATGGTTTTCCCAGTGGTCATGTATGGATGTGAGAGTTGGACTGTCAAGAAAGCTGAGGGCTGAAGAATTGATGCTTTTGAACCGTGGTGTTGGAGAAGACTCTTGAGAGTCCCTTGGAATGCAAGGAGATCCAACCAGTCCATTCTAAAGGAGATCAACCCTGGGATTTCTTTGGAATGAATGATGCTAAAGCTGAAACTCTGGTACTTTGGCCACCTCATGGGAAGAGTTGACTCATTGGAAAAGACTGTGATGCTGGGAGGGATTGGGGGCAGGAGGAGAAGGGGACGACAGAGGGTGAGATGGCTGTATGGCATCACTGACTTGATGGATGTGAGTCTGAGTGAACTCCAGGAGTTGGTGATGGACCGGGAGGCCTGGCGTGCTATGATTCATGGGGTCATAAGAGTCGGACACGACTGAGCGACTGAACTAAACTGAACTGAACTGAAAAAGCACCACTTATTAACCAAAATACTCAGAAAAGCAAATTGTTGAATTAGCACCATGCTTCAATATTTAAGGTCACAGTCAGCTCAAAATGATGAAACTCATTCTGAGGTATGCATGTTTGGAGGCGGCACTCTTAGGTGGACAGGACCTATTTCTCTATCACTAAAAAGCAGGATGCCTGTGGTGACTGGTGAGTCACATGATACAGCAATCAGAGCATCTGTATTTAATATTGGCTCTGACCCAGCCACTCAGCACAGATACACAGCTAGGGATGGTTAAATCGTAGCCGTACTCTTCAGGGTCTAATAATGTACCTTTTCTATTAGATAAAACTTGACAAGGGATGTTTAACATCTCTTATTAGTTAAAACCCACATGTAAAGTCTCACCAGAGAACATTTCTGCTGCTACGGTGAGTTGTTACTCAATATTTAATTTGCTAGGGAGACACTGGAGAAGGAAACAAGCTTCCCAATTAGGAAGTTTCTCCACACCGCCTTCTTCGATCAGGTCCACATACTCCCAAAGGACGGATTACAGAAAGCCAGGACTCAGCTTGCTGCGCTCCTCTCCTGCTGCTATCTTCCAGAAGCAGCCTTTGCCTCTTCTGCCCTTCTCTTTCAGCTGTTTCCTCAGAGGTCTCTTCACCTGACCAGCCTCACAGTCTACCGGGAAACAGATAATCTGCAAGCACAAATCCTCAGCTTGACTGGCCTACTCTTTGTGGGAAGAAAGAGGGAGGAGAGGCAGAAGAAGAGAAGAGAGAGGAAGGGGGTGAAGAGCTGGCTGCCAACTTCTGCAAGGTAGTGATATCTATGAATAGATGTCTGAAACAGTCATTCTCATCTGGTTGCCCATTAGAATAGCCTGAGGAGCTTTTAAACAAATCCCAGTGTCCCGACTCCACTCCAGGGATGTGATCGAGTTTGCCCAGGGTGGGGCCCAGCGATGGATATACTTTATAAGCTCTCCAGGCGCTTCTGCGGGATGGCCGCAGTTGAGAACTCTAATTCTTTAACTCTTTGGAGGATACAACAAATGTCCATGATGTGTCAACTGCCGTCAAGATGCTTGAAGACTGGGAAGAAAAGCCTGGACTGGGGGTCATCTCAGAGAGGCCACCAAGAGGTACAAAACTGTGCGGTGAGCTCTTTTCAGTGCTGCAACAAAAGGCAGGGCCTTGAGACCTAAGGGAAGACACGCTGAAGGTGGGATGTGCGCTGGGCCTTGAAACAAGAGCTGGGTTTTCATCAGGTTCTCTCTCCTCATCCCAATGCCACACCACAGTCTAGCCCCTTCTCAACAGATTTCATCTTTAGGGGCTTTCCTTTCTTGCTTGTCTCCTGTCTGTCCTTCCCAGGGTTATGCCTTGAAATCATCAGTCCTGTCTCACCACTGTGTGCTGTTCAGGCTCTCAGCCGTGTCCGGCTCTTTGCAACCCCACTGACTGCAGCACGCCAGGCTTCCCCGTCCTTCACCATCTCCCGCTTTCACCATGACTGTGCCCAAAACTTACTGGTAGAATGAAAGCCAGGACACAGATTTTTCCTGCTAGGCCTGAGGCCCCTTTATGAACTTCACAGCACTCGTTCCAACCCAAGCATTTTATCTATTCCTTCTTAACTTCTGCTTTCTCTGCTAGGATGAATTTCCATGATGACAAGCTCTGTTCCATTCATTTGTACCCACACTGACTGGCATAGGGCCTGGCATAGAGTGAGTGACCAGGAAATATTTCCTGGATGTAAGGAAATAAGAGTGACTGAGGAACTTCCCTGGCAGTCTAGTGGCCAAGACTCCACCGTCCAATGCGTGGGGTACGGGTTCAGTCCCTGGTCGGGCAACTAAGGTCCCACATGCCACAGGGGTATGGGCCATAATTAGAAAAGAAAACAAAAACAAAAAGAGTGACTGAGTGAGAGGGGGAAAGGCTAGTCAAGGTGGGGAACAAGGGTAAGAAAGGGGAACATGCACGCGTGTTTGTGTCTGCAGAAGAGAGAGTAGGACAGCCCAAGGGGAACAGAGGGTACTCTGGAAATAAGCAAATCACGTATAGTCAGGTCCTTGTAGCGACAGATGTCAAGGCTTGAACTTCATACCTGTTAAGGTGTAAAAACTGCCCCAGGACTGAATGATCCAGGGCTAAAAAAGGAAATGTTTCTAAAGCACAAAAAGTAATGAGGCATAATTTTAGTTACTGTATATAATCAGAAGATTAAAGAGTTGGAAAAAATTGGCTTCTGTGAGGAAATTCAAGCTAATTTTTGGGAGATAGATAACTGGATGTTAGAGAATTATCTTCTATTAAGCTATTATTCAGAGCTTCTTATCAAAATGTTGTAAATACTTTGATCAAACATTATATCAAACAGTATACCAATCTCTTTGAAACTATGGCTTCTCTTGAAATACATATTAAAATTTAAATAAAGAAGAGTATTATTTCCCAGCACATTTTTTCAAATTTTCTAGTGGCTCACAGGAAAGTACAGAATTTAAAAAGAACTAATGTGATGTAAGATCTCGTTGTGCACAGATGTAAAAAGAGATGTAACCACAACTATTCTGCGACATTCTCTTTGACCACTATTTCACTGAATGAAAATGAAAGGGTCTAATTCTCCAGTTGTCCAGAATGTCTCTGCACTTTATTTAAATACCACTTAAAAATTCTTTCATGCCTCTTTTCATAATTTCTGTTAATGATCCTAATATTATCACATTCTTCAAGTGAAATTTTTGAATACCTTTTTCACAGCAGTAACAAATTTCACAGGTGGACTCTATCAAAAAGCATTCTATTTTACAAATTGTCATAACTGTATGAATGTTTATGAAAAAACCACTTCAACTGTCTTTTTTCTTACCCATGTACTGACTTTTAGAGAAGGGAATGGCAACCCATTCTAATATTCTGGCCTGGAGGATTCCATGGACAGAGGAGCCTGGCAGACTACAGTCCATGGGGTCACAAGAGTTGGACATGACTGAGTGATTAACACACACACACACACACACACACTGACTTCTACCAAGTAAAGCATATACATAGAAGATCATCTCTAACCTTGGTATTCAAAACAGAATTTCCTTTTGGAAAAATTGCTCTGCACTTATTAAATGATGGGGTTTCTCAGGTGGTGCAGTGGTAGGGAATCCACCTGCCAATCCAGGAGATACAGAAGACTCAGATTCAATCCCTGGGTCAGGAAGATTCCCTGGATCAGGAAATGGCAACTTCATCCAGCATTCTTGCCTGGAGAATTCCACAGACAGAAGAGCCTGGTGGGCTACAGGCCATGGGGGTCACAAAGAGTCAGACTCTACGCACACACAATTAAATGACATTTGACTTGTTTTTAAAATATTTATCATGTGCATCCCAGGTACTGTCCTTGATGCTATGGAAGACACAAAATGAAGAATTCTCACTGTCAATACAAAATGACAGCATGAATACTGCTGGGTTGAATTTTACTAATGTAAAAAAGGGTTGGACTTGAGTTTATAAATCACCTATTTATTGAGTGAGCTCTTACTTAATCTCAGTTTCCTCACGTATAACTTGGGGAAAATAACATTTACTTACAACTGGATTGCAAGAATTAATGGTATCAGTTCAGTTCAGTCACTCAGCCATGTCTGATTCTTTGCGACCCCATGGACTGCAGGGCCAGGGGGCCCTGTCCATCCCCAACTCCTGCAGCTTGCTCAAACTCATGTCCATCGAGTCGGTGATGGCATCCAACCATCTCATCCTCTGTCATCCCCTTCTCCTCCTGCCTTCAATCCTTCCCAGCATCAGGGTCTTTTCCAAAGAGTCAGTTGTTCACATCAAGTGGCCAAAGCATTGGAGTTTCAGCTTTAGCATCAGTCCTTCCAATGAATGTTCAGGACTGATTTCCTTTACGATGGACTGGTCTGATCTCCTTGAAGTCCAAGGGACTCTCAAGCATCTTCTCTAACACCACAGTTCAAATTAATGATACAGCCTATAAAAAATAATTAAGTTGGTGCCTACAGCATAATAGGCATTTTTAAAAAGTAAGCTCCCTTCCTTTGAAGACATTTGACATTTAGTTAAATAGGATTTGCCTTTGTTATATATGTTCTTGATACCTGACTTACAAAGCAGACCTCTGAAATTAACTTTTTACATATAAAATCTCCTGTCATCAATCTTTAATAATTCATGTGAAATGTTAGTTTGGATAAATAAAATCTGCACATTGCTCCTAATCTCATAGATGTAATTGAATCCCACTCATCTCCAAAGCAGGTTTGAGTACCAGCTCCCTTTGCTTCCTTATTTTATCTGATGGTGATGTTAACAAGCAGAGAAGTGGCCCAAAGCCTAGAAACAAGGAACAAGAAGAGAAATCCTGAACAGAGCTGACACGAATATTTAATTTCTAAAGAATTAAGCATCGATATTTATACAAGTGAATAGTTTGCTAGTTCCGTCAAATGACTTCTATATTGGGAAACAGGAAGTTGAGAAGAATTCAGTTAATAATAAGATGATAATGGACAGCAAAAATGAGAATGAAGGAATTTTAACAGTGATCCTCAAATCTGATTATACACTTTGTGACTAGGCATCCCCAGGAGAACCTATAGTTAATACAACTGAGAAATGCTGCCATTTGTATTCTTTCTTGGGAATTCACATGTATATTAGCACAGGCTAGAATTTACATGTCCATTCTATTAGTACGTTTAAAAATCTGTTTAACACTGTTAAACTCAGCAATTCCCAAAACTGTCCAAATACCAAATTCTGTGTTTGTGCATGTGGTTGTGAGCACAGGGGTGAGACTTTATTAATATTCTGCGGAATTAATATGCAATGCCATATAATTCAGAAAATGTTAGATTATTGATTTCTCCTGTCTGCCACCAAAATGCATCCTTGCTGGTTCTTTATGTCTTTTCTTCACCCGAGAACCCCATTTGATGAGAATTCCTGTTTTATCTTATGGATATAGAAATATTAGAATTTGTTTTGCCTCTGGAAAGATGAGTGGCTGCAAAGGAAACTCTCAGAACTAATATCAGTGATCTGAAAAACAAAAAAACTAAAACAAAACTCAAAACTTTGTTTTAGAAACAAAGACTTTGTTCTGCTTCTGACAAGATACTCTTATGCCAAGTCTGCCAGTTCATTCTTGAGAAGCCAAAGTTATTGTACAATTAGAGTCAAAAAGTACTAAAATGACTGTTTTAGAGTACTTTTATGTTTTAACACAAATCTATTTTTCCGTTTGGCATTTTTGTTTTAAAGGACAGGAATTTCTATAATAATATTGGCATTTTGCAAACAGATGTTCCAAAAAGCAGATTACTTATATTTTAATCTCTCCCTTAGAAATGTCTTTATATGAATCCTGGGTGCTCTTAGAAATATTTATTTGATAAACTATGAAATGCTACAGTAGCACCATAAATCACAATAAATTCGAAGGAAAATGCTATAAGTTTTATAGCTAATAAAATGTTCAATCAGATGGTAAAGAATCTGCCTGCAATGCAGAAGACCCAGCTTCAGTCCCTGGGTTGGGAAGATCCTCTGCAAGGGGATCTTCTGCAAGGGAACGGCCACCCACTCCAGTATTCTTGCCTGGAAAATTCCATGGACCGGGGAGCGTGGAGGGCTACGGTTCATGGGGTAGCAAAGAGTAGGACATGACTAAGCAACTAACACTTATATAAGGAGGATTTCAGAGAATAAGAATTAATTTCTTTTTTAATTAAAAAGGAAACGTTCTAATTTTCATTGTTTGTCCCCCTACATCAAGGCTGATAATCAAAGAATCCACTCACAAGTACATATATAAAGTATATATTATATTGTGCTGTGCTGTGCTTAGTCGCTCAGTTATGTCTGACTCTTTGTGACCCCATGGACTGTAGCCTGCCAAGCTCCTCTGTACATGAGGATTTTCCAGGCAAGAATACTGGAGTGGGTTGCCATGCCCTCCTTCAGAGGATGTTCCCAACCCAGCGATCAAACCCAGGTCTCTCGCACTGCAGACAGATTCTTTACCATCTGAGCCACTAGGGAAGCCCAAGAATACTGGAGTAGGTAAGCCTCACCCTTCTGCAGGGGATCTTCCTAACCCAGGAACTGAACCGGGGCCTCCTGCATTGCAGGTGGATTCTTTACCAGCTGAGCTACCAGGGAAGCACATATATTACATTCAGTTCAGTTCAGTCGCTCAGTCGTGTCCGACTCTTTGCGACCCCATGAATCGCAGCACGCCAGGCCTCCCTGTCCATCACCAACTCCTGGAGTTCACTCAAACTCATGTCCATCGAGTCGGTGATGGCATCCAGCCATCTCATCCTCTGTCGTCCCCTTCTCCTCCTGCCCCCAATCCCTCCCAGCATCAGAGTCTTTTCCAATGAGTCAACTCTTCCCATGAGGTGGCCAAATATGCAAATATATGCATATGTAATCTGTAGCTATATATATGTATATAACACTGTATTTCTAAAAAGTGTCATGGTTAACACAATTATAAATACTAAGACAAGACATCATTAAGGCAGGGAATTAGAGGCGAAATTTTTAATTGCACCTGATAGTTTTCAAACAGCCAAATGTCCTAGAAAGTATTCATCTTAAAACAAATTAATTCACATAAATATTTGCTCCACTAGGTAACCATTCTCCCGTGTTACCTTCTTCAGTTCTTCAGGAACTTAGTGATAACAGGCTGAGTGTGAAGGTAAATTCTCCTACGAAAGTTTTGAACCAGTTAGAAATGAAATGTCTTTGTGCCTACATTTTCTTATATAACAGCCTGGCCTTTACCTAAATTATTTCAGTGCTTAGGGGCATGTTTCTCTGGGCCTGGTCTTATCTCCATCTGTGTTGAAAAGATTTTCAAGAAGCATTTGAAAATCTCCTTTTTCTCTAGTATACCACAGGGTCTCCCACAGGGTGGGTGGAGAAAAAACAGGAAAGCGTGCTCTCAGGTTCATTGGGCTGAACAAAACAAAGCATATGCAAGATAGAAAATATTTTAAATTGGCAGTAAAATACAAGCAAACAAATAATCCTGCATTATCTCAAATCCACGCTTAGTAAGGAATTATGTATGTGTGTATGTGTATATATATACACTGTATTAAAAAGTCATCATAAACAGTTATTAAGACTAGTGGGTCACACAGAGGTGTTTCAAACCCAACAATTTCAAGATGGAACTCATTATTTTTCCCTTAAAATTCCTCTTGTTTTCCTACAGGATAAGACTATGACTTAGATTCTCAAAACTAGAATCTTCAGAGGTTTTCTCTTTTGCCTGCTCTATCCACTCATCACGCTCTACTGATGTGTACACAGGCCACCCCTCAATCCCACCCCCATGGCCCCACCCACATCAATTTCCAATCACACTCTTGGGACAGCCACCCAACTGGCCTCTGCTATAACTGCCATCTTTCCACACCACCACTACACTGCTAGAGCCATCCTACTAGAGCATATATTTGTTCATCAAGCAGCCCTGCTTCAGTTTTTCTGATGGTTCGTTCAACAGCCAACATGTATTCAACATTGCCATAATCCAGCCATTGTAACAAAAGCTTTACAGGTATTATCTTATTTCTCTTCATGACAATCCTATGAGATGGATACAATTATTACTGGCACTTAACAGATGAGAAAATCAATGCATACAGAACTTATATAGCTTGTTCACGGTCACTGGGAGAGCAGATGGCAGAACCAACATCCATCTCAGATTATCAGATGCTCTTGATGGCTCCATTATAAACCTTCCTTCAGTTTGGTTCCCAAACAACTCTCTAGTCTTTTTTGCAAGGAGATCATAGACTATGAACCTCTCACTTTCAGGGATTTTACATCAAGGATCAGAAGCCCTTCAGCCACTGGCTAGGATGTAAGATGAGGGCTTAGGGCTCTCAGAACTGCCACCTGCCCTCCAAATGAATGTGCCTTTTTCAACACACATGATTACAGAAATATCTTAATTCCAAGCAAGAAAAAATTAGTTCACATGTGCTGCAGAACTTCTTATACTACTTTGCCACTGTAGAATGCAGAATCGGATTTCAAGCCATTGCTTTTCAGAGCTTAATCACACACAACTAACCAACTTCGCCTCAGCATCTCTCTCCACAACTCATTCATTCAGGACAGTCATTTGATGAAGGCCAGGCAGAGAGGAAGCCAAGGGACACAAGCGCAGGGACAGAGCAACGGGGACTGAAGATGTGATCAGAGGCTTGTTTTTATAAGCCTCTGATAAAACAACCATCCATCTGAGTTGTTATGGAATTTACATGAAGAGATAGTCATATGAAAAGGAAAAAAAGAAGAAAAGGGTAGATATTGTTAAGGCTGCCCTGACATATTCCACATATACTGTTTGATAAATATTTTATTGTTATTCCAGGAAAAGCTTTTAAAGGAATGTATAAGCCAGCAATTATGGGGAAGGGATGTCTCCTTCTCAGAGATAGTAGGAATGTCAGTTCTTGCTTCTAAAGAGAAGGTGAACACACTCACCCCTGGCAGACTTGCTGAAATGAACATATATTCCCTGAAAGAGCCAGAAGTCCCAGGCAGCCGTCCTTTCTTATTTGTTAATAATAGAAAAACACACACAAATAGCTCTAATGCAGCCTCTGTGTGATCTGAATAAATCAGAGGCACTCAGCTCATGTGTAGTAATCATTGCGCTTTTTTTTCTAACAATTATCCAAATCCCAACACAGAAAGCCTTTCTGGAAGAAAGCCTGACTCCTTAGAGCTGATGGTCCAATCGGCAGGACTGGTGCTCAGCTCTTAACTGCTGGCCTCTGTTATCAGGGCCTGAACCCATCTCTGATGGGAAAAATTTAGGCAGACAACATCATTATCTTGTTTAAATTAAATGGGAGAAATTGCAGTACTCCAAGTTAATTGGGTGTTTTGGTATGATGTTAAAGATATTTTGAGGGTTTTTCCTTTTTGGCCACTTACCAGTACCATCTCAAATGCCTTCCTTATAGTCAATACAATTTATTGAAAGGGTGTGTGTGTGTGTGTGTGTGTGTGAGAGAGAGAGAGAGAGAAATAAATGTTTGCATTGCCCTCCTATAAGACAGGCTGCTTACATCATCATGAAATTACCATGAAAAGTGATTGGTAGGAGCCAATTCACCATTATAAGAAAGATGTTATTTATGAAATATTTTAAAAATGTCACTTAAAATCCTGTTATTCCACTCATAGGTATACATAGCCAAATCTGAGATTCCACCTAAAATTTGAAATGATATAGAGATTGCTGCTTTAAAAGCCACTTGACACAGTGCATAAATATTCTTAAACATGTGAGGAGCAAAGGTATTTTTTGAATGGCATTTAAAACCATAATCAAGTATAAAATTGTGACAACACTTATCCCCCTAAGCTATGGTTAGCCAAAAAGTAAATCATAACCTTTAGCATTTTTTTAAACCTACAAAAAGTCTGCTACAGTAGTTTCTTTCTTTTTCTTAAATGGCCCTGAAATAAATATATGAGTCAGTTAAGAAAAGCATTTGCTTGAATTAAAGTGATAATTCTGCCTGGACATCAGTATAATTAATTGTGGGTGGCAGGAGTTTTAAATGAGGTTAAATTAGGGATTTGGGTTTATTTATTTATTTTTTTACTCACTCTCCTGCTGTAACTAGAAAAGCTTTTGGTTGATCTTGAAATTGCGCCTTGTCATGGAATATCATATCTACATGCTTTTATGCTAAGCACTATGGCAAATTTTTTTCATGAGCAAGATGGGGAAAGAATGCATACGCATCAACCCAGGCTCTTCCTCACTTACTACTACTATTACTACTACTACTACACACACAGGCACACACACACACACACACACACCCTAATATGTGTTTCTTTCACAACCCTCAATGTTCATCCCAAATAACGTAGTGTCCCAATTTATTTCAATGCTTTCCATGTCAAATACAAAATTATTTTAGGCACAGAGTTTGACTCCTGGTAAGTGATTTCACAAAAGACCTCAAAACACTCTGTCTTCAAAATTTCTGCTTGCCTGCAATATCTGCGCCAAGCCCTGAAACAGCTACATTTCATAAACAAACATGCTTTCAAAAGAAATGGGGAGGGGGTCTTACTGTGTACAATGTGTTTTACATGGTGTATTATTCTCTTAGCAGAGCTGACTGCACCTCAGGAGCTATAGGCATTGCTGTAAAACGGACACCAGCAGAGGAACTGAACTAATACCCTTCAGGAGGCAGAGGATCCATAACACAGTTGGGAGAATTCTGCTTTAAGTGTCAGCAACCCTGAAATAGGAAGTAATCCCACAGTGTGTATCATCTAAAAGTTCAATATAGCAAAGGCAAGAGAAAAAGTTCTGCCTGAGAAGCAGCTTTATGCTAATCAGTCGACTGGCATTAGAAGACTTCTGTAGTCATGCATGTCTAGCTATCAAGTAAAGATGTTAAAAACCAACACATTATTAAAAGGTGCGTGATTGGCCCCTAATGTCTGTACTCTGAAATTAAAACATCGGACGATCCTGAGACATTTCCTACATTGCATCTAACATGAAGACGAAGCGTCGGACACAAGGATTTGTCGGCTGTGACACTCTACATCTTGTAACGGTGAAAAAAACATTTTTGTTCAGCTCATTAACACCATCTACCTTTTGCCCCCACCTCCTGCCCTTAGTACTAGTTTTATCATTCACTACCTGCCCTTTTCACCCACTGTTCTAAGCACAAAAGAATCAAATAGCACACAAGCCTGCAGCCGAAATAACAGTGCAGTCTTCGAAAAGGTGAATGTGGAATTACAATCCGCGTTCCCAATTCCTGAACTTGAAAGCAAACACTAATTGCCTTGTGGACAATGCAGCAGGGTTAACCCATTGTATAGCTCCCGGTCCTGAACCTTTCAGGACAGAAAAAGACCAACAAATAGGCAAACCTTCTGCAGCAAAGGATGGAGACAGCAAACGAGCCCCAGAGGCTGTGAAGAAGGACATGCTTGCTTTACCTACCGGCATTGTCCATGTCTCAGGAGTGACGAGTTCTGGAGCCTAGCAGCTAGGAAGCCCGGCTCCTCTCCTGGCTAACGAAGTACCCTGCCCTTCTGCTGATTATCAGTCCTTGCTGGCACACAGAGCATACTTCATACACTGTCTGCAGGAGACACCGCCAGGAAATTTATATCTCCAAGGACGACAAACAGCCATTAGCTCCATTACGGGCTGATTAAGAGAGACTGAGCCTATCAAGTGGGTACTTGAATCCACTGGGGTTTTCACCTCTGTTCCAAGCAAGGGAGGGAAAAAAAAATCACTGCAATGTGGAGTGTATTGCACATTTCCCAAAAGCAGCGCACATGCTACGCAGAGCACAGTGCTTTTCCAAAAGATGCCACAGCAAACACGAACAGGAAGAGGCACAGATAATTAAAAGGTAAAAAGAAATCTTAAAAAAAATGCAATAAATTATCCTTCATGGGGGGCTAATCTAAACGTGGTCCAGCCTTTGTCACTGACATCACTGGATGACTGGGCAACTTTTCCATTTAGAATTTTAAAGTTTATTTTCGGTTATTGTTGTTGCTGTTGGGGGTGGGCAAGGAACAGCAGATCCAGCATTCTAAAATAAAGGCCATCTGTAATATTTCTGCTCTACATACATACTAATAAGGTAAGTATTTTCATTTCATTTTGGTCATGTTTTCATCATGACTCGTGTTCCTATTTCTGGTCAGAACTTCTGCCCACCTGTGTTAACACAGAAATTCAAAGAGATCTCCCTAAATGTCACCAATAACACAAGAAATAATTGTCAGAAGATGGCGGGGAATCCTATAGTTTGTTACAATCTGTAGTCATCAAAGTAACAGAAATTTGAGGATCAAGAAAAATGCATTTACTAACACAAGAAAGTCCATCTCACTCCTTTTCTTTAATTTGGCTATATAAAGATGACCCTCAAAGCCACCAGACACTGCACTACTTCCTCCAGGGTCAGTGCATAAAGATGGACAGAGTGCTCATGCCCTGAGGATGTTATATTAGAATCTGGGGAGAGCACAATTCTGTTTACTGCATTTTCTCAGCTATAGAAAAAAAAAATAGAGTGGCCTCATTTAACCTATGAAACAATGACTCCGTAGTATAGTAAGGCTCTACAGGTTTTTTATTTTCACAAGTTTAAAAAAGCAGTTGCAGTGTTATCAAACCCCCTGCATTGTTAAATTTTAAAAAGCAATTCATTTATTTAGTATTTTTTGATGCCACTAGAATTCCAAGCAACAAACAAGTTGCAAATTATTTACAATCTGGGTTTCTCTTTCAACAGTTTCTACGTATTTTTGTTTTTAATGTCACCAGACTTACTTATAGATTTGAGGTTTCTGTACTGTTTAGGCGATATACTTCATTTGTGATAGAACATATATTTTCCTCAAAGAAAAGCTGCATTTTTCAGTGATTTTGCCCTGAGATTTTCATCCCCATTATTTTAATTCTATCACACTAATTGGAGGATATATCACTAAGATTAATTTCAGAAAACCATTCTTCATATGTTTTTGAAAATTGCTTTGATCCCAGGAGACTCAAATCACTGTGGCTTCCATAACTCATCTACCTGCCCTGATTAAGACTGTCAACTACCCAGAATGAGTGTTGTCTGTACGAAATCTAGGGCAAACTAATCATTAAAAAAAGAAGAGTTAGGGAAATACAAAAGCTAAATGAGAGAGACAGCATATTACGAAGTTTGAGATTTTGGTAAGGAATAGCTCAGAAGTGTCATCTGTTCATCATGCATGCTGACTGATAGGAATATATTCATATTAACTTTCAGGCTTCCCTGGTGGCCCAGTGGTAAAGAATCCACCTACAGTGCAAAAGATGTGGGTTCAATTCCTTGGTCAGGAATATCCTCTGGAGAAGGAAATGGCAACCCATTCCAGCATTCTTGCCTGGAGAATCCCATGAACAGAGGAGCCTGGTGGGCTAGAGTACATAGGGTCATAAAAGTCAGACACAACTCAGCGACTAAACAACAAACATATGATCTTCGCACAGAGTTCAACGTGTGAGTCGATTATTTTTATTAACACAATCAGTCCCTAAAGTACAAACAGACTGTGCTCTAGAAGTTTGTTTAGAAAACAGACTCACATAGGAAACAAACTTATGGTTACCAAAGGGGAAAGGTGGGAGGAGGGATTAATTAGGAGTTTGGAATTAACATATAAACATCCCTATATAAAATAAATAACCAACAAGGACCTACTATATAGTATAGGGAACTCTGCCCAATATTTCATAATAATCTATATGAGAAAGAATGAGAAAAAGGAGGTATATATATATACAAAAATATATGGACTTCCCTGGTGGCTCAGTGGTAAAGAATCTGCCTGTCAATGTGGGAGACAAGGGTTCTAACTCTAGGTCAGGAAGATGCCCTGGAGTAACAGGCAAATTTGGCCTTGGAGTGCAGAATGTAGCAGCGCAGAGGCTAATAGAGTTTTGCCAAGGGAACACACTGGTCATAGCAAACACCCTCATCCAATAACACAGGAGAAGACTCTACACATGGACATCATCAGATGGTCAACACCGAAATCAGACTGATTCTATTCTTTGCAGCCAAAGATGGAGAAGCTCTATACAGTCAACAAAAACAAGACCGGGAGCTGACTATGGCTCAGATCATGAACTCCTTATTGCCAAATTCAGACTGAAATTGAAGAAAGTAGGGAAAACCACTAGACCACTCAGGTATGACCTAAATCAAATTCCTTATGATTATACAGTGGAAGTGAGAAATAGATTTAAGGGCCTAGATATGATAGATAGAGTGCCTGATGAACTATGGACAGAGGTTCGTGACATTGTACAGGAGACAGGAATCAAGGCCATCCCCATGGGAAAGAAATGCAAAAAAAGCAAAATGGCTGTCTGAGGAGGCCTTACAAATAGCTGTGAAAAGAAGAGAAGCAAAAAGCAAAGGAGAAAAGGAAAGATATAAGCATCTGAATGCAGAGTTCCAAAGAATAGCAAGAAGAGATAAGAAAGCCTTCCTCAGCGATCAATGCAAAGAAATAGAGGAAAAGAACAGAATGAGAAAGACTAGAGATCTCCTCAAGAAAATTAGAGATACCAAGGGAAAATTTCATGCAAAGATGGGCTCAATAAAGGACAGAAATGGTATGGACCTAACAGAAGCAGAAGATATTAAGAAGAGGTGGCAAGAATACACAGAAGAACTGTACAAAAAGGATCTTCACAACCCGGATAATCACGATGGTGTGATCACTCACCTAGAGCCAGACATCTTGGAATGTGAAGTCAAATGGGCCTTAGAAAGCGTCACTACGAACAAAGCTAGTGGAGGTGATGGAATTCCAGTTGAGCTATTTCAAACCCTGAAAGATGATGCTGTGAAACTGCTGCACTCAATATGCCAGCACATTTGGAAAACTCAGCAGTGGCCACAGGACTGGAAAAGGTGAGTTTTCATTCCAATCCCAAAGAAAGGCAATGCCAAAGAATGCTCAAACTACTGGACAATTGTACTCATCTCACACGCTAGTAAAGTGATGCTCAAAATTCTCCAAGCCAGGCTTCAGCAATATGTGAACCATGAGCTTCCAGATGCTCAAGCTGGTTTTAGAAAAGGCAGAGGAACCAGAGATCAAATTGCTAATATCCACTGGATCCTTGAAAAACCAAGAGTACCAGAAAAATATCTATTTCTGCTTTATTGACTATGCCAAAGCCTTTGACTGTGTGGATCACAATAAACTGTGGAAAATTCTGAAGGAGATGGGAATAGCAGACCACCTAACCTGCCTCTTGAGAAATCTGTATGCAGGTCAGGAAGCAACAGTTAGAACTGGACATGAAACAACTGACTGGTTCCATATAGGAAAAGAAGTATGTCAAGGCTGTATATTGTCACCCTGCTTATTTAACTCCTATGCAGAGTACATCATGAGAAACGCAGGGCTGGAGGAAGCACAAGCTGGAATCAAGATTGCCGAGAGAAATATCAATAACCTCAGATATGCATATGACACCACCCTTATGGCAGAAAGTGAAGAAAAACTGAAAAGCCTCTTGATGAAAGTGGAAGAGGAGAGTGAAAAAGTTGGCATAAAGCTCAACATTCAGAAAACCAAGATCATGGCATCTGGTCCCATCACTTCATGGCAAATAGATGGGGAAACAGTGGAAACAGTGGCTGACTTTATTTGGGGGGCTCCAAAATCACTGCAGATGGTGACTGCAGCCCTGAAATTGAAAAACGCTTACTCCTTGGAAGGAAAGTTATGGCCAACCTAGATAGCATAATAAAAAGCAGAGACATTACTTTGCCAACTAAGTTCCGTCTAGTCAAGGCTATGGTTTTTCCTGTGGTCATGTATGGATGCGAGAGTTGGACTGTGAAGAAAGCTGAGCGCTGAAGAATTGATGCTTTTGAACTGTGGTGTTGGAGAAGACTCTTGAGAGTCCCTGGGACTGCAAGGAGATCCAACCAGTCCATTCTAAGGGAGATTAGTCCTGGGTGTTCATTGGAAGGACCAATGCTAAAGCTGAAACTCCAGTACTTTGGCCACCTCATGAGAAGAGTTGACTCATTGGAAAAGACTCTGATGCTGGGAGCGGTTGGGGGGCAGGAGGAGAAGGGGATGGCAGAGGATGAGATGGCTGGATGGCATCACTACTCAATGGACGTGAGTTTGAGTGAACCCCGGGAGTTGGTGATGGACAGGGAGGCCTGGTGTGCTGTGATTCATGGGGTCGCAAAGAGTCGGACACGACTGAGCGACTGAACTGAACTGAACTTGCTCTCCCACTTGCAGAAAGAAGGCTACAGCTTACCCGCAGGGTTTTCTAAACTGTTTGCCTGAGGTGGGTTGTGAGGTGTTTGTGGCTCCAGGCCTGGACAGCCACGGTAGCAAGAGCAAAGCCACCAGTGGTGTCCAGCACCTTCAAATGTATCACCAGGCACCTGGTGATCACCTAGCTAGTATCACATCTTCGTCAAGAAAACAGAGCAAGCTTCCCTGGTGGCTCAGTGGTAAAGAATCCAGCTGCCAATGCTGGAGACTTGAGTTCGATCCTTGACCTGGGAAGGTCCCAAGTGCCGTGGAACAACTAAGCCCGTGCACCACAACCATTGAGTCCACACTCTAGAGCCCATGCACCCCAACTCCTGAGTTGGTGCTCTGGAGTCAGAGCTCCACAGCAAGAAAAGCCAGTGCAAAGAGAAGCCTGCACACAACTAGAGAAAAGCCTGGCAGCCACGAAGACCCAGCACAGCCAAAAATAAATAAATACAATTATTTTAAAACAAAACAAAACTCTATTAGCATCTCTCCCTTTCAATTTCAAAGCTGTCTTGGCTTCCCAGAGAAGTTCTCCTTATTTGACATTATTTCTTCACCCATCACCCAGTTTTATTGAGATATCACTGATACAGCACTTAGTTTAAGATGTACAGCATAATGCTGTGCTGTGCCTAGTCGCTCAGTCATGTCCAACTCTTTGCAATCCCATGGACTGTAGCCCACCAGGCTCCTTTGTTCATGGGGATTTTCCAGGCAAGAATACTGGAGTGGGTTGCCTTGCCCTCCTCCAGGGGATCTTCCTAACTCAGAGATCAGACCCAGGTCTCCCGCATTGCAGGCAAATTCTTTACCATCTGAACCACCAGGGAAGTCCACAGCATAATGACCTACACTTATTGCAAAAGGATTATCACAATAAGTTTAACACCTATAATCTCATATAGATACAAAAGAAAAAAATGGTTTTTTCCTGTGATAAGAACTTGTGATCCACTTTCTTACAACTTTCAATTACACCACACAGTCAGGTTGATTATAGTCACCAGATTGTACTTTACCTCCCAGGACTTATCCTATAACTGAAAGTTTGTACTTCTCATATTGTTTCATATTATTTCTCAACTTTCCTAGCAGGTGCTTTCTTGTGTTGGGGACATAGGGAAGAAACTGTGGCAACCACACTCTACTTCTTCTGACGGGAATCGGAGCTCAGGTGTACCAAGAGCTGTTCAAATGAACACTGCGCAGAACTAGAAGCAGGACGTCTTTTCCAGGAGGTGTAATAACTCCAGAAACGTAGGCTACAAATACGGCTTGGCTCTCAGGACTAATGGGTTCCTTCTCTACAAAGTTAAACTCTTTTCCTTAGAACAGAACAATCAGGGAATAAATTGCCCAGGCCGTAATGCTGCTTGGCTCAGCAGATCTCTGGGAGACCCTGGTCAGCCTGTCATCTCTTGATTCATCCAAAGGAAGAAGTATTGAAATATCAACTACCAATTAGGAAATAGTCAAGCTTGCTTCCAGTGCCTACTGGAAATCTGCTCTGAAAAGATTCTTGCCACTACTCTGACAAGAACAGCTGTGGGACACAGATAGTTTTGATGAATAAATTGCTTGGATTTATAACTCTCTTAAGTACTAAACCCAATCCCTGAACTACTTTTAAAAAAGTTCATAGGATGAAGTTCTGCAACAGATATTATTTCCAGGAATATCTGGGCAGAAAAACAACAGACATTTATCTAATGTTACATTATCTGGATTTTAGGACAATATTTACTTGACACACCTATGTTTTTTATTATTCCTAACCATTCTCATTTAGAGATTTCTACTGTAAGGTGAGAGTGTGGGGAGGGGTCTTCTGAATTACTTGTTAACTTTTGCTTCTCTTTCCTTATATGTGATCCTTAGATTACGACTTCCATTCACACAGACTTTAAGAACATCTTAATGAAAAGGACAGGGAACTTTTCAACAATATTAGAACTCAGCTGGCATCTAGACCTTGATGAGCTATTGCTGTTGTTGTTCAGTTGCTAAGTCATGTCCAACTCTTTGCAACCCCATGGACTGTAGCACACCAGGCTTCCTGTCCTTCACTGTCCCCTGGAGTTTGCTCAAACTCATGTCCATTGAGTCGGTGATGCCATCCAATCATCTCATTCTCTGTTGCTCCCTTCTGCTGCCATCAATGTTCCCCAGCATTGGGTCTTTTCCAGTGAGTCAGCTCTTCACATCAGGTGGCCAAAGTATTGGAGCTTCAGCTTCAGCATCAGTCTATTCAATGAATATTCAGGGTTGATGAGCTATAACCACCAGATCGTCTTCTGACAGGTTTGGACTTTTGGTTCAGAACACCAAAGACATAGTAACGTGACAAAATGTTAAATAGGTAAGTCACAGCTGGACTGGAGAACCTATATAACCATTTCCATGAATTAGAAAGGAGCAGAAGGTTCAAAGCACTGACTCAGCTTCCACTGAGCCGTGCTGTGCTCAAGGAGCAAAAGCAGGGGCTCCAGCCCAGGCGCTTGGCTCCTGTGTGGTGATGGATTAAAAAGAGCTCCACTTCAGAAAGGAGGGGTCAGAGTCAGGCTCTACTTGAAAAGGGCTCCTTGACTCAAGAAAAGAAGTCTAAAAATGGCTGTTGACTTATTTCCAGAAGTCAAGACTTTATAAAGCCTCGGTGGGCGGAGGGAGGATAAACCCTCACAAGCAAGAACAAAATAAGCTTCATGCTGTCACATGCCACAATATGAGAACTGCAATATCCCCTCAAAATAAAGCAGGAGCCCCCAAAGTCATTAAGAAGTCTTGACTCTAGACTGGAGGACCAGAGGAACAAGGTGGAGGCAACTTCACATCATAACACTATTAGACAGGAAAAGAGTTGAAACCAAAACTAATGAGGCAAATAATTTTTTAAAAAGACCTTCCACTCAAAATGAATGCACAAGCTGAATTCCAAATATTTGGAATTCCAAAAATCCACAATTTGACAAAGCAAATAAATAAAATAACCAATAAAACATGATTTCAATATTAATAATATCAATGCCATGGAAGTCTCATGAAGATTTTTTAATGACTGTGTTTATCAAAGAGACCGTGAAGGGATGACCTCTATAAAAAAAAAAAAGGAAAAGAAAACAGGTGGCTCTGGGACAATAATAGATGGATATGGAAAATAACTTACAGGAAATCTTGGAAATGAAACAGAGTCATGACACTCAGACCAACAGAGACTTCTTATCATCAATGACAGATGCCAGAAGACAAGAGGCTGAAAGAAAATAAAGGTCAACCTTGAATTGTATACCCAGCTTTACTACTTACTGCTCATGACTAAAACATTGATACATTCATTGATACAGACACAGAAACTAAAAATTACTAAAGGATACAATTTATGAGATGAAAAGTCAACCCGGAGAGAAGGAAAAGAATTTAAAAAAAAAAAGAGTAAGAAACTCATAAGATGCATTTGGATATTTAAATAACTATTGGTTATGAAACAGTATTTTTATAATTCACAAAACATCTGCAAAAAAGAAGTCAAACAGGATAAACATAACAAAATAGCGGGGATATGTTCCATGAGACCTTAAAGTGTGAAAGGAAAAGAGAAACAGTGAATAACTTTAGATTTAAATTTTAAATTGTTAGGTAAATTTGTAGTTATATATGTCTCATAAAAATTAGGAACAACCACTAAAAGAGCAGAAATACTTTGGTTACTTAGATCAAATTTCTAAAATCAACTGAATTGCACACTGGGGAGGTACAAAGTGATCCCACTGTCTTGAGGGAAGAAAATACCAAAATGTGTATTAACAGTGATTTTTGTATAAAAGATTAAAAGCTATAATGATATTTAATATTCAGGTTTTCTTGGCACTTTCACTTTTCTGTATGTCAGACTTGAAACAAATAGTTCTATATAAAGTCGATCCAAATTTAGGAAACCATTTTCTTAATTTGGTTTTAAAAGTTTCAAATGAATTTTAGTTAAATGATTTTTAACTCATTTGCTGAAATATAATTGTACAACACATATTGATTAGTTTTCAAGAATAACCAATGACAACAGGGGAGAAATTTATTTACTAGCTGAATTTCAACCAAGAGCTCCACATGAAAAGTTGATGGGACTGAACTATGATTTAACAAGCTCAGTCAATGATGCAGTTTTTCAACTCAGATATCTTTTTCAAGATATCTGATTGCCATTAAAGCCAGGTATCACAATAAACTCACTGAGAATCAAATAACGGACTTGCTATTTCTTGAAGTATTAAACCAAGATTTTTAAAGAAATGATCCACACTCAATCACTGCCTTCATTAAAAATAAATAATTTTGTCCATAGGACTTTTGTCTTATTAATAAATTTTTATTATTTCTGAAATATCGGTGATTTCACCTTGATTCTGGCCTTTAAAATGTTTTGTTTTTATGCTACATAATATACACGATATATCAATATTAGTATAGTAGGTAAAAAAATGTGTGTGTTAGCCGTTCAGTCATATTCAACTCTTGGCGACTTCATGGACTGTAGCCCATCCATGGAGTTCTCCAGGCAAGAAAACTAGGGAGTGAACTGCCATTTCCTCCTCCAAGGAATTTTCCTGACCTAGGCAGGGATCGAATCCGGGTCGTCTGCACTGCAGGCAGATTCTTTACCATCTGAGCCACCAGGCAACAAACATAACTTCTCAATTAGTAAGCACACATACATTGAGAAAACATGCTAATTTTTTTCTGATTTAGATTACTATAGCACCCTGATTGTCAGGCATCTGCAGCACAGACTCCGCCCATTCATTTACTCTCCTATCAATCACTGGGTCACTTTTCTTCCTTCATTCAAGGAATTACATCCTTCTCACCTTGTCTATAAAACTTTCCCTAACAACCTAGGAGCACATGAAACTTGTGGCACTCTACTTTTGCAGATCACCATACAAAATATAATACTATTTGGCTTGTTTATACTAATATTTTACTTAATTCATTTTTAATTCATTGTAAGTAAAGATACCAAATATAGTTCCATGTGCTATACAATAGGTCCTTGTTGGTTATTGGTTTTATATACAGTGGTATGCAGTTAATTCCATGCTCCTAATTTATCCCTCCCTTTCCCATTTCACCTTTGGTAACCATAAGTGTGTTGTCTATGAAAAATTTCTTTTAAGGCTGCAGGTTTATGTCTCAATTTGCCTAATAAAATGTTTAAAGCTAATCTTTTGTGCTCACCAAAAAAGAAATCTCTTAGTCTTCAATAATACTCAATAGTGTTGATATGAAATTAAGCATGGTAGAGTTTCTGCCTGAAAAGAGACATATGAGCCTGTCTCTAAATTCCAGGAGAGAGCTGCATTTAAAAATTATTTCTGAAGGGAGACTATCTTATAAATCTATTAAGTTATAGCAGAATGATATATGCTTACCATTATCCAGATTGATGTATTTATCACTTTAAGGATTTTTAAAAATAGTTTTCAGGAAATTTCCACCTACTTTATTATGGCCAATTCTCAAAAAAAAAAAAAATCATTGAATCAGCTGCAATACAACCAGGTCATTGGAATGTAGAGGAAGGCATCTGTCTGATTGGTACTGAGCAATTGGCAAAAGACAGCTCCTGACTCCATCAGCCAAAAGGGTGGCTTAAAGGGCAGTTACTAATGCTTGTGGATGAGTTGACTGTTATAAAAACAAGCAAACAAAGGAAAAAACTGACTCAGAATCTGCTCCAGCAATATACAGCCTCAAGTTCTCCCCATGATTCATCACTTAGCCAAAAGCATGATGAGTGCCCCCTTCAACTAGAGAGCAAGTTCTCTTAAACTAACAGATGGCTGGCAGGTGCTGGCAGGTGGCTGACTGGAGGCAGCCTGCCACCCAAACTCACAGAGATGATTGTCTTTGTCAGGCTTGCAGAAAGGGTCAGACTACTGTTTTCTTAGATGAGCAATCAAGGGCTGTCAACCGACAGTCTAATCAAATCTGGCCCACTAACGTGATCATTTGGCCAGATCAAACCCCAGAATCTTAAGATGAGTCACATGTTCTCAGTCTGCAAAAGACCCCACCACTCCCTATTATCTTACACTGAGCTGCACACACCTTTGTGACTTGCCTGGCTCTTGAAAGCATCTGTGTCTAAGCCAGCAGAATGGATTCAAGATCTCTCAAGTCCTTTCCTGAATCATAGTTATGTAAAGAAAGGGTGGGATATTTCAGCTACCTGTACAGCTTGGAGACGTGGAAATGTTTAGGCTGGATCTTAATAAGCTGTTCCTACACGGTGGCACAGGAAACATCACTTTGCAACCAGAAAGTGTTCCTTCATGGGATACCTCTCTGGGATTCTTGCAGCAAAGTGCTTTGGGCTCTAAGTGACTTATATTAAATGGCTAACATTTCTTTAGTGATAAGGTGTTTCTCAACTTGCATTCAGTTCAGTTGCTCAGTCATGTCCGACTCTTTGCAACCCCATGAATCACAGCACGCCAGGCCTCCCTGTCCATCACCAACTCCCGGAGTTCACTCAAACTCACTTCCATTGAGTCAGTGATGCCATCCAGCCATCTCGTCTTCTGTTGTCCCCTTCTCCTTCTGCCCCGAATCCCTCCCAGCATCAGAGTCTTTTCCAATGAGTCAACTCTTCCCATGAGGTGGCCAAAGTACTGGAGTTTCAGCTTTAGCATCATTCCTTCCAAAGAACAGCCAGGACTGATCTCTTTTAGGATGGACTGGTTGGATCTCCTTGTAGTACAAGGGACTCTCAAGAGACTTCTCCAACACCACAGTCCAAAAGCATCAATTCTTTGGTGCTCAGCTTTCTTCATAGTCCAACTCTCACATCCATACGTGACCACTGGAAAAACCATAGCCTTGACTAGACGGACCTTTGAATTCCTTATTAAACATGTACTGATTACATCTACTGCAAGACACAGTCCACAAAAGGAGGGATCTGGTCATTCTTTCTCGTAGCTCTGAAAACAGTACTAAATGCTGCGCAATTACCTTTAGAATGAGTCCATGACTAGATACGTGATGGATAGAAACAAATACTGTGGTCCAGGCACATTCATTTCACTAACAGCAGAATTCCACCATGCCTCAAAAGCACTGGTCACTTTTTTTCACTCAGTCATCAAATTCTGCCTGGTCTCTTTAAAGGGCCCAACAAAAATTTGGTCACCTCGGTCAAAAGTACACTTTGGCATCTATTAGTAAAAAGTTGATAAGTACTGACATGTACTTAGTCTTCAGATCAGTTGGGGTAATGATTCTTTCTCTCTATGCTCCTTCTTTCTTCTCATTCAGGCCCTCATTGACGAGAGCAGCAGATGACCTGAGTTTTTCATATCAGCCCAGGACACCTAGAGCAAAGTGCTGAGTACACAAGGCAGTATCAATAAATACCTAGCTGATTTAACTGGGGACTAAGTTCTCTGACTTTTCCCACTAACATGATTGTTCTAAGGGAGTGAGAGATAAGATCCCATCTAAGTTTAATTACTAGGGACTAGTCTCATGTGCTTAGTACTTAACCCACTAAACCTGGCACAGAGAATAGTGAGAAACACTAGCCATCTAAACAGTTCTAGAAGGACTCATTGGGACCACAGGAAACATCTAGCTGCAATCTTTGAGGTCTGGAAAGCCGAGTGATTTCTCCAAGTTAGTTAGAAAAGTTTCTGGGGGCCATGGGATTTAAAAAAAAAAAAAAAAAAGGCAAGACAAGGAAAGGCACTGGATAAAAATCAGGGTTTAACCAGGTTCTGAAAGAACAGTATGGAAATGGGCCAAGACAGGGAGCGCATGTGGTTGTTCTTAGAAAAGAAATCAGCCGTCCTATGACTGCTTGCTCTGCCTGATTCATGGTGCTGCTTTCAACTTGCTCCCTCCATTGTCTTTTCATCTGTATTAGCTTCCTGTTGCCACTGTAATAAATCACCACAAATTTAGTGGCTTCTAACTACCTAAATTTATACATATAGTTCCAGGGGTCAGAAGTGTGAAATAAGGTTTTATGTGGCTGAAATTAAAGTGATGACTTGACTGGTCTTCTGGCGGCTCCAGGGGAGAAAGCACTCCCTGCCTCTTGCTTGGCTTGCAGCTGTATCGCTCTAATCTTTATTTCTGCTGTCACATTGCCTTCTCCACGCCTGATCTTTTTGCCTCCCTATTATGAGGACCCTTGTGATTACACTGAGCTCAACTGAATAATCCAGGATAATTTCCTCAACTCAAGATCCTTAACTTAATCATGACTGCAAAGTCCCCATTGAGACTCAGGAGACCTGGGTTCAAATTAAATTAGTTAAGTTTGATGATGAGTAGACCCTCTTACTACTTCTGCTTTATTGACTATGCCAAAACCTTTGACTGTGTGGATCACAACAAACTGTGGGAAATTCTGAAAGAGATGGGAATACCAGATCACCTTACCTGCCTCCTGAGAAACCGGTATGCAGGTCAAGAACCAACAGTTAGAACCGGACATGGAACAACAGACTGGTTCCAAATCAGGAAAGGGATATGTCAAGGCTGTATATTGTCATCCTGCTTATTTAACTTATATGCAGAGTACATCATGTGAAATGCTGTGCTGGATGAAGCACAAGTTTGGATCAAGATTTCTGGGAGAACTATCAATAACCTCAGATACACAGATGACACCACCCTTATGGCAGAAAGCAAAGAAGAGCTAAAGAGCTTCTTGATGAAAGTGAAAGAGGAGAGTGAAAAAGTTGGTTTAAAACTCAACATGCAAAAAACAAAGATTATGGTATCCGGTCCCATCACTTAATGGCAAATAGACGGGGAAACAATGGAAACAGTGAGAGACTTTACTTCTCTGGGCTCCAAAATTACTGCAGATGGTGGCTGCAGCCATGAAATTAAAAGCCGCTTGCTTCCTGGAAGAAAAGCTATGACCAACATAGACAGCATTTTAAAAAGCAGAGACATTCCTTTGCCAACATTGCTTTGCCAACAAAAGTCCATCTAGTCAAAGCCATAGTTTTTCCAGTAGTCATGTATGGATGTGAGAGTTGGACTATAAAAAGAGTTGAATGCCAAAGAATTGATGCTTTTAAACTGTGGTGTTGGAGAAGTCTCTTGAGAGTCCCTTGGACTCCAAGGAGATCAAACCAGTCAACCCTAAAGGAAATCAGTCCTGAATGATCATTGGAAGGTCTGATGCTAAAGATGAAAACTCCAATATGCCACCTGATGTGAAGAACTGACTCATTGGAAAAGACTCTGACGCTGGGAAGGATTGAAGATAGGAGGAAAAGGGGACAACAGAGGATGAGATGGTTGGATGGCACCGACTCAATGGACATGAGTTTGAGCAAGCTCTGGGAGTTGGTGATGGACAGGGAAGCCTAGCGTGCTACAGTCCATGGGGTTGCAAAGAGTGGGACATGACTGAGTGACTGAACTATCTGACTGAGACTGTCTTAACTTTATAGAATCTCTGCAAACTGAATAATTCTCAAACACACTCTTAAATTCTTTAAAGTAGTATTGTGAGCGCCCCCAGGAGCCATCACTTATATCATAAATAGTTGGAACATGGGAATCTTCCAAGGAATTTGAGAGGAACAAACTTCTAAGTGAGACTACCTACAACCCACCTATTCAGAAATGGGGGTGGCGGGGGCCGGGGGTGGGGGAAGATACAGAATTAACGTTAAAATAGTAACATCAGCCTGCAGTGATTCACCAGTGTGTGTATCTTTGGAGGGCTAAATTAAGTAGAACATTCTGGTGACATTCTTTTTCTTTATTCTAACAGCATTCTTTCTCCCTTTTAAAAACAAGAACAACAAAACAAGCTCTGGCCCTCTTCATGAAAGCCTAATGCAGGACTCTGTTCCCTTGAACTCTGGATAAAGTTTGAAGTTTGTAATTTAAAATGTGAATGCCAAAATAACATACATGTGGAACTTTACAGTTAGCGTTGCTTGTCAATGTCCCCTGCGATGTTAGCTTTGGGCACACCTTACAGCTTGCTCTGTGAAAGTGCGAACTAAAAATATGTTGGCTCATCAGTCATTTGAGTCTGGAAACATTTAAATAATTAAGCTCCAAAGCCAGCCAGTATCATAGAATGCTATGACCCCAGAGACGTCCTGGGCCCTGAGGGTTCCACATCAAAAGATTATAAAAATATCCCCCAGCCCCAAGTAAATGTGGCATAAAACCCCTCTATCTAGTAAATGTAGCACAAAACCATTTTCGTTTCATGCCAAATAAAGCTAGAATATCAGAAGCCCATCACCGACCCTCCTTTTTTTCCGCCTAATTAGCCTTTCCTGTGTTACTTGACATCCTTACCCTTGTTCATGTATATTTCAGTGTCCATCATCTAATTGGACTTCTTACTGAGCGACATCGTTCTTTGTCCGTCTATATTTTGCATCAAATGCGTCACACCTTATAAAGGCTTCTAAATGTGTTCTTACTATAGGATTCTAAAATTAGCTTGCTTCTGAAAACCTGAATTGAAAATGTAACAGAAAAAAAGACCAGTTTTAGAAAGCTGTACATTATTCTTAAAATCATTATATAATAGTCTTCCTTTCAGAACTTCTTCCCCTCAATCCCTAAATGAGGTGTTTGCAAAGAAAGTCCGCTAAAACCAGTAGATTGGAAAAAGAGAGCCCCGAGTCAAAAGTCCCTACAGACAGAATTCTCGCTACTGACAGCCTGGTGAGTGGGAGCACCCAGGGACCCGTGCTCTACTGTAGCAGCCCCAGCGCAGTGCCCCTGCACTGGAGCAGGGGCCGAGCCTTACCTGCCCAGAAGTGCAGGCTGTTGGCACTAGATGGGTTGGCGGCTGGCTCCAGAGAAAGCCGGCATGCTGGTCTGCTGGATCTGGCCAACGCCAGTGCCAAGGCGGAAGCCCAGGCCTGCTCCCCGGCCATCATCATCAAGTCAAGGGCCTTTCCTACTTTCCTTCCCCCGAGAGAGCAGCCAGATCCACTTAGAAGAAAATTAGGGGCGCTCACCCTGATATTCATTGCTGCCCTGTTCACAATAGCCAGGACATGGAAGCAACCTCGAAGTCCATCAACAGAGGGATGGATAAAGAAAGTGTGGTACATATATATATATAGTAGAATATTAGTGTTAGTGTTAGTCGCTCAATTGTGCCCAACTCTTTGCAACCCCGTGGACTGCAGCCCACGGGCTCCTCTGTCCATGAGATTTTCCAGGCAAGGATACTGGAGTGGGTTGCCATTTCCTTCTCCAAGTAGAGTATTACTCAGCCATAAAAAGGAGCATAATAATGCTATTTTGCAGTGACATTGATGGACACAGAGACTGTCATACAGAGTGAAAGAAGTCAGATAGAGAAGTATTATATAATATTGATTATATGTGGAATCCAGAAAAATGGTACAGATGAACTTATGTGCAAAGCAGAAATAGTCACAGATGTAGAAAGCAAACTTACAGTTACCAACGGGGGATGGAGGAGAGGGGTGAACTGGGAGATTGCGATCGACATATAAACATTACTGTATATAAAATAGCTAATGAGAAGCTACTGTATAGCACAAGGAACTCTACTCAGTGAGACCTAAGTGGGAAGGAAATCTAAAAAAGAGCAGATACATGTATATGCGTAACTGATTCACTTTGCTGCACAAGCAGGCATGTTAAGTTGCTTCAGTCGTGTCCAAATCTGTGTAACCCATTGGACTGTAACCCTCCAGGCTTCTCTGTTCATGGGATTCTCCAGCCCTTCTCCAGCCCTTCTCCAGCAGAATCTTCCCAACCCAGGGATCGAACCTGGGTCTCCTGCATTACAAATGGTCTCTTTACGAGCTGAGCCACCAAGGAGGCCCAGCAGAATTAACATAATATTGTGAAGCAATTATACTCCAGTCTAAAAAGAGAGAGAGAGAAGGGAATTAGAGGCGTTCAGTCTATGCCAATCCCTGGGTATTGTTTCTATATCCCAGTGAATATTTTCATTGGTTCTAAACACAAGCATTTGTGTTTGAATGAGATTTTCAGTTGGCAGTGTCCTCGAAAGAGGGCAGCATTTCCCTATATTGTGAGAGAGGGGTAAGTGGAGAGGCCAAGGGGGTCTGGGGCAGGCTCCTCATGCCTGGGTCTGAGCGCGGCACTGGGGGCACATCTGCACTCCTCCCAGCCTCCTCTGGGAAGGCCCACCTGGCCCTCACTGGTCTTCACTGGTCTTGCACCAGAGGCCCTCGGAGGTCACCGCTGAGTCCTTCCTGAACATACAGCCTCCACGGGTCTGTGGCTTCTCTGTGGCCTGTACATGCTGCTCTGGGTGCCTGGAAACCTTCTGCTTTTCTCACATGATTCTGGGCCAGGGAGAGGCTGCCCCGGGCCCTGCTGGCGTCACCAGCTCATTCTCTGCTCTCGCGGGGGCAGGGAGCTTGGTGACACTCTCCGGCAAGTGGCCCAGAACACCAAGCAGATGTTTCTTTTTCTTTCTCAGCAGGCTTCATGCAAGGTCCCTCCAGAGTGTCCTAAATGTGTCTCCGTCTGTCTGCCTCGGTGATTATCCTCAAGGAATTCTTTCCAGCCTTTTATCTTATGCCAGGCCCAGGCTTTGGAAACTCAGAAGTCAAGAATTGACCTCACTGGCCTCTGCCTTAGGCTGTCACCCTTTCCTTAGGAAGTGAAGGCAGAATGCCCCAGCTGCCTGCACCAAAGGCGATGTTGCAAGGCACAAAGAGTTACAGGAAAAAAGAAAAAGAAAAATCTGCTACTATTTCAAAATACTATCTCCAAAAACATACATAAAATTAATATAAGAAATGCTGTCCTTCATCTACCAATATGACGACATTGGCCAATCAGCCGTAGTATATAGATGAGTTTTTCTGGGAGCAGGTATGGATTTGTTCCACTTTGTCCATGGCCTCAGCTCACCCACCTGGTGACCAGCACATACCCTGGCAAGATGCCCCCCTGGGTCCTGGGGACTGGATGAAGCCACACAATGGAACAACTGTATCCACCCACACCAAGACATCGTAACACTGTTCTTGCGACCAGTCTTCCCACAGTAACCTCAGCAAATAAGACACAAGGCTTTTTCTTTCTTAGATCTTCAGAAATAGCATATAAGACAGCTTGTTCCCATAACTGACAAAATAAGCAAACACACAAATAAGTAAATAAATAGAAAGTCGTTGAACTCCCTGAGTGCATGTACACCTAAAGGGCTTACTGAATGGTCGTTGCTTGGGGGTATTTCCTTCCTTTCTGTCTTCAATAGCACCCACTTGTATTCATAGATGCCTACTGACTGTGCAATCCAGAATACTGTAATTAGCTTTCTAACACTGATTTCCTATTAAGGTACATAAATAACAAGAGGGAGGTGAAATGCTAGGCTCCTCTTGAATAGTGTCTTAAAATAACAGAAGGAAGCAACCACATGCTGATAAATGTTGGCTCCAAAAGTACATTTAATGTCAGAGACTGGCATTTGCTGCTGAACAGTTCAACCAGAAGCTCATCAGGACTCGCATGAAAACAATGATCCTATGAAGGTGGATCCTTCACCCGCAAAGTGGTGAGTTCCTGGAAGGCATCAGCAGCACGTGAAAAGCTTTTATGACTATAAGACCAAATATAGGAAAGATGCCACGGTAAAAATCAGGTTTGTAAAAGGCCTGTAGATTTAAATGAACATCAGCCCACCCAAAATTCCAATTCTTATGTAAATCTTATTTACTTTCAAGTAAGTACATTTCCTTTAATCACTTAAATACCAGTAACTAATTTTAAACTCTATCAGTATGAGTTTTAATTGTTGAGCACAGACTTTTAGTGACTATAATACTCTGAAATAACCTGGGCATGGTTATCATATTTTTAAATAGATCATTGGATTAGGTTATAAACAGTTTGTTTAGGAATTCCCTATCTACTTTGGTGAGTGAGAGTCATTTGTATTTTTCCTTCTGGCTTTAGAATGAGCTGAGCTGTATTTCACTATTTTCTGTAATATGAAATAGCTTGTGTAAGATTAGTGTTAAGAGCTGAATTGTATTCCTCAAATGCATATATTGAAGTTCTAACCCCTAATAGCTCAGAATATAATTGATTTGGCGTTAGGACCTCTAAGGAGGTGATTAAGTTAAAATGAGGCCCTTGGGGTGGGCCTTAATCCAATCTAACCAGTGTCCTTATAAGAAGAAATCTGGACATAAAGAGACACCAGGGATGTTCACACATAGAGAGAAAGGGTCTTGTAAGGACACAAGAAGAAGGAAGCCATCTTCAAGCCAAGGTTGAGAGGCCTTAGAAGACATCAGTTCTGCTCATATCTTTATCTTGGTCTTCTAGCTTCCAGACTTGTGAGAAGATAAATTTCTGTTTAAGACACCCGGTCTATGGTGTTTTGTTACAGCAGCCTTACCAGACATACAATTAGAATGACTTGTTCCTTGAAAGTTGAGTTGAATTGACTAGTCAAAATCTTTTGGGTCCAGTGAAACATTTTGATCACTGATTTAAATTAGTTAATAGTTTCAGGACTTTTCAGTTTTCTAGTTTTTCTTGAGCCAGTTTTGACAAGTTAAATGTATCTTTCACCTATTTTTAAGGATGTGTGTTCATTTGCTCAGTTGTGTCCAACTCTTTGGGATTTCCGGGTGGCGCTAGTGGTAAAGAACCTGCCTGCCAATGCTGGAGATGAAAGAGATGTGGGTTTGATCCCTGGGTCAGTCAGGAAGATCCCCTGAAGGAGGAAATGGCAGCCCACTCTGGTATTCTTACCTGGAAAAATCCCATAGCCAGAGCAGCCTGGTGGGCCATGGTCCACAGGGCTGCAAAGAGCTGGACATGACTGAAGCAGCTTGGCACATCCAACTCTCTGTGACCCCATGGACTGTAGCTTGCCAGGCTCCCCTGTCTATGGAATTTACCAGGCAAGAATACTAGAGTGGGTTGCCATTTTCTACTCCAGGGGATCTTTGTGACCCAAGGATCAAACCCATTTCTCATGAGTCTCCTGGACTGGCAGGAAGATTCTTTACCACTCTGCCACCTGGAAAGTCCATTTTCAAGGTTATAGAAATCAAACTGTTTATTCCATCCTCTTGCTACCTTTTAATCTGTGCAACCTCCATAGATATATTCTTTTTCATGTCTACTACTGTTTATTGGGTATTTCGTCTCTCCCTTATGGATATTCCCAGGTATGTCATTTCTATTAGTCTCTTCATAGAGTGAACCTTTGGTTTTATTGATCCTTGTATATTTGTTTCTGTTTCATGAAGTCTCATATTTACCTTTATTATTTCCTTCCTTCTGCTTTCTTTGGGTGATTCTGGGAAAGTCTTACTCTGAGAACTGACATTTGGGATATCGAGTACAAGTCAGTGGTTTTCAAACTCTGCTGTGCAGAAGACCCTGGGATATTCCTGGGGAGGGGAGTTGTTGTCTCAGAGGCTACCATCCAGAGTTCCTCTCTCCTACCTACTCCAGTTGCCACCAAGAAAGCTCAGCTGTTTTCATCAAAGTAACTCTGGGGACTCCCTGGTGGTCAAGTGTGTGGACTCCACACCCACTGCAGGAAGTACAGGTTTGATTCCTAGCCAG
This sequence comes from Capra ibex, assembly GCA_006410555.1. NCBI lineage: Eukaryota > Metazoa > Chordata > Mammalia > Artiodactyla > Bovidae > Capra > Capra ibex. The sequence continues at coordinate 63,359,321 of SJYO01026388.1, read as the reverse complement.
GAAGCTAAGATCCCTCAAGCTGCATGGCAAGGGCAAAAAAAAAAAAAAAAAAAAATCAACTTTGCTCTACTTTTATCAATCCTACATGTAGAATTTCCATAAAATTTGGGGGGGGAACGGTTGCATCTTCTAAAAAATAAGATGGTTTTTAAAAGTTTGAAGGCTACAGAAGAACTGAGAAGGTGTATTTCTAGTACTTACAGATACACATATTCCTATTGACAATGTAGTGAGTTAATATTAAGGCACCAATTTATAACTAGGGAAATCTCCCCACATTTGTCAATGCCAGAACCCTTCTAAATTGAGATCCTGTAATTCTATCTGTACTTACAAGATCAATGACCTTAAGTATAAAAGGCTTTGGAAGATCCTCCACAGGCCAGCAGTATTTAGAATTTGTGCTGAATATTAGCTAATTTTTGACTCTAAATATCCCTTCAGGTAAAGTTCTATGAGACGGATGAAAGACTGGTATTTCTCAATTTCATCTTGCTTTCAAGTATTTCATTAGTTTGCTGAATATGTCTATGAAAAACTCTTCCAGCTTTTTCCTCATCTCCAGACTTAATCTTTTAATGTTGCATGAGTTGTTAACAAGCTTTTGGTAAATTATCCTGTTGTAGATCACTGTCATAAACAATGAGAGATGAGTTAATAACATCAGATTGTATTTCTTAGTGTAAAAATTTGGATAACATTAAGTCATTCAATATATGCCTTTGATTCCACAAGCAGAAATAATTTATGGGCCTATCTATATGATTTGGCATAAATAGTCTATAAATGTTTCTCTTATGTCTGTATCACATTTTGTTGTCAAAAATTAATGTGATGGGTTCTTAGAAAACCAAGTTAAAAATTAAAATACTATAGGACAGTACTGAGTCTTAGCTATAGCTCTCTTTTTTTCACACTTGCAGATAAGTAATTGGATTTAAAATTAATAATAATTATCATGTCTTTCCACCATGGCAAATAGATGATTACCTGCCTTCATGCAATTGATGTGGATTTCACAAACCAGGAGCAGTAATTAGCTGAACCTGCTAGCTAATTACCATCAGGAGAAAAAAAAGACTCAACAATAACAAATATCTCAACTGCTGGTTTAGACAATCTTTAATATTGTAGTAATGGTGCTAAACACCATTAAATAGGGCATCCTTTCAGAGCTTGGGAGGAAGATATGTTTCAGCTAAAGACTTCCCTGGTGGCTTAGTTAGTAAAGAACCTGCCTGCAATGCAGGAGACCTGGGTTCAATCCCTAGGTTGGGAAGATCCCTTGGAGGAGGGCATGACAACCCACTCCAGTATTCTTGCCTGGGAAATCCCATGGACAGAGGATCCTGGCAGAGCACAGTCCATGGGGGTCTCAAACAGTCGGACACGACTGAGCAACTAAACTGCCACCACCATGTTTGAGCTAAAGAAGTACAATGGACCCATGGCAGGTCTCACAATTAGACAAACCTTGGTTCCTCTGAGCTATTTTATGCTCTTAAAATTACCCAAAATAAGAACTTCTTTTCCACTCTGTATAATGCAGAAGGCACAGTTTTCATCCAAGCATATACTAAAAGGGTTTCCAAGGTTTATGTTCTGTTTTAACAAAAAAAATAATCTGTCCTTTCCATGAATGCTGCTGCTGCTGCTAAGTTGCTTCAGTCATGTCCAACTCTAGACGGCAGCCCACCAGGCTCCCCCGTCCCTGGGATTCTCCAGGCAAGAACACTGGAGTGGGTTTCCATTTCCTTCTCCAGTGCATGAAAGTGAAAAGTGAAAGTGAAGTTGCTCAGTCGTGTCCGACTCTTTGTGACCCCATGGACTGCAGCCTACCAGGCTCCTCTGTCCATGGGATTTTCCAGGCAAGAGTACTGGAGTGGGGTGCCATTGCCTTCTCCAGAAGTGCTAGCAGTCCCAGCTTAATGCCCTACTGTTGGGCTCATCAAATATACTGGACATTGGTTCCCTAGCCATAGCTACCTTGCATCAAATTACATAAGAAGCCTCATTCTTCCAGGTCATTTTGAGGGGTTTGGGGGCAGAGTCACTCACATAGCTCATTCACCCACAATCATTCGTTGAGCATCTATGAGGTATCAAGCCTGGTGACAATCAGGAAATACTGTCCTCACAAAGCTTGCTTTCTAGTCCTGGCTGGTCTTCTTCAGATCCCAGGATTCCCAAGACAACGCCTTCAGCCTCTGCACTGCGCCCTGAGCTGCAGGGCGCCCCTGGAGTATCCTGCTTGGTAGGGTGCTCTACGGACTCTGATTCTGAATCCAATCCCCAACCCCCTAAGCCTGAGGTCAGCAGTGAACCTAGTTCCCTCTTTCCCATGCATTGTGTTTCTCCTATCTGGTATCTTAGTTTCTACTTTAAACAGAGATTTTGCCTGGGCTAAATCATTCTCACCCTGACTTGAAAGTCAGCTTCCAATCCCTTCCTACTGGCTGGAATCCAGCTCTAACAGACAGACCAGCTTCGTGACAGGGACCGCTTAGCTGCTCTTCCAAAGTCCCCCCCAGCCCCCAGCCCTGTCCATTTCCGGTCACAAGGCTCTGCCTGTATCTGAGTGCAGACGCAGTTCTATCCCGTTGAGCCCCCACTCTCAGTCCCTGCAGCCCATTAAGATTCTTCCACTGGTTTCCCTTGGTGCCTGGGTCAAACACAGGAGCCTGGTCCTGCCCATCCACCCTGCCTTAATTGCTGATTAGACACTCATGTGTTTCTCCTACTAGAGTTACAACAGCCAAGCCTAGAGAGCTGAGCTTCCTCCATGTGGACCAGACAAATCAGACTTTTGATGTTTAGAGGAGAAAGCCAGCATCCTCCTTTCCACGGCTCCCAGTTGTACACTCTTCTCTCCCTTGGGGCTGGGGTCCTAGTCTTTATCACCCGTCCACTACTCTGGTCCCAAAGAAAGAAACTCCTCCCCCCAGCTCAGCTGGTGCCTCTCACCCTGGACTCACCCCTCCCAGGGAGCCATGGTGGATATGATCAGCTAGAGTCTGACAGTCTCTGGGTCAGCAGTGTGCATTTGTTCATTTCTTACATTGAGAGGTAGAGATTGGCCAAGGTTTGTTGAATAATTGCATGAAGCCCTATACATCGTTTGAACCTCTTAAGTCTTCCAGGATGGATGAAATCTGCCTTAGTGTCTCCGGGGAATATCATCAAGTAAAGCCAGCAGGTTCTGGTGCCATAACTAGAGGTCACATGAAGCTTCACTTGTCAGAATGGAACGCTTATTCCATTCTTTACCCTTTTCCCTCCAAAACTCAGAGCTTGATCTTCCCTTTAAGTCGTAGCTGGGACCAACTTTTGTTGTACAAGAGAGGGATCTGGATGCTCGTCCAGCACCCTGAGATTCAACATCAAGTCACTTTTCCATTCATCTCTCTTCATATCTTGAATTTTCTGGTCCCAGCAATCATCACTTAACTGCTGTGATCCCAAAAGCCAATCCATCTGAACCCAAGTCCTAATAGTTGGCCCTGAGGCCAAACCTCTTTCTTAATTATGTCCTCATTACTGTAATTTCCAGAGCTGGTAATTCCGTTTTGCTAGTTCTCCACCCAATGGTTTTGAATCTGAGTCCAGAAGCGTGTGTACTTATCACATGTTAGATGCAAAACAATCATTAATTGGTCAATTGATTTAAAAATACCTGGGCTGCTATAATAGATGGTAGGCATCAAACCCAGAGAAAGATTTAGAGTAGCCAGAATTCACTCAAATAAGGACTTCTGGGATTCACTCAAGTGAGAACTAAAGGGCAAGGACTGTGTCTTTTTTAAAATGTATTTCATTGAAGTATAGCTGGTTTACAATGTTGTGTTAATTTCTACTGTACCGTGAAGTGATTCAGCACTTATCATTCTTATTCATATTCTTCTCCATTATGGTTTATCACAGGATTTTTTTTTTTTACTTTTTACTTTATATCTGAGTATAGTTAATTTAAAATGTTGTGTTAGTTTCAGGTGTACAACAAAGTGATTCAGCTATCCATATCCATATATCTATTCTTTTTCAATCTTTTCCCAATTAGATTGTTACAGAATATTGATAAGAGTTCCCTGTGCTATTCAGTAGGTCCTTACTGGTTATCCATTTTAAATATAGCAGTGTGTATATGTCATTCCCAAACCTCTTAACAACTGAGTGAAGTTATAGGTGGAATCCAAAAAAAAAAGATACAAATGAACTTATTTACAAACCAGAAACAGACTCACAGACTTAAGAGAACAAACGTATGGTTACCAGGATGGAAGGGGACGGGGGAGGGACAGTTACGGACTGTGTGCTACTGATTCACTGCTGCCTCTCTACCTTGGCACCATGCCTGGCACCCAGGATACTCTTTACAGTGTGATACAGGAATGGATTTACAGATGGCACGCACTGTCAGACGACTCCCTGCAGCTGCCGGTCTCCCTGCCGGCCAATTAGCTCTCCTCCTCCAAGATTTCCCACTGTCACGCTGTGCCAAACTGCTCTGAACCACAGCCACCTCCTCCGACCTTCCATCCTTCCGAGGATGTTAAACCAGAACCACTCTCTGTGGTTGTGGCCATAACCTCTGGAGGCTGTGTGCTGTCAGCCCCCTGAACTGACCGAAGCTTCATTATAACGCGCATGCCTCCCACCTCACCCCCAGCCCCTCATTCCCCCACCACATTGCCGCGGCACAGACAACTGGGCTGAGTCAAACTGTGCACACCTGGTTGGCACCAGAAACAATTCAAGTCTCCCCCAAAGGATCTTCTCTAGCCTCCATGTCTTCTGTTTCTTCAACTGATCCTCATGGAACACAACTTCAGATTTCAGGATTCTAATTTGCATCTTCTATATTAATTTTCTTCTACATGACATTCCTATGGTGTCATATGCCAGACTGAACACTACAGATATGATTTTTTTGTAACAACCATCAACCTCCATCCACAAACACTGACTGAGAGCCTGCTAGGTTTCAGGTGCTTGTGATAGGCCAGCAGCTAATAAATTTCTTGCTAGCAAGGCCAGGGTTTAACTACTTTACTCTCTGCATGTGTGCTAAGTCTCTTTAGTCACGTCCAACTCTTTGCCACGCTACGGACTGCAGCCTGCCAGGCTCCTCTGTCCATGGGATTCTCCAGTCAAGCATTCTGGAGTGGGTTGCATGCCCACGTCTCTTATGTCTCCTGCATTGGCAGGCAGGTTCTTTACCACTAGTGCCACCTGAGAAGCCCACTTTATTTTCTATCTCACAGCTATTACAGTGCTGGGCTCCTGGCCACAGTCACAGTTACATGGACAGGAAGAGATAAGACAACAGTCTGTTTCCCAAAGTAGGAGCTGCAAGTAGGTGCGATGGCGCTACTTCCGTGTCACTGTTGCAAAGCTGGCACTGAGGGGAATGGGAGGTTAAGGAATAATAAGAGCTGTAGACCCATCGAGCTATTTGAGGAAGCCCATCCCTCCTATAAATTCTTATATAAACTGGGTCTAGGGAAATTTCTGCAACTCAAAAAATCAAGCCTTCTAAGCGAAATTCCTTTTCCAAATAAACAAGTTGAGGATGATAATAACAAGTCGAGGATGAATGATAAACTTCAACTCTCATCCTGAACCACCCCTGCTGCTGCTGCTGCTGCTGCTGCTAAGTAGCTTCAGTTGTGTCTGACTCTGTGCGAAAGCATACATAGTCTCCAGAAAGCCCAACTCTGCCAACAGCTGTTCCCTTAGGATGAGCCTTGCTGTCAGAAGCCACTGACAGACCTATACGCCGGATGCTGCTATGGAACATTCAATCCACAAAATGATCCATGATCAAAATCAAAATTTGCATGAGAAAAACATCCAAAAAGATCCATAACCATGTCTGAATATAACTGATGGTACAGAGTGGCTCTCAGAAAGAATAGACAACCCACCCCTCTCCAAGGAGCCCGTTAATACCAAAGCATGGGGCTGCTTTGCTAGGAATGAGAGGTGCTTAGATTTTCATGACTGCTATCTTTTTTCTGTGCAGGAAAAACTGCTTACAAAATATCCTCAACCCCTCATCCCAGGTTCTGACTAAACTATTAAAAACAGTAGCTAACATTTTAGGATAGTTCCTAAGTGCCCAGTAGTGAGCTAAATTTATAACCCTTACAACAACTCTGTAATGAAGGTACTATTATTAGACCCATTCTACAGATGAGAAAATTGAGTCAGAGAGATGTACCAACTTACCTAGGATTACACAACTAGTATGGAGTACAGTACAGTCGGTATTTGAATAGAGGCAACTGGATGGCAAAGCTCACACTTAACTATGATGCTCACTTTACTTCACTAAGCTCCATAGTAAAAATATGTCCTTTATATCTTGCCAGTCTCTTTGGCTTCATTTGATCCACATTAAAATCTCCCTGAGGTCAGGAATCATGTCTTTTAAAAATTTGTATCCACAACCTTTAGCAGTGTTTGAAAAGTATTAAGTTTCCAATTCAATCAACACTTGAACCAGCAATCCTAGATCTGGACATGTATCTGGAGAAAATAATAATTTCAAAAGATACATGTACTCCAAAGTTCACTACAGCATTACTTACAACAGCCAGGACATGGAGGCAACCTAAGTGTCCATCAGTGGAGGAATGGATAAAGATGTCATACAATGGAATATTACTCAGCCACAACAAAAAGGGAAATAATGCCATTTGCGACAACACGGATGGACCTAGAGATTGCCGTTCTGAGTGAAGCCATACAAAGACAAACATCATATGATATTGCTTATCTGTGGAATCTTTAAAAAAATGGTGCATATGAACTTACAAAACAGAAATAGAGTTACGGATGTAAAAAACAAGCTTATGGTTACCACGGAAAGGGGGATGAGCGAATTGGGAGATTGGAATTGACATATACACACCACTATATATAACCTAGATAACTAACAAGAACCTACTTAAAACAGCTACTCCACACTCTGTAATGACCTATATGGGAAAAGAATCTAAAAAAGAGTGGATTATCTATATATGTGTAGGTGATCCACTTTGCTGTACAGCACAAAACACTGTAAATCAACTCTACTCCAATAAAAATTAATTTACAAAACAAAATTAAATTTAAAAATTTTTTAAAAATCAACATTTGTTGAATGAATGAATCAAGCTGTACCACCACACAGATTTGAATCTACTGCTGTCTACCTTAGGTAGGACTCACTGCCTTCCAGTCAAGAGAGAGGTGCCTCATAGCTGTGTTATCGCCAGTCCCATGGTACTTGTATTCTACAGACCTCTTTTCATAAGTTCTTGCCAAATTCCCTTCTTCTGTGATTAAGCAAAGTGCAAACATATCATTTCGTCACTTGGCAACTTTAGGATAAATCTCCGAGAGTGTAAACCAATGTTCTACCAATCTCAAAAGTGAGAAAGGATTGTGTTTTCTTTATAGATGGTTCTGTGCAGATATAATCTGAAGATAGCTGCTAGTATGCATTTCTGTAATCCACCTTTATATGATATGACAAGTGCTTTCATTAGCTCAATCACTGTTTAGTAAAAAAAATATTCAATCTTCTGGACTCCTAGCAACAGAAGGATTGCAAAGGAATGTTCTATATTGCTACTATGAGTCATGGTGAAATCATTGGTAACTAAGTGGCCCATATTTTGGCTCTTACAGGGTAAATAGATGATACAAAATTACATTCAAAGACAGGAACAGAAATTTACTAACTCCTAAGTTCTCTGAGTTTCCTACTCAAAATAGAAAGATTCAGTACAGTGTTTCTAATTCAAGTGTGTGAATTCTGACTGCATGTTTTAAGTGCATCAGGGTTAGAAATTAAAGTCTATGTGAACAAACTATTATTTTAATACTTAAATTCTTAGTAGACTTTTCTCTTTTAATATAGCCGAATCCTTCAACAAATTTTGGCAAAGCTAATCATTTTCCTATGCCCTTTCTGTCACTGCTAAATACATCAAATACATATTTAAACAGTGTAAAATATTTTTATTTAGCTAAATAATTTAGACAGCTGAACCCTGTCATATTTGGCAGGCATTTTTTGATTTTGTTTTTATTCCTAAATGTTATATTGTAAGCACATACTCATGTCACTAAAGCTGTTGATGAATATGAATAATACCCTATAATTTCTATCATTTACTTACTTGTTATCCTATTCTTGAATATGAAGGATATCCAAGTTTTTTTTCTTACTATTATAAGTAACACTATGATGAATATCATCATATATCCATATCTGATCCTTCTTTGGTAAAAACTGGCAAGGAATCAAGTCGTTAAATAGAAGATAATGAATGTTCTTGAGGTTTTTCAGTGAACAGCCAAATTGTGTTCCAGTTACCTGCCATGGCATCAAATTACCTGCTTTCTCTGCCCCTGCTGGTATCTACTGTCTGTATCTGATAATTAGAAATCTAATTTTATGTCATATTATGTTCTTTCTGTCTCCCTCTGTTTGTGGCTTGCTTCTTAGTGTGTTGTTACTGGGGTTTGTGAGCAAACGGTCAGCTAAGAATCATGGGAATGGCATAGGCTTGGACTGAGGTTCCACTTCCAGAAAGAGTTTGCTCTGGATTGTGCCAGTACCCCAATGGAGTTCCAATCTGGAACAAACTCAGGTTATTTGTTTAGCTAAATAAGTGGCATAAATTCTAGGCCCAACTTACGTGAGGATGGGACTATGGTTATAAAATTTTATAGGTGATCTTTTTCTATCCACAGCCTAAGCGGAAACAGGTAAATGTCCGTGTGTGCTAGTCACTCAGTCATGTCCAGCTCTTTGTAGCCCCATGGACTGCAGCCCACCAGGCTCCTCTGTCCACGGGATTTTCCAGGCAAGAATACTGCAGTGGGTTGCCATTTCCTCCTCTAGGGGACTTCCTGACCCGGGGATAAAATTCGTGTCTCCTGCATTGGCAGATGGATTCTTTACCACTGAGCCACCTGGGAAGCCACAGTTAAGTTTCTTTATCCACTTTTAAATATATATATATGCTTTTAAAAAATTTATTTTGGCCACACTGTACGGGCATGAGGGATCTTCCCCAAACAGGGATCGAACCCTTGCTTACTGCAATGGAAGCTCAGAGTCTTAACCACCAGGGAAGCCCTCCTTATTCCTTTTAATGACAATTTTTTCCCTCTAACTTTTCCTCCTGCTAAGGGTAAAACTCTTTGTTTAGGATCTATGTGATACACCTAGGCATTAAAACCCAAGGTTCAGGTGCCAGTTCCTAGGAGACTGCCTTGCCATCCCTGTGTCTAATTGTCTAGATAAACTGCATTAATTTAAAGGGGTCTTGGTGGTCCGGCAGATGAGGGGAGAAAGGCTTCTTACATTCATCTTCACACTCCACCCTTACTTTCCAGGTCAATGAGAGACATCAACTCAGCCAGTAGCAGGACACCAGATGACCTCACCCCTGTCTACTTGGAGACCAGAGAGATTCCTCCCAAGCCTTCAGATGCTGACAAAAGCCCTGAGGTCAGCAGTGGCTTGAGTGACTGTTTATCATGGTGTTGTCCAACTCCCTCTGGCTTTGGCTCCATAGTTTTGAAATTTCACCTTGACATTTAGAGGGATGTATCTCATTCTGGGCTTCCCTGGTGGCTCAGATAGTAAAGAATCCACCTGCAACACAGGAGACCTGGGTTTGATCTCTGGGTAGGGAAGATCCCCTGGAGAAGGGAATGGCAACCCACTCAAGTATTCTTGCCTGGGAAATCCCATGGACAGAGGTGCCTGGGGGGCTACGGTCCATGGGGTCTCAAGAGTCAGACACGACTTAGTGACTAAAACTAACCAGTCAACCATCTCATTCTGACTCCCTGATTTGTAGGTGCTCTGCAGTGGAAGAGTATTCAGGGTTATCTCCTCTGCCATGTTGCCAGAAGTGGTCCCATCCATCATCTCTAGACCTCCTCTCACTACCCTCCGCCCCACGCTCCAGAGTTGCTGGCATCCTGCTTACGGTTCTGTCTCCACTCCAAGCCTTCTCATCATCCTGGGCCATGTCAGCACAGATGTGGGCGACCCATCCAATATCTCAGCCTCTCAATCCCTCCTTACTTTTAATGATTAATGATCTTTATTTTCACCTTCTTTCAGTCACCTACTATGGCCTTTTCCACCACATCAGTGACACCACCTTTACAAATGTGAATTCCATCATGTTCCTCTTGAACCATGATCTCTTATATTTCCAGTCCTCTCATGCAGTTACTTCCTTGACATTTCCTCCAGTCTTCCCTTTCCTTCCTGTCCTGTTTACATCCTAGAGTCCATAATTTACACTCAGTCCACCCACTTTGCCCAGACACATTTCAGGGGCACCTGCCTGAACAACAACAACAAACTTGGAGAAATGCAAGTCTGCCTTTTTCATACTTTCCCCTTGAGCTTATGCAAAAATCCACATAAACTATGTACATGGTGCTTCTTATATTCAAGTTCTGCGTCTATCTAAACTGCTCCGCAATGCTTTCGGGTCTCTATCATTCTGTCTGCCATGATACACAACCATCATTGCAGGGCTTCTCCAGGAAACCGTGACTCTCTCCACAGCCCCTGACAAAAGAATTGTCCCCCTACTTCACAGGAGAAACGGACGCCATCAGAGAACTCCTCAGCCTTCCTGCCACCAAATTTCTACCTTACCCCACTGTGGCAGGCAGGCAGCCTTGTAATGGCCCTGCTTCCCGAGATTCACACTCCTGTACAGTCACCTTCCTTTGAGTGAGGGCTGGGCCAAATGACTCCATTGTAACAAACAGAGTTCAGCAGAAGTGACTGGATACGCCACTTCTGAGGGTGATAACAGACAGCGACCTTCACCTTGCTGGCCCTCTCTTGCTCTCTCTCGGTTTCACTCTGCCATGTTTCAAGCTGCCCTGTGCAGAGGCCGATGGGGCAAGAAACAGGGGCAGAGCGCCAGCCAGCGAGCCCCCAGGACCTGGGATCCTCAGTCCACTGGCTCCCCAAGGCCAAAACCCTGCCAACAGCCTGCTGAGTGAGCTCGAAAGCAGATCCTTCGTGAATTGAGGGTGGAGATGCTACAATCCCAGTACATGCCTGGACTGCAACTTCAGAGACGGTCTGAGTCAGAGGACTCAGCTAAGATGCCTGGATTCCTGACCACAGACATAATCACTGCATTGTCGGAGGCAGCTACATCTTGGGGTAATTTGTTGGCACACAGCAACAGGTGAGGAATACACACGCCCACTCAGCCTTCCTGCCCTTGTGGCAGTGGGAAGGCTGCATCTCCCAGCCTGGGAACATTCCACCACCGGAGGGAGAGGCCCTTTTCCTTCGCCTGCTCCCAGGTCCTAGTCTGTCCCCCACAGACTAGGACCTCCTCCTTCTCATCACACGTGTCTACACGCCTCCTTTAAGAGTAGAACCTTAAAGGAGCCAGGAGCCACGCTGCTCTGGCTCATCGTTGGGCCCTCAGTTCCCACCACCATTCTTTGAACATGAAAGGTTCTTCATCATAATTTGGTGAATAAAAGTATCAGGAATGGATATTCAAAGAGTTTTTGGAGATAGTCTGTGTCTTTGGTGTGGGTTGGCACTGCCATGTCATTCGTTTTAAATCTTAAAGATGAAAATCTGGTTTGAAACTATACCCATGATGGTCATTTGCTGAAATGGGTGCTATGGCTGCATTGTTGGATTTGGTGTTTTGTCTTGGCTGTTTTGTTCAGGCAGCATCTCAGTTCCCCACCCAGGAATGGAACCCTGAGCCCCCTGCAGTGGAAGCATGGAGTCTTAACCACCGGACCACCAGGGAATTCACACACATGTATTTTTTCAATGAAAAGAATTCGCTAAGCTATATCATTAAATGAAGAGGCCCATATCAGCCTCTTAAGGACAGTTCCTAAGTCCACATGACTACTGTTCAGGGAGTCATAAGAATTTGCTTTAAAAACACTTCAGGAGACAAGAGGGCTGCTGCACACAGTTCCCTGGTGGGTGCCCTGCAGATTAGGGCCCAGGGGCTCCCGCAAACACTCTGTCAGCCTCAGAGCAAAAACAAGAGAAGCGCATGTCTTAGTATTGGTATATTGTCTTTTTCTTTTTGGCCGTGCCATGTGGCATGAGAGACCTTAGTTCCCCAACTAGGGATGGAACGCAGGCTCCCTGCAGTAGAAGCATGAAGTCTTAACCACTGGACTGCTGGGGAATTCCCTGAGTTGTTGTTGATATTGCTTTCTACTAAAGCCAGCCTCCTGCCAAATGAAAATATCTTCCTTCCTTCAACCAGGTCATCTGCTAGCCAATAACGCCCCCTCATGCAAAATTTTTAAAGCGGGTCTCTTTTCTTCTTGGCATCTTCCCAGGGGGCACAGTGGTAAAGAACTCGCCTGGCAGTGCAGGAGATCCAAGAGACTCAGGTTTGATCCCTGGGTCACGACGATCCCCTAGGGAAGGAAATGATAACCCTCTCTAGTATTCTGACCTGCAAAGTTCCATGGACAGAGGAACCTGGAAGGCTATAGTCCATGGAGTCACAAAGAGTCGGACACAACTGAGATACTGAGCACACACAACTGTGAGAGTACGAAAAACTTTTCTTCTTGGCAGCTTCCCAGCTTGGCAAGCAGTGTGCAGGCTGGATTTCAGGACACACTCTCCCCCAGAGCTGATGCTCTCATGCAGTGAACAGTCTACACATCCTTACATCGCTACCCTGCTCAACCCTTCATACAGGGAAAAGCCAATTTGTTCTCTTGAGTCCTGGGCTCCCTTGCCTCCCCGAAGAAAGTCAAGGGCCAATAAGAGTTAAATTACATTAGATGATCCAAGAAGTGGGGGGATAGAGAATGCTGCTTCGCATTGAAGAGGGGAAGGGGTAAAGCTGGCTAGGATTTCCCTCCCCTGGGGAAGGCAAGTCTGGAGGCGCATCTCCAGCAGCCACAGGGCCCCGCATCCCACATGCAATGGCCAGTGAAGGAGCAACAGTGATTGTGAGCAGAAGGAGCAGAGAAAAATGCCTCTCCCTCGACTGACCCACAGGAGGGGCAGGGGGCCGGGCAAGCAGTCGACCAGGGCAATCTCCCCAGTGTTGGCAAATCAATGAGGGATGGGGTGTCTTGGACCAGATTACATTAATGTAAAAAGATAAATAATCAGACTTTACCTACACAGCATAACATTATATCTGTACCCAGATTCCCACTAAACCTCCCAAGTATCCCTTATTGCTATCTGCACTCCTTAAGCCTTTGCTGAGGTTCTATTTCTTGCTCAGATGGTAAAGAATTCACCTGCGATGTGGGAGACCCAGGTTTGATCCCTGGGTCAAGAAGATACCCTGGAGAAGGGAATGGCTACCCACTCTGGTGTTCTTGTCTGGAGAATCTCCATGGACAGAAGAGCCTGGCGGGCTACAGTCCATGGAGTCACAAAGAGTCAGACATGACTGACAGACTTTAACTCACTCATTCATTTCATATTTGAGCTACTTAAATAGGTATTTCATTGCTCTCCCTGCATCTCTCTTCTCTCACTTCCCCTCAACCTATTATATGATTACCAGATTCATCTCTTTACGTGAAGATTTTCATGAAGACTTTCAGGATATCACTGTGGTACCCAAAAATTTTCAACTGCTCCCTACTTATTATAGGCTGTAACTCCAAGTCATTGCCTGGGTTCAAAGCCTTGCCCAGTAGGATTTCAATGTATACATTCTGTTCCCTCTCCCATTCTCCTAACTTGTGATTCCAGCCAAACTGAAAATTCACCTGGAGCTCTCTCCTCTTAATGCCTCTGTTCATCCCATTTCTTCTGGTTGGGATTTTTGACACTTTTTTTTTAAACAAAATCTTATATAATCTTTAACATATTGATGGTTAAATATTAACATGAAAATTTTCCCTTCTCCCAAATCCTTTCCTAACTCCTTCAGCCCCTAAAGTCTCTTCCCGTCTTTTATATTATTTGTGATCACAATTAAATTTTCCTACATCATGCAGTAATTTATCTTAAAATGCTGAGGCCCTTGACTATGAATTCATAGGGGCAGGAATAAGAGCAATTGTTTACTATTTTACATCTTAGATCCCCTGGAGTAAGAAATGGCAACCCACTCCAATATTCCTGCCTGGAAAATTCCATGGACAGAGAAGCCTGACAGGCTACAGTCCATGAGACTGCAAAGAATCAGACATGACTGAGCATGTATGCACTCTTTATGCTGCCTGGTATAAGGTTTTGCATATAAGCAAAGTAAAACGATGCATGGATTGAGTCTTCCTTTTACCCGAAGATCCACCATTAACAAAATTCTTTGTGGACTTAAAGTATGACTTTGAAAATAAAAAAAAAAATTTTTGTTACATGCCACTCAACTTCTCACAAAAAAAATTCACTTAAAGTTTAATTGCAAATTCTGAAAAATGTATCTTAACAAAATTAAAGGATATAAATACATAATCTGATTTCAAAGCCTTCTGCTTCGTGTGTCTCTATATGTGCGTATGTGTGTCACTGAGTTTGAAGTATAGTTTATCTACAACATAACCTGTGGTGGAAAATCTGGCCCTCGGTGAAGAATTTTAGGCTGCTAACTTTAAAAAGAATGATTACCTGTTTCAACTCATGTTTTAAAACCGAAAAGCTGAATAGTAGAAATAAACTTCTCACCGGCAGGGCTTTAGGTACTAATGAATACTCTTCTGAAAGTTCATAGACGTAAAGTCTGTTAAAAATTTTTGCTTTCAAAACAGCTCCTTTTTGAATGAACGGAACTCGGCAAGCTTTCATTTACAGGAATAGAAAATTACCCTGTGACTTGTAAAATATGTAGTCCAAAAAATGTGGGAGAAGGGGCACCTTTTCAGAGCCAGATCAGGAGATCCCAGGGTCATTCATACAGCGGCCTTCCTCACTAGTTACACTCTGGGTGTAATTAAGAGAATCAGGCATGGGGTGCAAATCCTATCACACAAAGAGCAATCTACTGGGAAGTCACCAAGTTTGGAGACGCTCCATATGTCTGGCCAACATAAAGAAAAACCCTATGGATAGACAGGTCTTATCAACTACATCAGCTGTGTTGGACACTGATGGAAAAGAGATCCAATTCAGCCCAGGGCATTGGCTTTCTCGGACATTTCTCATTCCAGAAACATTATTATGCCCTATTAACTGAAAATAGGGACCCTTGAAAAGTTCCTACAAACTTTTTAAACAATTGTTCACAGCCTGGACACAGACTCCTTTTTCTAATCGAAAACAAATGTCCACTTAGAAAGACTCAGTGTACTTAAGAATCAATTGTATTCTGAAAACAATTTACCCCAAGAGGGACTGGCTTTTTAACAAAACAGTCCAATAATGGTTTTAATAGATTGGAAGATAAATAAATATTAAGTCGTTAAAAACAAAAAGTCACTCATCTAATATTAGTTCTCAAAGACGATAGTACTTTACAGGAGGAGAAAACTCAAAGAACAGCATTTATAGGTACATCTGTCTTTTCAATAGAAACTATTAAGTGCAAATAACAAGTCTCCTTTGTGGCTAACTTTTGCTGATCCGTAAAACCATTATGCCATCTAGTGGCTAAACTTCAAACAGCAACTAAGGAGAGATTTTTTTTTTCCCCCCCCTGCAAGCCCATCTATCTGAATGCCATCTTTTAAGAAGGTGTTTTGAAACTAGTTTATTACTAAGAATATAAAGGACGGATTGTTTATATATGAACCATTCTGCACCATAAAATGTCTACATGTCTTAGGAAATTAAGATTCAGTTTAGTTCAATTCAGTCGCTCAGTCGTGTCCAACTCTTTGTGACCCCACGAATCACAGCACGCCAGGCCTCCCTGTCCATCACCAACTCCCGGAGTTCACTCAAACTCACGTCCATCGAGTCAGTGATGCCATCCAGCCATCTCATCCTCTGTCGTCCCCTTCTCCTCCTGCCCCCAATCCCTCCCAGCATCAGAGTCTTTTCCAATGAGTCAATTCTTCGCATGAGGTGGCATGGAGTTTCAGCTTTAGCATCATTCCTTCCAAAGAACACCCAGGACTGATCTCCTTTAGAATGGACTGGTTGGATCTCCTTGCAGTCCAAGGGACTCTCACGAGTCTTCTCCAACATCACTAGCCTGATGAATTTTAGCATGCATATATGCCTGTGTAACCAGGTCCAGATGTTGCACATTTCCAGCACCCAGAAAGCTCATTCCCTTTACCCCTTTTCCAGTTCATACCCCTCTGGGCATCTCTTTGAATTATTTTATGACCTCTAATAGCATAGAATAGTTTTGTCTTTTGATAACAGCTTTTTAAAAAGAACATTCAATTTTCCTACTCCTTTTTCCCTTCTGCCTTGGTTCTTGGCAGGCAAAGTATGGGAACTTACTGCCAGTGGAAGAAAGATGGAGGTTACAGTCGCAGGCAAAGAGAGACTGAGGCAGGGAGAGGAATGTGCAGATATGGAGCCCTGGAGCCCTGGCTTCCCACAGCTTTTGTAGACCCTGCCAGTCCAGCCAAGGCCAGAATCCTGGAATGGGTAGTCTTTCCCTTCTCCAGGGGATCTGCCCAACCCAGGCATTGAACCCAGGTCTTCTGCATTGCAGAGGGATTTTTTACCAGCTGAGCCACAAGGGAACCCAATATTAAGTATTAAAGGCATTATAAACAGTTTAAATAATTTATTTTTAATAAATACATAAAAGTAGGAAATTAATCATTTGATAACTTGATCTTTTAATGTGTGGCCTCTCAGTGAACTCTGAGTCCACTATAGCCTCTTTTTCTTATAACAGCCAAGCTGTGAGGCAATATTTAAAGGCAAACTTTGAGACCAGGAAGGAAGGAATGGGTGAAACTAACAGGCTTGCAGAACTGTGCTCAGAATAGGCCTCAGCTGTACTTCTTTGTCCACTCAGAGACGATGAGGCAGAAACACACTTGAGGCTTCATGGAGAGAGAAACTCATGACCCTTGAGAGAGCTGACCTACCCTGACAGGCCTGGTGCTGCACAGCTGTCCCAAAGCAGTGAAGTACAGCTTTGGGACCAAGCCCTTGAGTGACCCCAGGCCATTTTGACATGCTTTGGCATCAGAATGAAGTTGTTACACTGTCCTGATCATCACCTTTGCCCCTGTGTAGAATTGACAAGACCTGAGTGTCCATTCTTTCTGTATGAGTGAAGGAAATTAAGGAGAGGGCAAACCAAGGCCCAGAGTTTTCAGGCTTGCTCAACAAGATTGAAGGCAGTGTCATTTGCTAATTGGGAAAAGTAGAGATTTGTGGGAAAAGTAGAAACCTTAGTTTTTGTGAGGTCACATTTGATTTCTTACTAGATGGCCAAATGGATAAAGTAAGGAAGCAGTTGGATTTATAAGCCTGGAAGTGAGGAGAGAGAGATAAATTAAGGAATGTTTAGCATATAGATGTTATTTAAGGTTGCAGGGAAAGCAGTGATTTTAGAGCTGTGAGTCACAATCCATTAGTGTTATCACATCAATTTTGGTTAAGACCAATATTTAAAAAATCAAATAGAATAAGATATAGTGGAGTAGAAAGTATGAGAGAGAATCATGCAGATGCATAAACTATTATTTTGTGAAACTAATGATTCCAATAAACACTATGTGTATATGTATATACACACATACATATACATATATACACACACACACACATATACACACACACACACACATATTTGACATATGTGTCATTAAGATGAGAGGAAAGAAGAGGGCCTGGAGTTAAGTCTTGAGTGATAACAATACTCTGAGATCTTGCAAATGAGGAACAGTAAACTAGCTGGTGTTGGTATAAGGAAAACTGGAAATAGAGGGGTCAAAGAATTCAGTAGAGAATGTTTCAAGTAATAAGGAGTGACCAAGTATATTGAGTAATGCGGGGAAGTAGGAAGATGAGGGAAGAACCCATCTATGGCATTTGGTTTGCTGGAGATGCCTAGTGACTTTGGCAAGAGTCTTTTGAGTGGACTGTGGGAAAGAAGCCATATTGGTGTGGATTGACAAGAGAATGGCAGATGGAAAATTAGAGACAGGGTGGATATAGAATCTTTCAAGAGGTTTGACTGTGGAAGAGCTGAAACTGAAGTAGGCAGAATGGTACAAGGTGATTTCATTTTAAAAAGTAATAAATTAAATAAAATAATTTTTAGAGGTGAGAGAATGTAGAATACCTTTGCATGTCTACTCCATTAATTCCAGCTCTAATGTTGGTTCTGAACAATGATGGCAGCTTAGATAGACTGGGAATAGCTGCCTGGAGCAGGGCCAAGAAGAGCTGTGAGGCTGTGTTTGACAGCATGTTGCTATCATTGACTTAGATTGAGATGTTGGAAGATGGGTATGGGGAAAAAAAAGATTTTAAAGAGGGCTTACAGGGTTTAGTGGTTAGATTTTGTTCGGTTGCCTTGAAAAAAGAGAAATCTCATTCACTGAACAAAAATATACTTAATAATTATATGTTCAGGAAAGTACTTGTGTTTTTGGTAGATGACAAAACAAGATTATTTTGTACTGTCAAGGATCTTATAATCAAGGCAGAGGGGCAAGGCATACACACAAAGCTGAAGATTAGTATATAATTTCATGCTTAAATGACTGGTAGAGAAACTAAGTTCTACAAAATAAGATGATTAAAATGTGCTGCGGGAGTTGAGGAAAGCCTTGTAGAGCAGTGGTTTTTGAACTGTGAATCTCAGCCCATTAAAGCATTGTATTAATTTGCTAGTGCTTCCATGCTAGTAAGTGTAAACAATAGATGACTTAACAGAATGTTTTTTTCTCACAATACTGGAAGCTCGAAGTCCAAAGTCAACTGTCAGCAGATTGCTTTCTCCTAAAGACTTCCTGCTTGGTTTATAGATGGCCCTCTACCCTGGGTGTCTCCATATGGTCTTCCCTTTATGCGGGTGCATGTACTAATCTCCTCTTCTTATAAAGATAGCCACCACATTGGATTAGTGCTCACCCTAAGGCCTCATCATTCCTTCATTACCTCATTAAAAGCTCTATCTCCAAATAAGGTCACATTCTGAGGTACTGAGGGTTAGAACTTCAACATAAAAATCTTAAGAGACAGAATTCAGCCCATGACACAGTATCATCATGAAATCAGTTTAGTGATTTAAAGCAGCATTTAAAAAAGGGATGGAATAGGATAAAGTACAACAGAATAGAAGATATCAATGTGAATCCTACTGTGCTTGTGCTCAGATGTATCCAGGTCTTTGTGACCCCATGGACTGTGGCCCGCCAGGCTCCTCTGTCCATGGGATTGTCCAGGCAAGAATACTGCAGTGGATTGCCATTTCTTCCCTAGGGGATCTTTCCATCCCAGGGGTTGAATGTGTGTTGCCAGTGTCTCCTCTTGGCAGGTGGGTTCTTTACCACTGAGCCACCTGGGAAGCCCAATAGAATCATGATAAAAAATTTCCTTTTATCGGTTATAGTAAAAACAATAGTTTAAAAGTCACTATCATAGAGAATCCAGGAATGCAGCAATGTGTGAATACATGGAAGGACTGGGGAAGATTATTAACTTATAGGAACAGAATGAACAGGCAATAAGAGAATACCAAACACAACATCTTCTTGGGAGAAAAAGAAGTGTCACCTGTTTGGAAGTGAACCCTCACACCAAGTCATAATTAGACCTTAACTTTGAATCATAATGCAGGGCTTCCCTGGTGGCGCAGAGGTTAAAGCATCTGCCTTCAATGTGGGAGACCTGGGTTTGATCCCTGGGTTGGGAAGATCCCCTGGAGAAGGAAATGGCACCCCACTCCAGTATTCTTGCCTGGAGAATCCCATGGATGGAGGAGCCTGGTGGGCTACAGTCCACCGGTCGCAAAGAGTCAGACACGACTGAGCGACTTCACTTTCACTTTCACTTTTGGATCATAATATAGTCTGTACTTTGGTCAACTGATGCAAAAAACATACTCATTGGAAAAGACCCTGATGCTGGGAAAGGTTGAAGGCAGAAGGGGAAGACAGAGGATCAGATGGTTGGATGACGTCACTGATGCTATGAACATGAGTCTGAGTAAGGCCTGGGAGTTGGTGATGGACAGGGGAATGTGGCGTGTTGCAGTCCATGGGGTTGCAAAGAGTCAGTGATGACTGAGCAACTGAACTGAGCTGAACTGAACTGATAGTCTTGAAGTCAAGCTAAGAACATGAATTTTCACACTGTTGGTGAAGGAAGATTTTATGCAGTCGTGAATTTGGTAGTTTGTGAAGCTATAATGGCAACTGAATTAGAGAGGGGAGAGTCTAGAAACAAGAATATTGGAAGCTGATGGGTTTCCCTGGCCTAGATTGAGGGGGGTCCCTAAACAAGATGGTGAAGGAAATAGAAAAAGAACGATGGCTGTCAGATATACATATTTAAAAAACCACAGGACTAGTCTGAATAAACATGAGACAGAAAGGTACAACTAGTGGAGGTTAGAGGGTTTCTGGCTTTAAGAATCAATTGTCCAATTTACTTAAAAAATTTTGTTTTTCTTTTAAAATTTATTTTTACTGGAGTATGATTGATTTACAATGTTGTGTTAGCTTCGGGTGTACAGCAAAGTGATTCGTAACACATATACATGGTGTCGAAAGAATAGGTAAGTAGACGACTACTCCAGGTATGGTAAAGACAGGAAATAGTTCGGGTAGAAACGTACTTTACAAGGGAACCATAGAGATTAAAAGAACTTCTCTAGAACCCAAAGATATTTACAGTGTGTTTTATATTTTTTTTATAAAAGATTTTTTTAGTGTCCATTTCTATCCTCAATTCAATTGGTTGAATATAAAATTCTGAAAAACATTTCCTGTTCCGATTCCGTACAATAACTTGACACCGATCCTTAATACTGTAAGTATATGACATGTCAATTTTACCCCCTTTTATGACCTTCTATATTTCAGTTTGTATTTTTATTCTTTTATATACGTTCTTTTATTAAATAACTAACCTTTATAAAAGTCTCAACAGTTGCTAATAAATAAATAAGTGGATTAATATCGAGATTTGATAATATGTTTTCCTATAAAACAACCTTAATGGATCGGTTCATTTATAACTCTTTAGATTAGACTGGAAATATAGATCGGTAAGACATCTCTATTTCTTTTTAGACGGGTTTAAAGTGTCCAGGGATAATTTTCGTAACAAAAAATGTAAACCCTTTCCTCAAACGAAAAATCAATTGTGGTAAGATAATGACTTTTTGTTTACCGTCTTTCGGTCGACAATCTAAATCTTAAATTTACTTTATAGGCATCCTCTGTCCCGGAGTACCAAGCACCGAGAAGAGTTATAACGATAACTTCTCCAGGGTTAAACAAACTTTTTATAAATGTAGTTTAAAGGTTACGTTGGTTGAGATCCTTGACAACGAAAAAATTTACATTAATTTTCTTGTATTTTTATTAAACTTTAAAATTTATACAGGAGTTCTTAGTAAAATAATACTTATGAATACTTTACTAAGTTGGTTTTCTTTTACGTATACTAGTATTTTTCTTTAAAGTTCATTTGAGTACAGAAAGGATTCCACTTTTTTTTTTGATATTAAAAATTTTTGACTTAAAATATCCTCGTATATACAACCCTCTATATTTTCGGGGAATACCTCGATTTTCTTCTGTGTCCGTCTAGAGTAACACGTCGTGAAATGACACGAAGTGTCTGTAACACCCAAAAAAAAAAGGAAACAAAACAAAATATTTTCACTTCCAAACACCGTTGAGCCTCAGCTCGTTCACATAGCTACGGTAAAAAGGTTTTCTTAAACGAGTTCAGTACAGAGATCCAGTGTAAGACCATTAAGAACGTTATAAAGTTCACAAAGTAATAAGGATATAAACATTACTACTGGATACTAGACACTAGAAACTACAATGATGATGTGAGTAACTTCCGAGTCTACCAATCGTAAAAAATTCGTTATTTCATAAAATTTTAATTCCGTACATTTGACCAAATACATATATATATTATGATGATGACTTGTGAATTATCACACTACGTACGCACGCGTCTACGAGTGAACATAGACTGAGAAACGCTGGGGTACTTGACAACCCGCCGGTCCGAGGGGACAGGTACCTTAAAAGGGTCGTTCTTATCATCTCTCCCAACGGTAAAGGAGACGCACCCCGTTAAGGACTGGGTCCTTAGAGTGTGAATTATGTGACATAACATTTGTATTTCACTTTCACAACCAACGAGTCAACTCGGACTGAGAAACACTGGGGTACCTGACATCGGGCGGTCTAAGGACAGGTATCTTAAGAGGTCCGTTCTTATGACCTCACCCATCGGTAAGGGAAGAGGTCCCCTAGAAGGGTTGCGTCCCCAAATAAAAATAAAAACCGACACGACCCAGAAACAACAATACACTCGAGAAGAGATCGACGCCACTCGTCCCCGGTGAGAAACGACGTCGTACACCCGAAGAGTAACGTCTCCGAAGAGCAACGTCCCCGAAGAGTAACGTCTCCGAAGAGCAACGTCCGCGAAGAGTAACGTCCCCGAAGAGCAACGTCCGCGAAGAGTAACGTCCCCGAAGAGCAACGTCCGTGAAGAGTAACGTCCCCGAAGAGCAACGTCTCCGAAGAGCACGACGTCCTGGACCCGAGACCCCGTGCACTCGAGTCATTGTCGCCGAGGACTCGTGATCTCGTGTCCGAGTCATCAATGCCACGTACCCGAAATCGACGAGGTGTGTACATCCTAGAAGGGTCTAGTCCTTAGCATGGGTACAGAGGACGTGACCGTCCGTCTAAGAAATAGTGACTCGGTGGTTTCTTCAGGACATTTGTATCGAAATATACGTTACCCTTTGACTCTTTGAGGACACTGAGTGAAATAGTGTTATATTGAAATAACGCCACCAAGACGCCGACTTGGGTGTTCTAGAGGACTTGAAATTTGTACTTGTAACTTTCATCACACCTCCCGTCTGGGATTCCACTGGGTACCACTAAAGGGTAGGGGACTACAGGTGCGGAGACTTAGCGGGGGTCACGAACCCACTCTTAGTCTGGACACTAAACAATCGGTCATCTTACACGGTTTCACCCACCCCACAGGGAGACACCGATATACCACAATATATTCTGACAAAGTCGTCTGGACTCGTTCTCGAGGAGGAGAGACCCAATTCCTTCACTCGTCGATCCAACTCCTTTGGGTGACTTGTCGGAAACTAGTTGTCAGTCGTTTTTGGACCTCAGGAGTCAGTATGTCGGGGTCCTTTCCTTAAGACGGTTGTTCCACTTACTCGAATCTTCATCTGAGACGGGGTCAGTTCGGAGGTCCACTCTTGTATGGGGTCACTGTGGGACTAACGTCAGACCGTTCTGGGATTTGTCTCTTGGGTCAACTCGACAGAGTACGAAGAATAAGTCTCTTCAATACTGAACAAAATCGACGATTTAAACACTATTAAACACTACGTCACTATATTCACCGTACCATTTGTTTTAAGTGTAAAGATGTTTGTGTACACCTCTTGATCCAGGTCTAGACTCGGACCGCATCTTATCTGGAACTGTCGTATCGATTTGTCTCCACGATACGGGTATATTTCTAGTCTTTCCCTCCGTTCTCAAATGACGGATCAAAGCTCTTATAGTATTAGATAAACTTCCTTTTACCTGTACACTAACGGAGACTCCTTATTGATTTTATTTGTCACTGTGCCCATGTTCGTTGTACTGTCCTACGTGGCTTTTCCCAGACATAGTTATCTTTAGAAACGTTCAATGTCTTTTGAGTTTAAAATTTTTTTCAATCGGTCCTTTCTTTTTTTTTTTCTGACCCTTCCTTAAGTGACTAAGTGTTTTGACTTCAGACCTCCATCCCGATCGGAGTTCGTATTAACGTAGGTGGGAGTCTTTAAAAGATCCGAGAAGGGAAGATTCACACAGTGAAAATGTGAACCCGTCCGACGGGGGTACAACTGTTTATTGTTGGTGTCCCCAGTGTGCCATGGTACTTTATGTCTTCAAAGAGAAAGTATTCGGGGTCATTTTCAGAGGTACGTAGGGTAACCGGCCTAACTTAGTATTTGTGTACGTGGGAAGTCGGTTCCAGGTACGGTATCGGTTAGTCTCAAGTCGGGACCTCGTTTCTTACTCAGTAAGGGAAATTTGGTGTGTCTACTATTACGACGTGTCTCCACGAAGGAGGTGTCCTTTTAGACTTCCATTGACTACCCTCAGTTTCCCTTAGTTGCGTTTCCGTCAGTGGTTAGTTGTGCCTAGTACCCTGCAGTGATTAAGACTCAACCCTCTAGTACCTACATTATATGTTACTTTATGTTGATATATGACGTACTTCCCATGTCCTCTTGTGACGTATATGATCCAAGGATTGTCAAGTTCTTCATATTTTAATAAAGTTTAAGTTTTCACTTTTTGTAAAATAAAACATGAGACCCAATCTGTCTATTCTGGTTGGTAGGTATCAAATTTTTGTTTATCCAAAAAAATTTTACACTATTATTTTTTATCTGAATATCCTCATTCTAAACACTTAAAACTTTCCTTGGTGAAAAACTTTAGTTAAAGATATTCTTTGTATGAGAAAGTCTTCTTTTTTGTTTTTCCAATCCAAATGTAAACTACCTCCGTAAATCTGGGAGATCAAAACCGGTTCTTTGAAAGGTCAAGTGAAGTCACAACTCGACATATATAACTAACTTAACTGATCTTTTAACCGCGTTCCCAGGCTCTTTGTCTCTACGATATGGTCCTTAAGTCGTTTCCCACCTCCACAGTCCTATTTTATACTCCACTCTCATTAAATCCGGTCACTTCTCGATTTAACGTCTTCTCCTTACGGTCTCTTTTAAATATACTCTCTCTTTTCTTAAAAAAATCGTTCTTGTTTCAACTTTTCCTTCCTTTTTGGATCTTCTATAACTGAGACACCAATCCACGTTTTTTCTTTGCCTCTTTATTCTTTCGTATCATCTAGAAAACCACTTTTGGAAATTAACACGCCGAAGGTAAGAAAAGTTGGTATATCTTGTTGTGTCTTATACGAAAAGACGTTAGTCTGTACAACCGTCCAGTCACAAAGTACTTATTAACTCACGATTTATACCATTCTTTTATAGGTTATAGAGGATGTATTTATAAAGTGTTCCATTTATGGTAAAAAGTTTCTTATACTTATCTTACAATATTTGTATTGTAATTTTATTATGACTTTTTTGTTCCGTGGATCGTCTCCACCGACTAAGGTCCTACCCCTGTCTCTTGTACTCTACTCCGACCTTGTAATATACCACGGTCCTTTATTCCTCCACGAAATTTTTTCACTACCCCTGTCCAGTTTTCCTGTACCCTCGGTTGACCTTATTCGAGAGTTATCGGTTTATGCGATGTTAAAAAACCCGTTGTTTTATTGTTGTCATTACCTAATATTGTGTCTTATTTTATTTATAAGTACTCAGACACGAATTCAGTGAAGTCAACACACACTGAGAAACACTGGGATACTTGACATCGGACGGTCCGAGGAGACAGGTACCCTAAAAGGTCCGTTCTTATTACCTCACCCATCGGTAGGGGAGGAGGTCCCCTAGAAGGACTGGGTCCCTAGCTTTCAGTTCAGAGGACGTGGAGGACGTAACGTCCGTCTAAGAAATGGCGACTCGGTAGCCTCTTCAGGTAGACTACGATTAGTGACCCACAGTTTTTACTTTCAGAGAGGCAGGTCACCCCTAGAAGAAATTGTCTGTACGGTAGTTCATTAAATAGATATATCAAAGGTTGGGAAGTCAGTAAACTTATGGTGGACAGACTAAAAACGGTATAGACGTACGGTTAATATGAAAATAGATGACCTAAAAAGAAAAATTTAGAGAGGTGCAAGAGGTTCCAATAAAGTTTCTTTATAAATATATTGATGATACTTACCTTTTACCCTTAGTGAACGATATGTATCTTCGTTTAATATTTACATTTATTTATAGATTGTATGAATTTTCAGATAGATATAGGGTGTATTTTACTAGAGTGTATGGTGATCACCATACGTACGGTGTCAAACCTTTTATGAAACCATGTTAGATTTTTTACATCTATGTAGTTTTAAAATTCCCAAATGATAGGTGTGTCTCTTTTCTGAAGTGTTAGTTTCTTGACTAATTCCGGTAAAATCTCTGTCTTACACGTCGTCAGTCCTCTGCGATCTGACACGGTGTCATTGTTTTTCAGGGGTCCAGAGGAACCGAGTTACGGTGGATTTAAATGAAGAGTCAGTCTCGGGTGTCACCCACGGACCATTGAGAGATTCCTTTAACAGGAGTGCACCACTGAGTTCCAGTTTTGCCTACCTCCGAAATGGTAGCACATCGACGTTAAAGGACTTGAACACTGAGAGTCAAATACTCCACTTCATCCCTTCGGACGTCTTAATACATGTAGACTCGTGGAGTGACGGAGTCGGGTATTCGCTGTGTAAAAAGTCCTAATTAGTGTCAGGACGGGTCGACGGTCTCTCCGACCTTTCACGTGAGGAAAGAGTACCTACCCTCACTCGTGATGCTCAGAGATGGTTTATACCCAACCCTTCTAATTCACTGACCAGGTCTTCTTTTGTTAGAGGTCCCTCTTTATATAGACCCTTATCCTTCTTTCTCTTGACGGTTCCCTTATCTTGGTTTACCTATTCTCCATGACAGTCTAGTATACACGTCGAGACTACTTATTTCGGATTTTACACGGACCCCTAGATGATAAGACATCTTTATTCTCTACTATAATAAGTGGAGAAGTTATTATTGTCTTCATCTTTATTAGTGGTATAAATGTCCAGATCAAGAGGAGACGAATACGTAAAATTATATTTTATATACATAAAATAAATTCTGTTAAAAAATAATTTACTATCAACGATATATATGTTGTAATATATTCAATGTCCATATGTTATCACTAAGTGTTAAAAATTTTCAATGTTACTTCGTGACATTAGTATTTTACGACCGACATAAGGAGCTCAACATGTTATATAGAAACATCGAATGAAATATGGATTATCAAACATGAAGAGTGGGGAGTTGGGGACGGGGAGGAGGGAAGGGAGAGGTGTGACCATTGGTGATTAAATGAGAGATATAGACACTCAGATGAAGAAACAACAATATAAGTGATCAAACGGCAAATAAAAAATCTAAGGTGTACATTCACTCTAGTATGTCATAAATATAAAGAGACTGAATAAAATGAATCGTATTACGGGAGGTTCCAGTAGGTCCAACGACGAGTTAGGAGACGAATATGGAGTCAAGTCCAGTTGTGTCTAGAGAACCTGAGAATTTTACACATTCTTTTTAAAGGTATGAGATTCGTGTAAGTAAGATTTTATATTTTTATTAATAAAAACAGGTACCCTTCTAAGGTGTATAGAAGTAGTCTTTGTAAACTCTCAGAGTCGAGGTAAATATTTCTTTGGTCTCCTTGTCACAAAGGTCCTACATGGTGCAAAACCTAAATTGTGAAGAGGATCCGAAATCCTTAAAGGGCGACGAAGATGTACCCTTCCTCCCTTACTCCTACTCGTCCTTGTAGAAGGTCTTTCACGTCGGTGTCCCCGTGTCTGACTTGTTCATGGAAGAGAGAGGAATTGACAGTCCGTGACCGAAGTTCCTCACTCAGAGAAACTCCTAATCCTTCTTACTCTTGAAGATGTAGTGAATGACTTGGATGTATTGGGTTTGTGTCTATGATCGTGTGATAAAGACTTGTAGCTAAATCTCACATGTTTCCGGGAATCTTCCCCGAAGGGACCACCGAGTCTGCCATTTCTAAGACGAACGTTACGTCTTCTTCGTCCAAGTCAGGGACCCACCCCTTCTAGGGGACCTTTTCCCTTGCCGATGGGTGAGGTCATAAGAATAGACCTCTGAGGGTGCCTGTCTCCTCGGACCGCCCGATGTCGGGTATCCCCACGTTTCTCAGCCTGTACTGACTCGCTGACCGTGAAATTCGGGATATTGTAGTAAGAGAGTAAAGTAGAGACATTGTCAGGACACTTTGTTCGTGATAACAGGGGTACATTACCTTCTCTTTTGGGTCTCTTCAAACCCCGATCCGGAGGTCAGTATAAAGATCTAGCCCCGCTTCGGTCCGGACGTTACGGCAGGAGAACTGAGGTCCACAAGGAAAGTGACGGGTCATCTAAATAGCGAGACGGTTTTTTCTTAAAGAACCGATAATACTTACAAATTTTTTGATTTCCTTTTATACATTATTGTCATTTCTTCACAAATACTACAGTCCCACTTACTGTCTCATCCGGACAGATACACTAAGGTCAAGACACCTTCCTACGTGTCGGCGATACGGTCTTAGGAGAGGTCCCGTGACGCTCGTGTCGCCCTGAACGACTTGGGAAAGCTTTCCCGTCCAATCTGTGAGACCTGAAGAGCCAAGTATAAAAGTTCCCGGGGAAGGAAAGAGAGGTAGGGGGAGGGGATCTTGTTTGGAATTTGGAGTCGCCGAGACTCTCTAGGTGACAGTCCAGTTTTTGCGTTGTGTGTTTGGTGTTCCTCCCTTCAAGTCAGGAGTCGAGCTCAGACAGACACGATTGTCCGGGTCCACCTGGGTGAGTTCGCTTCTGAGAGGGACCTCGTTTGACCGTAGACCTTGGGACCTGTCTTCGGAGATACCTCTCTCACTACGTCTCCTTTCCAGAGACAAGAGTAGAGGGTCACCCTCTAGCACCCTCCCCTTCCCTTCGTAGTGTCGACCCAACGGATAGATCTAGAAACCCCGAAAAGTTTTCGGTTTGAGTGGATTTGGTGTAGACGGCGAAAGTTTTACTGAGGTCTTATGAACGACGTGTTTTCGGTGAAACCACAAACCTCCGTCACTTAAACTTCTTCACTTTCACAATGTCACTGTTCTTTCTTCGTTGACTGGACCGTCTCTGTCTCAGTGCAGGTGCCACATGCCTGATCCTGCTTATGGTTCGGTTCACACGACAGACGTTTGTCGAAATCTGTTACTTGGGTACCTACATAGAGTGTTCCTCTAAGACTTGGTCTACCTCACCTAGTTGGAGTAACCCTAGGACTAAGTTTGGGAGTAAATACTCTGCTGACCCCTTCGTACTTGTGACTGACTTGTCAATTACTATAATTACCATTTACAAAATCCCGCTACTACCATAACACCGGGACAAAAAAATTCTCAGGAATAAGGAAACTCAATGATTTATACTGTATGCCGTCATAAGTGACCCTTTTACTTTACTACAGACCTTAAATGAAATTATATCAGGACTCCACCCCCGCCTCCTCCTCAATCCGTGTATCTTCTTCATTCAACCGATTCTCAATCGTTGACAACCCTTAAGGGACCGTCAAGTCACCAATCCTAAAGTGTGAGAGTGACGATTCCCGGGTCCAAGTTAGGGACCAACCCCTTGATTTTCAGATTTCGGATTCTAACACATTTCGACTCACCGCACCGGTTTTTTTCTTTTGTTTGACACATTAACAATTTGGTGTCCACTACCCATGTACTCCTTAGATGAAACCCGATACAAATTTAAAAAGATTTTCTATCAGATTTTTTATTTTCAGATGTCCCAAAAGTCACATCGATCTCGAAAGCAAAATGATCGGAGAGAAGGAGAAAAGATCATTATTGGGGAGGGGGAAACGAAACTCTTTGACGGGGAGAAAACTCAGAGAGACCAAGGGACCCCCTGGTGGTCGGTGGTCGGTGTCCCCAAGGGACCCCCTGGTTGGTGGTGGTCGGTGTCCCCACTGTAGGTTGAACCGGGATAGTCTCGGGACACCCCGAAGTTCACACCTAGGGTACTCTGTCTTCAAGACAGAAAAGAGACCCAAAAGAGTGATTCTAGTAAATTTGGACCTCAAGGACCGTTGGTATGCATTAGGACTCCACCCTCTCTTACTTGGACAGACTCTGTGGGTCCCGGTTCTCTCACCCCGACTCCGTCCAACTCCTCCTCCCTTCCTTCCCTTTCTCTCTTATTCTCTATACGTCTGTCGAAAAGTTAGGTTCCTAGGTCACAGGTCAAGGTGGACTTCAGGTGAATCCCGTAAGGTTACAGTATTTCTTAACTACGAAAGTTTGACACCACGACCTCTTCTGAGAACTCTCAGGGAACCAGACGTTCGTCTAGTTTAGTCAGTTAGGATTTCCTTTAGTTGGGACTTATAAGTAACCTTCCTCATTACGACTTCGACTTTGAGGTTATGAAACCGGTGGACTACACTTGTCGGTTGAGTCACCCCTTTCTGAGACTACGACCCTTTCTGACTTTCGTTTTCCTCTTCCCCCACCGTCCCCTACTCTACTACCAATCTATCGTAGTGACTGAGACCTGTAGTCAAACTTGTTTGAGACCCTCTGTCACTTCCTGTTCCTTCGGACCGCACGACGTCAGGTACCTAAGTGTTTCTCAACCTGTACTGAATCACTGACTTGGTTTTTCAACACCCTCAGTGACTTAAGAGGGTATTCCCGAAATTTACGGTCTCAAAATGAGATCGGACCCAGAGAATGGTCTTGAGGTCTGAGTTTATTGGAACGTCTACACTGACTGAAGTCCTAGAACTCTTCCCCTCTAGTAGGACTTATTAGGTCCCCTCAGGTCATATTAGTATTTAGAATAGTCTTCCTTCCGTACTCCTGGGCTCTCTCCTGGTACTTCGTTTCCAACCTGTTACCTCGTGATCCGTCTACCTTCTTCCCCGGTGTACAGTTCCTTACGTCCGTCGGAGACCTTGACGGTCCTTCGTCCCAGGGGAGATCTGAGAGGTGTTCCTTATATGGAATTAAAATCCTGAAGACTGGAAGTTTTGATACGTTATTATTTGTACCCAACAAAACGAGTCAGTACCGGCTAAGAAAACGGTGGGGTTCCTGGCATCGGGTGGTCCGAGGAGACAGGTACCCTAAAAAGTCTGTTCTTATGACCTCACCCAACGGTAAAGGAAGAGGTCCCCTAGAAGGGTTGGGTCCCTAACTCGGGTGTAGAGGACACAGAGGGATGTGGCGTCCGTCTAAGAAATGGGTGACTCGATAGCCCCTCCGGTGTGTACATAACAAAATCGGATGATTTAAACACCATTAAGTGCTGTCGTTCTTATCCTTTACTTATATGGTTATAGACGAGTGATAGAGGGGGACCTTCAGATGATCCGTACAGTTCGAACTACACAGGTTTGACTTGTGGTCTAGAAGTGGGGCTCGGACGAAGTACGAAAGGTGGATCTCGTTGAGGTAGGAAGGTAAGTGACGAATCCTGTTTGTGGAGCTCGGTAGGATCTGGGAGGGTGATGGTATAGGGGAGGTACCCTTCAGTATAATTGAGGGACGAGGTTCCGAAACAGGTGTGCAGAGGTAGAGGTATTACGAGCGGGACTGGTGGGATGACGTCGGTGGACGAGGGTGTAGGTGGAGGGAACCCGTGAAGAGTTCGAAGAAAAAGGACGAGATGAAAAGGGGAAAGGATTGTGTAATATTTTACATGAATGGATATTTCATGGATGTGGAATAAAAGACGTAAAAGGACGATGTTGTACTCGTAGTACTCCCGACTCTTGAACTAGAACTAAACTAAGTGACTTTATCAGGTTCATGGATCTTATTACGAACCGTATAGCATTCACGAGTACTTTGTTCTCGTCTTACTCTCTTACTTATGTACTTTCAACTGAAAACAAAATAAGGTCGGTGAGCGTCAGTCTTTTGAGGAGTACGTTGAGATCACTGAACTCAATGGTAAGAGCGATCTTCTAAAACGACTACTGCTACCTACAAAATATGGTGCGTGGAAACCTCTTTCCTACTCGTAGAGCTGAACACTAGCGATAAGTGGTAGACCTGTTTTTATGGTTAATTATGTAAAGGGTAATATGAAGGGTGTATATTCCTGAACGTAAAACGACCCCAACGTCAACAATAAAAATCTCGGACAATGACAAACACTGAAACGGCAAATCCAAGACGGTTTCGGAGACGAAGACGAGTCGTTGGAAAGACTCTTGACGGCAAACTAGTATATGGTCCGTGGAAGAGCCCCACAGAGTGGGGATACGCTAGGTTTTCTGGTGGTGCCAAGAGTAGTAGTCGAGACTACGCGGAGGAACGTAGACCGTGTTAAGTGGAGAACAAGAGATTGAGACACTACTTCCCCTTAAAATGTGAGGGGGCAGATTACTCAAGGGTATTGGCACGTACTCAATTTTTGTGTTTTAGGTTCGTTTTCTAAATAGACCGTATTGTCTCCCAAGATTAGGGTCCTTTTATTTTTATATTGGTGATTAGTACAATATTGACAAATGAATCAAAAGTGAGAACTTCTAATAAACCTATATATATTATAATTTTGTATCTAAATTCTTGATTTTAATTGGTTCCTTTAATTAAAAGATTCCGTAAAGTTATGGGGGTTCAAACTCACTAGAGTCGAATGAACGTTATTGTAGAGTCTCTTCATCAAGTCAAATTACAACCCTTTTGTATGAACGATGGTTATAGCGTCTTATTCTCTTATGCTACACCTGAAACTACCTTAGGATGACTGAAGGGATTTTTATCACAGTTCTCTTTCTTGTGTTCAAAAGAAGAGAACTATTTCTCAGACATCACTCAACATAGTGTAAGTTGACCAGATGTATTAAAACTTGATAAAACGTAAACACAGAAACCTCTTAAAATGACGTTTAAGAAGGTAAATAAAGAAGAGATGAGTAACGGAAACAAAATTAACACCACTTTATATGTATTGTATTTTAAATGGTGAAAGTATATATATTAAGTCACCGAAATTCATGTAACAACGATAACAAATCAATGATTCAGTACAGACTGAGAAAAATCGGAGGTCCCCGACATCGGGAGGTCCGAGGAGACGGAGACAGGTACCCTAAGGGGTTCGTTCTTATGATCTCAGCTAACTGTAAAGGAAGAGGTCCTCTAGAAGGTCTAGGTCCCTAACTTCGGTACAGAGGACGTAACCGTCCACCCAAGAAATGGTGACTCGGTGGTCCCTTCGAGCCGTAATTCATAGTCAAGTCAAGTCAGCGAGTCAGCACAGGCTGAGAAACGCTGGGGTACTTAGTGTCGTGCGGTCCGGAGGGACAGGTAGTGGTTGAGGACCTCAAGTGAGTCTGAGTGCAGGTAGTTCAGTCACTACGGTAGGTCGGTAGAGTAGGAGCCAGCAGGGGAAGAGGAGGACAGGGGTTAGGGAGGGTCGTAGTCTCAGAAAAGGTTACTCAGTTAAGAAACGTACTCCACCGGTTTCATGACCTCAAAGTCGAAATCGTAGTAAGGAAGGTTTCTTGTAGGTCCCGACTAGAGGAAATCTTACCTGACCAACCTAGAGGAACGTCAGGTTCCCTGAGAGCTCTCAGAAGAGGTTGTGGTGTCAGGTTTTCGTAGTTAAGAAGCCACGAGTCGAATTCGTATAGGGAGTGATAAAGGTCTTGAATAGTAGTAGAGTTTGTCTTTAAGACATAGCAAAGGAGGAAGAGTGGAGGTTGGGGATTGTTGTAATTTAGATGAAAAACAGTGACTTACACAGACACATCTGTAGTGTGTATTTACCTTAGTACATAAATAAGAAGACACAGACCAAATAAAGTGAATGGTATACAAAAATTCGAAGTAAGTACAACATCCATACATAGTCTTAAAATAAGGAAAGGTACCTACTTATTGTAAGGTAACATCCATAGGTGGTGTAAAACACATAGGTCCATGTGTGACGGAAAATCTTTTTCTAACACCCACTAGACAAAAATTGTAAAACTTACGAAAATTAAAAAAAAAAAAAAACGAAAGTTTTGGTCTATAACACTGTACTTCTACCCTATTCGTTTAAAGTTCTCTCCTGGTAATAGGAACTTTTGAGTCAGTGTGGCTTCTCTGTCGACTTATTTGTCTAATTACGATGTGTCACGTCTTTGTGACACTACTCCGATACTCTGACGTCCACCCCCCTCGTTCGTTGAGACCGGTCTCTCCGATTGATTCCCAGGTTCCCCCGTTGTCTTAGACTGGTCCCAAAACTTGCTACGTACCTTCGAGATGGAGTCTTCTTCTCCTTTGTCCTCCGGGAGTTTCGGGTCTCTTGGTGTGTGCAGTTCTGTACCCCACTTTTCTCTCCAGTGCAAACCTCTTGTCCTGTATCGACTCTCTGGTCCGGAGGTATGGAGTCTCTCTGTCGCACGAGACCTTTGAGTTGGTCACCGTG
This sequence comes from Capra ibex, assembly GCA_006410555.1. Classification (NCBI taxonomy): domain Eukaryota; kingdom Metazoa; phylum Chordata; class Mammalia; order Artiodactyla; family Bovidae; genus Capra; species Capra ibex. Next base: position 63,325,033 of record SJYO01026388.1, on the reverse strand, counting down.
AGGGGAGTCTATAGGACGGAAGTTCCACTACCCCGCAGAGTGACGATGAGGACACGATCTCCGGGCGCTCCGACGTGGGGGTATATAGTATGACACACCCCGTACGACTCACGACCCGGCAGGTCCCCCGACACACTCCGGGGACGGGAGACCCGGGTGTTGTGGGGGTGTCCCCGGGTGTCGTGAGGTACACTTAGGTCGGGTAAAATCGGAGTGTCGAGGAAAGAGGTTTTTCGACTCTGGATTTGGAACCCCGGAACTACGTACGGGTGTTGTTTTACTGAAAGACTTTCAAGAAGAGGTAGTTGGAGGGAGTGACTCAATAAGTAAGTTGAGTATACTACTTCCCCCTCCTGTCACGTCACACCTCCTCGTACCCGACCCACATTCACAGACCGACCCTTCCAACCCCTACCTTGGTCGGGGTCCACACGTCCACTCTACGTCAGTCCGGGAGGACCCTTCCGTGTGACTCTTGTCTTTACGATGTAAGAATAGTGGACGGGGTGGCTTGACTGTTGTGTACCGGAACAAAGTCCACACATTAAGACAGACGGACCTTGGAGGTGTTTTTGGTACTCACCCGACTCTCGTTGAGGTGTGAGACAAATGCACTCATCAGATATTTACAGTGAAAGAGCCTTAATGTCTTACTTAGAGTCTTCTCAATACTTTGAGGAAAATTTGTCATAGGTATTATATAAATTTTTTTCTGTACGATGTTTGATTATTCCAAAGTACAAGTTTAATCTATTTTTATAAAATGTAAGTAAAAATGAAGGTATACATTATTTTCGTTCTCAAACATTTATTTTCCTGTTGAAGACCACTCAGTAAAAGGAATTCCTGTGGAGGAAGGAAGGATAGACCAGACACAGACTAAACTCCAGCGGGTCCGGAACAGTCACTCCGGGGGAACACCTCTTCACCCGTACTTCTTCGTCCTTAATGTCGAGACATCGTAAGGACCTGTAGGCTCTTGTGAGACGTCACGACCTCCCGGACTCCCAGAAGTGTGGGTGACTCGAGTCTCCTTAAACGTTCGTGGAACACCTACGGGACCAACTTCTCGTGACTCTATCCGGGGGTACTGACTACTCGGTGTCACAGGGATTCGCGATTCTGACGATAGTGTACCTCTTTGAACGACCTTCTACCTTTGGAGGACTCTCCGTGTGTGTAGCACGGTTCCAGTCTTCCTCCAATCGGGACGACGTCGAGGGCGGAGAGGGGTCGGGACCGGACACAGACCCCACACGACCCGAACCCGGTCCGGCCGACGGTCGACTCGGATTGACCAGGTTCTGACTACTTGGGTACGGTCGCCGGTCCAAGTCCTTAGACCGGTCTAGTAGTGAATTTTGAGGGGTCTCAAGACTGACAGGATTCCAACCCTAAGGATGGTTTAGAACTGTAGGGAGAGGAGGGGTGAGTACTGTGTGTGTGAGTGAGTGAGTGAGTGTGTGTGTGTGTGGGAACACGACACACACGAACCAGTGAGTCAGTACAGGCGACGAAACGTAAAATATAAAGAGTACCAGGAATCGGAGATAGAGTAGACACATGTGACCTCTTCCGCTACCGTGGGGTGAGGTCATGAGAACGGATCTTTTAGGGAACCTGCCTCCTCGGACCATCCGACGTCAGGTACGCCAGCGCTTTTCAGTCTGTGCTGACTCGCTGAAGTGAAAGTGGAAAGTGAAAGTACGTAACCTCTTCCTTTACTGTTGGGTGAGGTCACAAGAACGGACCTCTTAGGGTTCCTGTCGCCTCGGACTACTCGACGGCAGATACCCCAACGTCTCAACCTGTGCTGACTTCGCTGAATCGTCGTCGTCGTCGTAGACACATGGGTGTGTGTGTGTGTGTGTGTGGGACACGACACACACGAACCAGGGAGTCAGCACAGGGGACGGAACGTAAAATATAAAGAGTACCAGGAATCGGAGGCAGAATAGGTACAAGGGTGTGACGAGGGGAACGGACCTTGTTGGAGAAGAGGGAGTGGATCACTCGTGTGTGAATTGGGAAATACTGAGTCAAGTCCGGGGTAGTGGAGACGACGTCTGTTGGGGTCAGGGATGACCGGGGCGGTACCGTCGGGGATGACGTCATGCCCCGTTCCATTACCTTCACCCGAGTAGTCTCCAGACAAACACGGTGTCTTTATTCGAGGTTCTGTGTCTCTGAGTCCTGTAGAATAACTATGAACACGGAGAACGTGGAAGGAGTGTCGTCTCAGAGTTAGTCCCGACTAGTTTATTTATTTACCTGTTGTTGACCATCTTAGTTTCTCTCTCGAGTTCTGTCCACCGGATTTAATTAGTCTAAAGCTTAGCAAAAATTAACCGACGATCAGTGTACTAAATGTCTTCTTAATCGGATTAAATTCTACGTTTTAAAGTCAAAGAAAAAAGAAAAGAAAATTCTATACCCTAGAATCAAGGGGATGGTCCCCAACTTGACCACAGGGGACTTCGCCTTTGTGACCTTCACGTCTCAGAATTGATGACCCGGTGGTCCTTTCAGGGAACGAAGTCAAAGATTAGTCAATTAACTAATCTAGTTAGTCTTGACGTCCGGAGAAAAATGTCTGTTTTTAAACCGTTGTATGAAAGAAGGGTTTAGAGAGAGGTATTCATCTTAATAAATTCCCCAACTAAATTTTAAAATTTTGGGTTACTTAATATAAAATTATTTATTATATTGTATAAATGATTTTTATAAAATTTTTAGTTTATCACAGAAGTGTATTAAGGATATATGTGTTCTTGAGATGCAAACATTATAAAAGTATTGTTAAGAGTATTAGGAACAAGATAAAAAAGATTCATGACCTTTCATTGACCATTGCACAATATACCGTTTCTCTCCCTCCTCCTCCCCAATAGAATGTATGAGTACTTACTTAATACAAGTTAAGGAAGGAGGTAACAGAGAAGGATGAAGTCTGGGTCCTTCTCACTGCCCACCCCCACCCTCCCTCTCTACAGTCCTATCTCAATGGTAGCTATATGTATCATAACGTTTGATTATTTAATGGGTACTTAGAAGGGAAGAGGGAAAGAAGACTGTAAAGGAGTCATCCTAGTCACTACTAAAGCTTTGTCCGATCAGAGGGTAATCTAGGTCCCCTACGACTGAGACTTAAGTATTCCCAGGTTCTCTACACCTACCTCGACTGGGTCATCTAGTCTGCGTTTATTTTTCGTCTACGGACGTTCCTCCTACAAAGTCGTCGGTTCTGGGTTTCGTTGGGTTTCCTTGTCTTATGTTCCTGTGAACGAGAGGGTCGCTGTATAATGTCACCCCCTCCCAGAAGTGTGGTAAAGTCCTTCGGAAGTGTCTGGTAAGTTCCAATCCAGTAAGGAGAAAACCGGGTCGTTGGGAGGTCAGGTGGCGCCTACACCCTCTTTCGGTTTCTACCCGACTCTCCCCGACGTTCGATGATATTAGACGGTTCGTTGGGAAAGAAACTGACCAGAAACAATGTCTAGAGAGACGGGGGTTTACTCCCCCGTGGATTGGGTGTGGGTCCGTAAGGTCAACAAGTCAGTAACCTCTCTTCAAATGTGTGGGAAGTCGGTGGACCCGTGGTGATGAACCAGAGGTCAAACGTCACTCCAGGACCTTAAAAGAAGTTTCTCTATTTTTGTTTTTTTTGGGACAGATGAGTTTCTGGTCGATCCTTTGTTTATCGAATGGGATCTAAAACATTCTTCTAGAGATGAAGACACGTTATATTTTCATCGGAGTTAGATGGAACCTTTATGTGTTAGACGGATGTGTAGGAGAATTTGGAAGGAGACGGGTCTTATAATGATTCTTTTTCTACTATTCTTATTCATTTTGCCACTCGAAGGACCAGAGAGGTGGTGCACCGGGGGTTTCACTTTTACTTGTACTTTTACAAATGGAACAAGGAATATTATCTAGACTGTCAGTTCTGAAGACAAAAATTTTGGAATGATAATAATGTACGCTTGAACCTTCGACTTGTAAAGATTATGACTATCTTGTAGCAAATATGGTATTTCCCTTCTTCATCCACTTGTCCTCTAAACTTGTACAACCTCTTTTTTACCACCCATTGAAAATAAGAAGAATATTATAACAATATACATTTATCTTTCTCAGAAAGTGTAAAGTTAACATGTTGCAAAGAGAAGTAAGAGGAAGTCAGATACCCAAGGGTTAGGTCCCGTGTTTATTTCCGAACCCTGTACTCCACTGTTTCTTCTACGGGGACCCCGTCATCTTGTCTACCTGGAGGCCTTCCATACCTCCCTTTATCGAGGGTGACCCTCCCGGGGGACTTCGACCTCTCCGACCTGACCTGTGCTCCCTGGGAGAGATAGGAAATTCACACAAAGATTCTTCCTTACTCTTTTTATTTTCGTCATGGACCCTTCCCCCGGAGACTATCGCTACGTGTCTGATACAATTTCCTACCTTCTGCCAAAGATGAACAAGGTACCTAGGAACCGGACTTGGAATGGACAAGTTCTTGTACCGACGGAATACAAAGATGAATGTTCCATAGAACATTCATCTAATACTAAATACTAAATCTAAATACTAAGAAAGTCTCAAGTCCGTTTCCTTTACCGTACAAAGGTTCCGATTGTCCCCTCCCCTCCACTCCTTCCCGTTCCGTAACCACGGAGGTCAGGACTCTGTTCTCTTAACCCACCTTCTTCACCGGTTCCCTTTCGTTGATCTCAAAGACTTCCACTATCCCTGTCTCATGTCCCTGTTTCGTCCACTGACTTATTAATTAGGGTGTTCCTCTGACATTCATTTCTTTTTACATACCCTCCGGGGACATTCAATGTTTAGTTAGTTCTTTCGTCCAAACGAATTGGTGATTCGGTTCGTCCGAGCGAATCGTTGTTTTGGTACGTTGTCTTCGTACTGTATACGGAGGTTATTATTTTATTACCATCGTACTCCGGATAAAGGACAGGTCACTCGGGTCATTCAATTATTGAGGATCCTGTACGAGGAGACGTGTGTGATTTTTGTTTTTATGTTCCTTTACAACTGTAATATGATTTGGGACGCTGCTAAAGAGTAAAAATCGTATACAATGGTGAAAAAACGAGCAAAACTAGCACGGCACTGTCAGGACTGAACTGGTATATCCCTGTTCTTTTGTGGGACCGGACTGTACTCCTTCGTCGACTACTGCCTTCGTACTACAGATGTGTTCCTCCTTCTTCCACCGGAAGAGGGTGTGGGATGAAAAGGAGTGATTCACGAGCCCTGTATCGTAAGAGGACGGGTGGACGAAAATTCAGAGTGTTCGTAGGATCACATTATTTAGCGAAGACTAGATAGTGAAACCTCATCCTTTACCATTGGGTGAGGTCATAAGAACGAACCCTTTAGGGTTCCTGTCTCCTCGGACCACCCGACGTCAGGTGCCCCAACGTCCCTCAGCCTGTGCTGACTCGCTGATTGTGTTTGTGTGTGTGTGTGTATGTGTGTCCATCAACATACCTATTCCTTTACCGTTGTGTGAGGTCATGAGAACGGACCTCTTAGGGTACCTGACCCCTCGGACCGCCCGATGTCAAATACCCCAGCGTTTCTCAGCCTGTGCTGACTCTCTGATTATGTGTGTGTGTGTGTGTGTGTGTGTGTTAGATAGTGAAACGTAGAAAGACTTAAGGAAGACGTGACTCTGTACTTCTTAACCTCAAGGAGTCTCGTGGGGAGAGGGACCTACGTAAAAAAGGTCAAAGACTCCTTGACCTCGTCCGGGACTATCGGTCCGGTCACTAGCTTGTAGGTCTGGGACACGTCATTCGTCCTTGGTAGAGTGAGAGTCCGACACAGAGGGTGACGGGAGGACGGAGACTGTGCAGGTATAAGAAGAGAAAGGAGGAGGAGGTTAGGGGTTGATTCTACCGGTGAGGGTGTCTACACCCTCACCTTTAATAGACTAAGAAACCACACTACCGTCGTCAGATCTGGACCTTAGTCTTCTGGACTCAAACTTCGGTGAACCGTAAGTGATCGACATACTGGGTTCCGATAGAACGTGAAGAGAGTAGACAGTTTACCGAATTTACTCTCAGTTTCCCTCTGACTTTAATACTCTTAGTTTATACAATTGTCACTTGAAGAGATATTATGATGTCAATACTACTACTAGTTTCATTAAATGTGTGACTGGTTACACTTACTGGTAATCTACCGGAAAAAGGAAGTCAAGTCAGTGAGTCAACACAGGTTGAGAGACACTGGGACACCTGATGTCGTACGGTCCGGGGGGACAGGTAGTGGTTGAGGGTCTCAAATGAGTTTGAGTACAGGTAACTCAGTCACTACGGTAGGTTGGTAGAGTAGGAGACACAAGGGGAAGAGGAGGGCGGAAGTTAGAAAGGGTCGTAGTCCCCTAAAAGGTTACTCAGTCAAGAAACGTAGTCCACCGGTTTCATGACTTCAACGTCGAAATCGTAGTCAGGAAGGTTACTTATAAATCCTGACTAAAGGAAATCCTACCTGACTAACCTAGAGGAATGTCAGGTTCCCTGAGAGATCTCAGAAGAGGTTATGGTGTAAAGTCAGGAGTCGAAAGAAATGTGAGGTTGAGAGTGTAGGAATGTACTGGTGATCTTTTTGGTATCGAAACTGATCTACCTGGAAACAACCGTTTCATTACAGTACAAATAGAAATTTTACCTTTCAAAGAGTTTAGTTTACTTAGAGAATAACCACGTGAGACGAGTTGGTTAAGAAGACCGGGGGAAATTCCCTCAGACCCCGCTCAGTCGGCAAAGTAAGAGTAGAATAAAAATAAATTTTCTGTTTACACCGAAGATCCTACCTCCTTCTGTTCGTTCGTAGTAAAGGCAATCAAGGACCGGGTGAAAAATATGGACCGTGGACCCACGTAACTTCGACGGATCTGGTTTTCAGGTATAAATTGTAAAACTTTATTGAGATTCCTGATTTCAGACCCTACTGGACCCTAACCGACTAACTCATGGACCACAGTATTTTAAGACACAACTGGTTAGACTCTTGTCTTTGGAGGACTTCAGGAACTTTAGACAAGGAATAAGTAAGCAAAGAATGTGTAGAACTCAAAAGTGGCAGTGAAGATGATGATTGAAGGTACATTGCGATGTTTACCCCGAAGGGTCCACCGAGTCACCATTTCTTAGGTAGGTGGTTCCTCTATGTCCTCTATACCCAAACTAGGGACCCAGTCCTTCTAGGGGACCTCCTCCTTTACCGTTGGGTGAGATCATAAGAACGGACCCTTTAGGGCACCTGTCTCCTCGGACCACCCGACGTTAGACATCCCAGTTTTTCCCAGTAGGTACTCATTCGTACGTACGTACGTTGTGATGTTTATCCAATTAATCATTTTATACACCATGAGAAGGAAGGAGGAAAAGAGGAAGGAAAAAGGGGGAAAAGGGTACAAAATTATTAACACTTTATAGTCGAATTTTGTAGTCAAATTTTTTTGTTGTTAATTTTTTTTTTGGGTGATTTACAGTTCAAAGGATTTAAGAAAACACGGACACTAATATAATGCACTGTTCTTTGGTAGAGCTCCACTATTAATCTAAAATGGACACTCATTACCACCGTTCTACCCTCATCCACCCCCCACAATTGTACATTGGTTTTGTTCCGTTAAGTGTACTAATCAAACCTTTTTGTAATGAGTTTGTCCACCGACCCCAATGACAGATTAGTTCCTTTTAAGACTGGGAAGCTACTTCACCAGTCTGTAAAATAAACAGGGAGACACTTGTCTTTAAATCCTTACATCTAATATCTTTCTCCTTTTCGTCTTTCATTTGACTATTTACTTTACATGTCAGAAAGACAAGCACTAGTAGTACCATCTCTTGTTCTGTCTGGTCTTTCTATGGAGGGTGAAGAAAAAAGGGTGTTCAAAAGTGTCTACCAATATAATCGACAAAGGTTTGAATGTGTTCCTAGACCCCGACCTCCGTTACTTTAAATCGTCGTCACGACCACAATTTCACTATTCCGAAACCGAGGTTCATTGTGGAGAGTTAGACAGGTTGTTGCCGTTATCTTTTGTACGAAGTCCGTCCCACCACAGGGTAAAAATAAACGGGTCTTTTATAGGACTTAAAGTGTCGACAAGTGTCATTGGACTGGACTAACATGCATAGAAGAGAGACAAAAGGGAGACCAATTTACTTCAATACGTTTCTGCGTCTGTTTCCGTTTCGTCCTTCGGAGGGTGTGATCTCCACCTTCTATTCTTAGTGTCTTCGGCCTTACCGAAAACGACTTCCCGTAAAGTTTCGGTCACCTCTGTATATACCGTATAAACATTTAGAAGGTTTACACACATTTGTACATGGAAGTGTGTAGTTCTGGTCTAGACAAGGACTGGGTCTCTCCATGACTCTTGTTTCACTTTCGTTGGTTTAGTATCTTTTACGCATGTAGGCTACATACGTTACCTACTTCCTCATAATGGACATTAATGGCTCTCGATTCTCTATTCTTCATTGCATGATCTTTTTGTTCTCCTCCTTTGTATATCCTTCTAGTGTCTCCCTTTTTTTCATGTTTACCGATCACTATATTTTATGAACGATTCATGTCGTCACTAGTTTCAGTTTCCTCTTTTTATGTTTACCGACTTCTATATTTTGTGGACGATTCATATCGTCACTAGCATCTTTACATTTTGATTTCTGGTGGATAGGTAGGAAGACTTGGTCCTTCTTCTTCTTTTATACTTGTCCGGTTAGTGTTCGTGACTCTAACTTTGACCCTAAAATTTTGAGGGTTATTCGTTTTTTCAGACCCTGGACTTTCGAAGTGTTAGCTTAGGATAGTCTGTAAGTCTCTTCTCGACTATGGGTAGGAAAACTTTGATAAGGATTGTTAACGTCTCCTACCCTTTAAAGGTTTGAGTAAGATACTCCGGTGGTAGTGAGACTATGGTTTTGGTCTGTTTCTATGGTGTTCTTTTGTCTTGATGTCTGTTAGATAGCCAGAATTTGATCGTTTTCGATTTTTTACAACTAGCGAAAGCCAGGACCCCTCCCACACCCCTTTACCCACGAGGGTGTAAGAGGACCCACACATGTAAACATGTTTGAAGTCTTCTTTTATATCATCGCGGGTAATCTAAGATTTCTGACTAGTGACAACTAAACCCGTATAAGAGTACCTTTGTGTGGGTGTACAAGTCTTTCTGTATGTGTAGGTTCCAAGTGACTTGTAACAAACATTTTAGTTTTTGTGTCGTCTTTTACGTTACAAATAGTTGTCCCTTCACGAATAAGTTTTATACTATCTCGATCTGACTTTAAAAGATGTTTGAATTTTTACTCTCTTTTAACACATGTAACTGTGTTTTCTTACAAGTTCTTTGAAAACTGATGTTCTACGTCAAAAGTATCTAATACGTATGTATTAGGGTTTAAACACTTCTTCTTTTTTTAAAGATATATAAGTACACATAAAGGTATCATCATCAGATTTTCCTGTGGTCAACTTTTGTGTACTCCAACTCCCATACACTTTCTTTGATATGAAGAAAGTATAGACGTAGTTCTTACATAATATATAAAATTAATACCTTTTTTATATTTTACTAAAATGACTCCGACCTTTTCACCTTTTGACAACAAAACCATGAAGAAGTTAGAGTTACACTTAACGACCCCAATCTACTCCTGTAAGATTTCCAGTAACTAATCAAGTCGACGAAAGTGTATTACAATTGAAATCTTCCTGATTGGGCCACCAACTCACCGATTCTGCGGTTCGAGGGTTATGTCCCCCGGACTCAGGTTAGGGGTCAGTCCCTTGATCTAGGATACGGGGTGTGTGGTGTTCAAACACGACCTTGATTTCCTAAGACTCACAGTGTTGATTGTGGGTCACGTCGGTTTATTTATTTGTTTATAGGAAATTTTTGTAACTGAAATCTCCCGGGTGATTAAACGATTAATAAGACAGTCGAAGTTTTATAAGTGTTGGATTTTGGACTCAATACAAAATAAGCCGCCCTTAAAAATCCTGAAGTTCGGACCCTCCGTCGTAAAGTTCACTGGGACAAGACTCCTCCACGCCCAACTCCCCTCGCCACGTCTCCTCCCCCTTCGGCCCAATGTGTCTACAGAACGTTGTTTCCCGTCGATAAGACTTGAGTTTTCTAATAGCAGTTAATTTCCTTTTGGTACATAGGGTTCAATTCCTTAAATCACGAAAAGATGTATACCCGAAGGGAGTATCGAGTCAGTCATTGTTTAGGAGGACGTTACGTCCTCTGGGCCCAAACTAATGACCCAACACTTCTAGGGGACCTCTTCCTTTACCGTTGGGTGAGGTCATAAGAACGGGTCCTTTAGGGTGCCTGTCTTCCTCGGACCGTCCGATGTCAGGTACCTCAGCGTCTCAGCCTGTGTTGAATCACTGATTTGGTGCACACCCTTCTGCGTTGTCAGACCCAAGCGACTTTGGCATGGAAACGACACATGGAGTCGAGAGACCCGGACATAGGACTACGGAAGCATAGTAATCAGAGGAGTCCCGAGTGGATCCCTCACCGGCGTCGGACTACCGACGATCTACCGTCCATAAGGAACGAAAGACTCAAGGGAGTCCCAAGTGGTTGAGTGGTGAGTCACTACTGACGTTAGAGACTACTGACACCGTAAGAAACAAATGATTATACCGTCCTTTATAAGGTAAAGAGTGACGAGTAATTGATTCCCCCACCTTTCCTTCTCCGTCTGTGGGGTCGGGACAGTCTAGACACCGGAGTGAGAAGTAGCCTATAACCATGTTTCGTCGACAGAGGGGTTCAGGCGAAAGGTGTAAATGAAGTAGTCTCTTATACCTTGGGGAGACGGGCTCAGGGGGTGACTGAATGGTAGAGTGAGTCTCTTTTTGACTGTAGTCACTTTGTCGGATATCTCCGGGTACCGGACGATAACGAGAAGGGTTCAGTGAGATAGGAAGCCCGGAGAAAAGACAAGGAGTCTACGTCTTTTATAGGAACGGAGACTCGGAAGTGGGACAGACAAGGGAGACGGGCCTTCCGAGAAGGGAGTCCATAGAGTGGTAGTGAAGAGTCTCGAAAGGGGCTACCACGGAAGAGTCACCCTGGGTAGAACTGATAGCATAGATTCCAACGTTAGAGGTGTGGAGGTGGGATCATAAGGGACAGGGAGAATGTGAAATAATGGTGGTAGAAAAAAAAAAGGGGTTCTCTATTCTAAAAATTTTTATATATAAACCGACGTGACCGGTTTATCAACGTCGAAAGTCCGAGATTAAGTTTTGTGCGTCGTACGTCCAAGATCAAGGGACTGGTCCCTAGTTTGGATGCGAGGGATGTAACCCTCGAACCTCAGAATTGGTGACCTAGTGGTCCCTTCAAGGATAATAGTGGAGATAATAAAAATTTAAATAAAGTAAATGACAAAGAGAGGGCACTGTTTCTAAAAGAGATACTAGTTTGAAATCGGTCCGAGGAGATTCGGGAGAAGGACTGAACCGGAGTTGGAATCGGATGTCTATAAACTTTTTTGTGAGGGGATCAAAGATTGTCGAGTTCGACGAAGGGACCCTACTGGGACGACGACGATTCAGCGAAGTCAGCACAGGTTGAGACACGCTGGGGTATCTGCCGTCGGGTGGTCCGAGGGGACAGGGACCCTAAGAGGTCCGTTCTTGCGACCTCACCCAACGGTAAAGGAAGAGGTTACGTACTTTCACTTTTCACTTTCACTTCAGCGAGTCAGCACGGACTGAGAAGCGCTGAGGTACCTGACGTCGGAAGGTCCGAGGAGGCAGGTACCCACAAAGGTCCGTTCTCATGACCTCACCCCACGGTAACGGATCAGGGGGAATTTCACGGACGGATTCTTTTGAGTTCCGACGGTTTCTTAAATGATAATCAAGGTTGGTTAGACTTGTATCCCGGGGGACTGAAGGTCGGAGACCATCCCCCTTCTAAGACTCGTCATTATAATATCCGTTATCCCTTTTCTCAGGACCTACCTGACTTGAGTTAAAGTGAAACATGTCTCCACCGACCCACAAAATTTCGTCCCCAGGGATTGGAGGGTCTGGATTACGGACTACTAAACTCCACCTCGACTACATTATCATTATCTTTATTTCACCTTGAAGGTATTCACCATTCGTTATTCGTGGTCGTTTGTTCCGGTTTACCCAAAGTGTACGTGGGGGTCGGAAAAAGTGTGAACTAAAAAGATTACAGGGCTGGGATGATTCGGGGACGGATGGAGGGAGGAATGAGGACGGAGAAGGAAATTTTGTCGTCAGGGATTGGAACCGTGGTTTCTAACTAAAGTACCTTTTGGCAAAAAGATACCTGACTCCACCCCCACTAACAGACCCCTACTAAGTTCACGTAATGTGAATAACAATGAAATAAAGATAATAGTAATGTAGTCGAGGTGGAGTCTCGTAGTCCGGAATATAGACCCTCCAACCCCTCGGGACGAAATGTTTTTGGTCGGTGGAGACATGTTTCACTTCAACTCAAGGCAGGTGGGACTTGAGAAAAGGGACAACGGATCTTACAATGACGAGTCCTAGACAGGAAAGTCGAAATTGATCGTAAACAAATAGAAATTGTAAGAGACGACATGATATCCGAGGTTCCCGACCTAAAACAAAAGAATGACCGTGTATCATTTCTGAGTCATTTATGGACGACTGCCCAGTTATAGTAACTGCCCAGTTATTTGCACGTACCCGAAATCAGGACTCCCGTGTAAAGGTTAAACCCTATTCGTACAAATTCGTAAATCTAATAAATGTCACGAGTGAAGTGAGGAATTTATGGACCGGTCACTGTCCACGGACTGAGAGTGTCTAGTAAGGTCAGAAGGATACGAGGGATGTGAACAGAACTAAATGACATAAATTAGGACTATTTCGTGGCATAAGATGTACGAACTTTCACTTTCACTTCAACGAGTCAGCACAGACTGAGAAACGTTGGGGCACCTGACATTTGATAGTCCGAGGAGGTAGGTACCCTAAAAGGTCCGTTCTCACGACCTCACTTAACGGTAAATGAAGAGGTCCCCTAGAAGGGTTGGGTCCTTAACTTGGGCCAGAGGGCGTGACGTCCGAAATGGTAGACTCGGTGGTCCTTCGGAAGATGTACAGATTATAGGAGGTATTTGCTTGTGTCGGTTCGTGACTTATGGTACGATTACTTCCTAAGGACTTTCCCTGGTACATTTTTCATAACGAAGTATCCTTCTGAAAATAAAACCCACCAATAAAGGAGGTACGGGGTGGGAAATAAAGGTAGGCACCGGGACCAAAACTTTGATGGGAAGTTGGGTCTAGGGGGACACGGAGCGACTCAAAGGAAGGTAAGGGGGTTGAAGTCACTTTCACGAAAGTGACACTTAAGGTCATTGAAGGAAGGTTAGGTTACTCCAGAAATTTCACAACTAAGAACTCCAAGAGCATCCACTAGACTTATGAGGATTGGAGGGAGCGGTATGGAAAGAGGGAATAGGATGAGTGACCGAAGAGTGGTAAAGATCCACGGATGTTCAACAGGGTTGATATTAGATAGTGAAGGTTTTGCACGAAATATTCGTTGATGACATTCACTCCGTCATACCTCTACTGTTTTCAAATTTTGAGTTTACGATGTGAGTTTCTCTTCCCTGTGTCAAATATTAAGTATACTCTTCAAGTGCAAATGACGTATGAACAACGGACTTATTAATAAACAATCCTGAAGGACCACCAGGTCACTGATTCGGAAGTACGAGGGTTACATCTACCGGACCCAAACTAGGGACTAGTCCCTTGGACTAGGATGTGTGACGTTGATTCTTAAAAGTACTGCGTTGATCTCTAGGGTATATGATGTTACTTCTACCTTCTAGAACACACGGCGTTCATTCTGGGTCGACGACGACGACGACGATTCAACGAAGTCAGTACAGGCTGAGACACGTTGGGGTATCTCCCGTCGGGTGGTCCGAGGGGGTAGGGACCCTAAGAGGTCCGTTCTTGTGACATCACCCGATGGTAAAGGAAGAGGTTACGTACTTTCACTTTTCACTTTCACTTCAGCGAATTAGCACAGGTTGAGGATCCCTGGGGTACCTGACGTCGGGTAGTCCGAGGAGGTAGGTACCTTAAAAGGTCCGTTCTCATGACCTCACCCCACGGTAACGGCGTTAATTCTAGGTCGTGTCGGTTTATTTATTTATTTACATAAAACAATTTATAAACAACTTACTTCACCAATGTATCCTTTTAAGCCCGTAATAGGTTCCATTATTATTTGACAGTGTACTACCTGTGGTATTTAGTCTCAAGAGGTAATCTCGACATCGAAGAGGGGTGACAACATGAAGAATAAAGATTTCCCATAAAAGACGCCCTGACATTATAGTTCGTGACAACTGTCCGGGTTACATAGAAGAATAGTGTAGGAGTTTAGACGGACAATAGGTCGTGGGAGTACTAAGAGTCTCCGAGGTGGTTGTAAGCCTAAGAGTCCACGTAGAATCGTAGACGTCAGTGGAACCTTCCTCCAGGTAAGGGTCGCGTAGTCCCGTTTTCAAGGACTCCGGAGGGAAGGAAGAGTGCAGGTACTCTTCGGGACCAGACCCGCAGTTATTGGAGTCGAGGTCAGGGGAAGTCGGAGAGGGAGAATAGATCTTTTCCGTAGTGTCTCTGACTCTTTACTCCTGTCTTTTTGTGAGGTGTCTACATTTTGAAAAGTTTTCACACTGGATTCACCTACGTACCTACCCCCACCCCCCTTGTCCTCCTGGTTATCCCTCCCCTCTATACATGTATCTCTCGATTAAGTGAAAAAACATGTCGTGACATTTCATTATATGGAGTTAAATTTTTTTCTTTCTTTCTTTTTTCATATTTTCTTTTATATTTTCGACTTGAGAATAAAAAAGTACAAACCCCATTACGGTAGAGTTTTGGACCTAAACCCAGAACTCAAAGGTCACTTATTTCACAAGATTAGAATTTGTTTTAAGACCTAGTTTCAAATTTTAAGATCCAGTTTCCCATGTTTAAAGATTATTAGTAAAGTGTTATGTTTGTAGTTTGTAATACAACATGTGGATTTTGATTATGTCACAATATACTTTTAATGTAGAGTCTAAGACCGAGACAGAGATGTAGGATGAGAGACTTTTGGACGATCTGTGATCTGTGTTTTTCGGAAATGTCTATTTTAAGGTCCTCGGTTAAGTGTACCCGTCAGAACTTCGTTTTATAGGACGTACCCACCTTCAAGATTTCCGAGGGAGAGTGATTTAGAAAGTCGCAAAGGTAGCTGATATTTATTATATATCAGTCCGAATGGTTTGTCCTTTCGGTCTAGTCTGAAAGTTCGTCGTGTCTTCAAAGGTACCTATCTTGACATTCGATGTAATCAGGATCTTCCTTAGGTAGGAATTTTATCAACTGTTCGACTTACTTTCGATAGGTGTCTCCGAACGAGGAGTTTCACTCCAAGTACCTGGTAGTCGCAGTCGGTTTGAATCTTCAAATATTTTTTGTGTCTTCGAACTAGAGGTGGGGCTGACTTAAAGTTGCTCTAGGAGCCACTAAGTATTCGTGTCATTACAACCTCTTTAACTTATGACATTGGCTCAGTGGATTCAGTCTACACCTGCGACCACTGCCGAGACTACGTGACATTGTAGTGGGGAAGATTTTCTTTTACCACCTGAAACACGAAGGGTCCCCTCGCCCCCACGACTGACCCTGAGATTGAACAACAGCACACCCCGGACGGAAACAGGACAACTGATACTTGTCTCGTCGCTCGACTCCTACCGACTTTTGGTGTCGGACCCTAATTGTCGTAGGAACGTCTACGTGTCCCTGGTCGACTTAGTATAGTTCTGTGGAGGTGGGCGCAGGAGTCATTTTCAAATTGTGTCCACTCACGGACGTTTGCACTAGTTCCCTGCCTGGACCTGGACCTCTCCTTCTCATCGTCGACTTCCTACACGAGGACGCGACTTCTCTTCCGTCCTCGCCGTCGGTGCGGGTGTCTCCCTTCGTCCTACCCCCCTGAAAGTGTGTGCCTAACACTACCTGTTCCATGGTAGTAAAAAGTCGTAGTCTTTCAAGTTTTGTGCAAGAAAGAGGAAGACGTCGACAGACATGAATATAGACAATTAGGGCATAAGGATTAGACCTTTTAAGGATCACCGGAGGTAGGTGGCGTGAGAAAAAGAAGAAAGACTGGAATTATCCGTAATCGAAACGAGACAGCGAAGGGTCTTCGGGTCCTTAAGGAGTGGAACAATCAGGAGACCGTGTGACTCCATTGACAACCACCCAAAGGTGTAAGATTGGTAGAGATTAGATTGTTAGTGGGAGAGATATGGATATTCTCTCCATAGGACGTAGGGTGTACTACCTATATCGATCGCCACGTTCACTGAGGGACCGGGTCCGACCCGTAAGCCTTGACCCAAGGTCCCTGTAACTTCTCAGAGACAAACGAGAGGGACTTCTGTTCACTTGCGTCTGTGAGACACGAGGATTGTCGTCTCTTTAGACCATACTCTCCTACGTACCTACCTACCTCCGTACTTACCTATCTTTCTAATATCTACCTGACTAACTATACTGGGATCTTTCTTTTTCACTACCTTTCTCTCTCTTTGTCACGGGAAGAATCGGTGTCCGTTGAATAGTCGAGGACCAAGATCCAGAAGTGATGTGTCGAGACAAATAACCAAGACTTGTCGAGAACGTAGGAATATGTTTTCCAGAACGTATTCCTAGGTTTCGAGAACGTAGAGAAGAAGGTTTGTTCCCTCAGAGATAATGACCGATACCTTTTAACAAGTAAAACTCGTTTAGGGACGACAGTGAATTATCGGGAGAGTAAGTACAGAATGACTTAGAGAGGGTATTTGTAGTGTAACAGAAAAAATGAAGGAGTCGGAGTCTCAGTGATGTAGTCACCAGGTTTTACTGGACGAACAAATCGTGTATGATGGAGCGTACTTGATAATGATATTTCAGTATGTTTACTGAATCTATAGGTATACTAACAATAGGGGTGGTTTTATCAGTATGACCCTTTGATATTTACATAAGGGTGTTACACCGGTTATGGGGTCGGTAAAGACCTTACAGAGAAGTTTAGAAGGAATGACTGTCATTTAGATACAGAGTACTCAAAATCTTTGTCGATGTTAACACGACATTAGTCCCGTTCACCCATTTTACTTCCTAGTTTGTAAAATTAGTATTTCAAACAAAAGGGGTCGTCTTAGGATTAGCTTTAATCGTATAGAGGGTATTAGCCTTATTCGTCTAGTGTTAAGATTTCCTGTCATGCGTAGTCTTCCGTGTGTACGATACACGATAATGTAAATAATTATTTAGTGTAAAAAACAGTAGTAGTGTAGAAAGACATGGGAAGTAGGTCTCCTCTCTTTAGATTCTAACTATTTCGGGTCATCCAGCCTCTTCTCCCCAAATTACTTACAAACAATAACTACAAATCCAAAGAATTAATAATGGATTAAATTTACGCCGGACATTTTTTTGTCTACGGTAAGTCCATCCATTTTTATATGTACTTCCGTTTTCTAATGTCTGGTTGGGATAGTCGGACTTAGTACCGGTATTTAATATACAGTGTATGAATTTTATACACTCGACGGTTAGTTTTGACTTCGTAGTGTGGTTACTATAAGGACGGAACCAGTATCGGGACTCGAGACCTCTGTCTATTACGTAAAAAGAAGTTCAGTGTTCAAAGAAGGACAATATTCGCTATTCGTTATCGATGAAAAAGAGTTCGAAAGTGTCTCCGTAGCTCTTTGACGATTCATTCCATATATTTACAGTTCAAAATCGGTTATCCAGTGTGTCACTCGATCTAGAGTTTTTGGGAAGATTCCCGTTCGGTACGTTGGGTGAAGAGACACGTTTAAAGTCGATCACACTAGTTTCTATTACTCAGTGGGCCATCTCCTAAATTTTTTTGTGATTTCGACGAAGTCCCAAAAGAAGAACTCGAAGTGACATTGACTTTGATGTGAACATGAAACTTTGTTCTGTCTCGATGCCCCGTACTTAAGTTTTATACTGAGGTTCTAACTCATCAAAATCCAATTTTCTGGCACGGAGTCACTACTTTTGACTTCGCACGAACAGACTTTTATGACCTAGGGTCTTAGGGTAATCTCACTTAAGTTTACACAACAAATGTGATCTTTGTACTTCACAACCCATCTGGAATTTTATCTGTTGACGAACTCCGAACTTTTACTAAAAAACTATCTTTATCTGCGTATAAGACTACTAGAGCGAGTCTTATCATAAATATCTCATTTTGCACTGACCTAAAGAAGGGACCACCATCTCCCATGTATACTCGGTAAAAGAAACTCCCCGCTACCGACACCGATCCAGATTACGTCATTCCTACTCTCACACTCGAAACCTCAGTAGTTTATAGTCAAGATGGACGCCCTGTGCCCACCTAACGAGGTAAAAAGACTTCGATCAAAGCAATAAATTTTGCACCTCGACTCCCTGAAGGGGCCACCAGGTCGCCAATCCTGAGGAGCGACGTGGCGTACCCCGTGTCCAAGATAGGGACCGACCCCTCGACGACGACGACGACGACGATTCAGCGAAGTCAACACAGGCTGAGACACGCTGGGGTATCTGTCGTCGGGTGGTCCGAGGGGGCAGGGACCCTAAGAGGTCCGTTCTTGTGACTTCACCCAACGGTAAAGGATCCTCGATCCTAGGACGGATAGTGTACCACGTCGTTTTTTTTTTTTTTTTAAAAAAAATTTTCTTACCTCGACTATGTGTCGATGTAGTGTCCCACCAATATTTCTGCTTTGCACTATCGCACACATTTATTACGTCCTGACCAAAACGGACTCGCAAGTGAAGGAAGATTCGGGAGGACGGGTGTGAGGACGTACGTTGAGGGACGTCCCTTCGACGTCTTAGACCGAATAAACCCGAGATAGTCGTGATCGGACTCCGCCCTGACTGTAAGTGGTAGAGGGAAAGTGTTTCATGAAGATACTTCTACAACACTTCACTCCAAACGTGTTGTGAGGGTTCCTTTGCGAGTCACAGAGTAGTTGACGAGAAGTTTTTGTGAGACCAACGTCTTTCGTTGTGTTATGATATTTCGTTAATAGGAGGTTAATTTTTATTTATTTTTCTTGTGAGGTCAATCTCAAACACACACACACAAGATTTGGAATCTCTTAGTATTGAAGATGGGTTGAAAGGTAAGAAAAAAAAAAAATTATAGTCAAACGGATCAAAAAACTAAACGTTGAAGTGTAGTTTTCTTGACTGAAAATCCCTGAAGAGACCGTCAGGTCACCAGTCCTGAGACGTGAAGGTTACGTTCCCCAAGCCCAATCTAGGGACGAACCCCTTGTTTCTAGGGTGGACTACGTACCGGACGGAAAATTTTTTTTTTTGTCATTTCTTTCTTTTGTTTTTCTTTTTGTATGTTGTTGTTGGACTGAAAATCCCTTATGTACGTAATTCAGATATTTATAAATCATTCGTGGATGATATATGGTCCGGGGTATGGACCGTGATTCTTACTTTTTTTTAGTTATTTTGTATCGAACAAAAGTCGCGGCAATGTCGTGCTTCTTCTTACGCGTCATATTACGTGGTGTCATTCAGAACATTACCTGTTCACGGGTTCCACGGTGGTGAATGTGCCGTGAAATTTCAAGTTTTCGTGGAAGTGTCACAGTCGGAGGGTACTTGGGATACTCGACCCACAGTGGTAATGATTAGTAAAGGTCCAGTCTGTATTCCTTCGGTCCTCTTCCTCCCCTTCATTCGGATGGGTCTGGTGTATCTATTATTGGCACTAAGACCCAGAGTTTAGAGACGACCGACAGAGAGTCTCAGGTGCAGTCTTATATGAGGCTTGTACGGGGGATAGTTCGGCCGTTTACGGAATGTTTACAGTGGATTTGACACAAGGGGTCCTTCGTAAGTCTGTGTCCTTCGAGAGCACAAGATCTGAACCGGGTCTGGATTGGAGGGAAGAGAGGGGGTCCTGGGATGACTCTCGGTTTACTTGACGATAAAAGACTACTACGGCCGAAGAGAGGTCGGAACCACGAAAAAGAGATGAGAAAGAAGAGGGGTTTATGAGGACAGCAGATGGGTCGAAGTGGAAGGACAAGGAAGAGAACGGACCTCCGTGAAAGTGGAGAAAGTCCTTCGGGAAGGACTAATGGGAGGAAGTTCGGTAAAGTTTATCGACTCAGAAGATGCAAGAGGGGCTCCGGGTGTTCTCCGTGTTCTGTATCGAGTCTGATAAACCGTGACGTCAGTAACCAAGTAAACTGACAGAAGGGGGAGTGAAAAGGAGTCCCTACAGAAACGTCGGAGACACAAATCGGGTGATTGACAAAGAACTAATTTACTTACTTCCCCTTTTTTTAGTTCGATACGGGGGATCGGATCACAGGAGCGACGTCACCGACCCGAGTTTTGTTTAGGTGTCGAAACGGTCGTCAGAGCCTCGATGGTGACTTGATGACTACGGGTGGTCTCGAAGGGGTCCAATTCCTATTAAGTGAGACACACCGAGAAGACTTTTGTTCTTGTTGTCTGTACTTTAGTGGTCAGTCCTAAGCTCGTATTTGTACCGACCATTGTTACGGAATCTGGTGACCTGGACGACGACAGAGATCGACCGCTATTGGAAAGACGAATTTAGAATGGGGAGTTTAACGTCTCGGACATAGATGAGTGGACACACTTGGGTCTCGGATCTTGACACTACCGTGTGTCGTCGGAAACGGAGTCCTTTATAAACTTACTTACTTACTTACTTGCTTTATAACTGACTTCCTTCCTTTGACGGGACCGAACCAAGAAGGATTCACTGGAACTACCGTGATACATTAGAGAAGTGGGAAGTCCGGTGGTGACCGAGTTCAAACGTACCCATAACCTAGTTCTGTCTGTTACCGAGGTACTGCAGACACACTGGATACTGAAGTCTATCACCTAGAAAAGATCTTTTAGACTTGATTTTTTATACTTCTTCGTAAAGGTCCATATATGTGTCTACTCTCGATTCTCCTTCGTTTCCAATTCAACGCCCTCCCCTCCATCTTCGGTACTGGTTCCAAACACCGTCATCTACCTACTCCTTCGTCGGCACTTCCCCTTGGACAAGTCTAGTCCTTCGTCTCTCTGACTCTCTTCGACTCACGGTCCCTCTGGGACGGTAGGACTCCTCCGAGATCTTCTCTTTCTCCTTAACCAACGTCCCGATAAGGACTGTCGAGGAGAGACCAGAGCCGAAATCCAGATCACGTTGGTCTGAATTGTCCGTGCAAGAATGGATTGTCCACTCTTACTCAAAATCACAAAGTCGGTGCCGATGTCCGATTGTCCACTACGACTCAAGATTTTACACAATCGGAACCCATGTCCTGGTAGAGTCGAATCTCCCACGGAAACACTCGTGACCTATTTCCGCGGGTAAACCCCTACTTCTGACTGGTTACCAGTCGAGGGTCACTCTACTCTTCGGGTAACGGGAACGTGTTCTTTTTCCAAGGGAAGGACCCCCGTCACCCCCGTGCGGCCAGACGACGCCCCGACGTGTCGAACCGCTCCGGTCCCGTGTCCGACCCAGAACAGACAGGACGGGAAGGGTCGTCCTACCGAAATGAGAGGTCCCTCTTCCGTTCCTGTCTTTAACATGGGTCTCGGTTTACCAGAAACAAACCATTTTCTTTGGTGAGAGCTCTTACCGTTCACTCGGCCGTAGGTAACAAGGACGGAGCCCGACGAGGTCCGGGTGACACTACCTCGGTTTCTCAGGGGAACCCTGTGGCGGGGGAAGGGAATGGGGGTGTCGTACCGTAATACGAAACCTTTTGTTACCGACTCGTACGTTTGTGGTTGACCTTCTCAATCTTGGAGTCTCCCATCACCCTCCATGAGACCCCCGTGGCCGGTCCACAGTTATTGTTCCTGAAGAGGGGGTTACCCTGTCCACTGGTAGTTGTCGTCTTGGGTAGAAACTATCGCCGTCACCGGTCCGTCGGGATCCATACCCACCTACCTTGTAGGTCCAACCAATCTAAAGAGCGAGGTGAGGAGTAACTTGTGCGGTCCCTATTTTCTGAATTCTTTTTCTGTGACCTAGACAGTAGAAGGGTCCACCACGATCACCCTTTCTTCAGTGGACGGGTACGTCCTCTATATTCACTGCACCGAAGTTAGGGACCCCAAACCTTCTAGGGGACCTCCTCCCGTACCGTTGGATGAGATCACAAAACGGACCTCTGAGGGGTACCTGTCTCCTCGGACCCCTAGATGTCGGGTATCCCGGTGTTTCTCAGTCTGTGCTGACTTTGTTGAATCGTACGCACGTGTGTGAGGATATATGTGGTCCCATTTCCCTACGGTCTCCTTACTAGTCCATGACTTTCTTTACTCTGACACAGACCTGTATTTCGCCAGGTTGACGAGTATAGAGGGAAAAACTCCGCCGAGAAACAAGACACGTCGGGATATACGTTCTGATTCTCAGTAGTGAACTTCTGGTTTCGGTTCATGGTTTATGGAGAACCATGAGGGTGTCGGACTACCCGTGTCACGGAACGTGTGTCATCCAGATGTCAGTCGTGGACGATTCTCGAATGTTATCCTTATTCGGGACCCGATACAGGATTCAAAGAAATGAATGAGTCTTAGGTGACTTATATAATTTCAAAGGTTACGTCTTCCTCTGACTGGATTTTTAATTTTCTTGTAGACAGGTATATGACACTTTTGGAACAAACCCGTAAAAAAAAAATTTCACCTATTTTACGGTGAAATAAATGTTTCGTCATGATCTGAAAAATTTAGGTTTTGAAAACAACTTAAGGTCTTGACACTCAAGTTTTGGTATTTCGTTTTTGTTAGACAAAAGGATTGGGGTTATTTTCCTGACTACATAGTTAAGGTCACAATGAAATCAACATAAGAAATTCACATGAATAAACTTTTATATACCGAAAGAAGTGTGCAAAACATACCTAAAATTTCAACTTTTGATCTCAAAAACGACTGTTTCGTGTACGTAGAAATAGTACACTTTTTAGTTGACAAGTTTAGTGTTCAATTTATTTTCGGTGACTTCGAACCTGTCTTTAGGTCATTATTTCGTGTTTGTTTCACCTAAGAGAACACTATAGAGGTCTCTCAGTTGTCTCCCTTTCGTGTCTTGACCAGAAAATTTTTACAACAAACATAACCTGACAGAGAATAGCCGTACCATCCTTTTTAAAAACTCAAAGTTCAAAAATAATAACAAAGCACCTCTCTTCTCATCCTCCTTCGTCTCGACCCTCTACCCCACTGTCTGCCCCATCCGTCCTACCGACCATTACTGCCTCACTCCAAGAAGAGCCTACCGGGAACTTCCTGTGAAACGTCAGAAGAGGAGGGACAGGAGGAGACGGGGAGGGTCGGTGTGTGACGACGTTTCAGGGGAGGGGCGAGTTGTGAGAGGGTTCCTGAGTGTGGTCGTTAAGGGAGTAATAGTCTTTACTTGGGAATCCTTCTTGAATGACTGTTAATCGTCCTCCGCTTCCCCTGTTGTCTCCTCCGCTACCCACCTACCGTAGTGATTGCACTACCTGTACTCAAACTCATCCGAGATCCTCAACCACTACCTGTCCCTTCGGACCGCACGACGTCAGGTACCCCAGTGTCTCTCAGCCTGCTCTGACTCGCTGACTTGACTTGACTCGACTCTAGTTCTGTCCCTGAAGGGACCAGTAGGTCCCCAATTTACGTCCTCAGTGTCCAAGCTAGGGACCAACGTCTTGACTCTAGGGTATACGGTGTACCACACCGGTTTTTCTTTTCTTTCTTTCCCTCACTTTTTTTCGGGGGAACCCTCCGTCATCGTCGTTTCCTCTTATAACTATTCTATAATTTGGTTTAAGAAGTTGGAATGCGAACGGGTCCGGTTCGGGAACAGTGTCATAGTGTACCGTCGTTCGGTGTGACTATATGTCCGGTATCCAAGAAGGTGTCTGGGACGGTGTGTGATCTTAGTGGACTACGGTTAATTTAGTCTTAGGGCCCTCGACCCTGTGTCGGTACTTGACAAGACAACACTAAAACCAGTACCAAGATAAAAGAATTGAAAGGTTCCCTGAGGATCCACATTGGTTGAAACTTTTGGTCACCGTCTCTTTTTACGAAGAGTTTACAATTCAAAGGACATTGTTGGACCCCTGGAACACTCTACGTCTAACCCCAATTCCTATAGACCCCACCCCAGGTTCTAAGACTCTACTCCGGGTACGACGACGAGACCCCGACCGAGGACAGTCCGGTGTACACTAGAGTGTACCCTGTGACTGGTCAACACGCGGGTGTTGAAGACCCCCTCCTGGAGCTTGAACCTGATAGGATGGAGCCCAGTTCCCTACAATAGTGTTCCCCAACATTGGAAGGGATACCACGGAGATTCTGTTCAGCTAATAGTCGAGGCAGTAGATCGACTAAGAGGTTGGTAGATCGGACCGACATACACCGTAACTCCCTGGTTGAGTGAGTAAACCAGAGACTGAGAATTCTTTACGTCCCTCGAGGAGTAACACAAATCGGATAAGAATCTCTTTAAGTTCACGCCTTCTACTACGTAAGTGTATCTTCGAGTGAGAAAGTGTGTTACCCAGTCGAAGGACCCCGTGACCCACTACTTCGTCGACTTTAGACAGTGAAGGATTATAGGAAATTTTCGTATGTCCTGTACATCTCGAGAACCTCTATTTTATCAAAATATTTAACTTCAAGTGTCAAGTGTGCTACCCGTGAAACGTGCGAGTATAAATTTTCCAAGAATAAAACAACAAAAATCAACGATTCAGTACAGGCTGAGAAAACGATAGGATACCTGACATCGGGAGCTCCGAGGAGACAAGAACCCTAAAAGGTCCGTTCTTATGACCTCACTCAACGGTAAAGGAAGAGGTCCCCTAGAAGGACTGGGTCCTTGACTTGGACTCAGAGGACGTAACGTCCGTCTAAGAAATGGTAACTCGGTGGATCCTTCGGGGTTTTCCAAAAATAACGGAGAAAAGACACAAATCCGGAGCTAAAGGTAGATGCTTTTACTTTATGCCACTATGTGCGATACGAATAAAATAGACGTCAGTGGTTGACCTGTGTAAAAGTCAAAAGAGAAATGTCAGTAGACTTGTCAATTGGAAAAAAGTTTTCTTTTTTAGTTAGTACTAATAGGTCCTCAGTTCAAGTCAGACCGGTTCTGTATTTTTGGTCTTCCTTTTTGTGTAAGTCGAGTTATGAAAGGTGTTGTACTTAAACCGTCTTCTGAGAAATATGTTGTGTATTGGATGTAGGGTGGTTAACTTAAATTCTTGAGACTGACCGAAATAGGTTTCACTAGACGTTTCAGTCTAGTTGTTATGCAAACTACAAAAAATGGATATGTGTACTATCCCGTTTTTACTATAATGTTCTTATTTCTTCCTCGTCACCTTACCTTTGTCTCCATCCACTGGGTACCTTACCTCAGTCTTTGTACTTTTACACGGAAACGACTTCCCCT
Organism: Capra ibex; assembly: GCA_006410555.1. NCBI lineage: Eukaryota > Metazoa > Chordata > Mammalia > Artiodactyla > Bovidae > Capra > Capra ibex. The sequence goes on along the minus strand of SJYO01026388.1, from coordinate 63,299,403 downwards.
TTGATCCAAAGTTGATCCTCAGTCCAACGGAATCGGGAAGTTCCGGATGGATGGGTAGGGCCGGGGACGGGGGTGTAGAAGGGGGGGTGGGGGAGTTCGTGTCTCGGACACCCCCTTGGAACTCCTCGTGTCACATATTGGAGGCGTGGTAACGGACACCGACGTGGCAACCATCAAAATCGTAGTCAGGAGAGTTCTGACGTTTGGTCTTTTGTTAGACATCTTTGAAGTGTTTAGACCACCTGAAAGTTTTCGGCAAGACGTCAAGAATCCTATTACGAAACAAGTTTTCGTAAAATTTTTAATAATAAAATAGGGGGATTGGAGGGGTACACCGTCAAGGTGTGAGACTAAGGGTAAAATTTGTGGCTCTGTACTCTCTGTTCCAATTCAGTAGACGGGGTGCAATGTGTGTCGAGCCGGGAGTCGGCCCAAGACAGGTCGGCCACGGACCTCTACGGGGGTTCGGCCGCCCGACCCCAATGGCGTCTCTACGGCCGAGGTCCGAACCGGTTTGCCACTTCCTAGTCACCAGGTTGTCGTGTTGGTTTGAGATTGGTGTGGACGCCCCCGCAAATATGGGGCCCCGGAGACTGGTCGTTGAGGGGTTTCTTCCTAAATAAAGTCTTCGTAATCGTAAACCTTCCCAAAAGTTCTGAACGCACAATTGCATTGTACAATTGGCGGGGGGCGGGGGGTTCACTCTCCTGGCGTGGGAAGGCTCCCTGGTTTCAGCGGGACTTCTGGCTCTCTTCCAAGGAGAAGGACTACCCGTTCGGATTCTTGGTCTCAGCGGCCACGAGGGCCCGCGGCGTGTCGGCGGCTCGGCGCGCCCTCCCTCGCGAGGCGTAGCGCCGCCCACGTGGAGCGGGCCCTCTTTGTGCGCTGGTGGGGCGCGTGGCCGGCTTCGGCCCAACCTCGTAGAGAGAGGCTCCCATGGGCTCTCCCCGTCGCTGCCTTCCACCCCTCCCCCCACCCCTACCCTGGTTACCCTCCCACTCCCCAAGTCGAAGCGGGTTGGGGCTGGGGGGTAGGAGAGGAGGGGAGGGCGGCGGTCACGGGCGCCTGCGGGGTCCGACCGGCACAGGGGTAGCGTCGGTGGACGGGCGCGGCCGGGAGGCGGCCGGGGGCCGCGGGCTCGCCGGGAGTGGACTAGGCCTCTACACCTGCGCCTCGCCCGCCGGGGCTGAGCTCGTGCTGCTGTCCAGCGAGACGCTCGCCGGCGCCCCCGAGCCCAGGGGGCCGTCAGACGCGTCCCGCCCGCGGCCGCCGGGCCGCCCGCAGAGCCCGAGCGCGTGGAGCCGGCGGCGGACGGGCCGGCCGAGAGGGCCCCCGAGGCGCCCCGAGGACGGGCGGAGCCGGTAGCCGAGGGCCGCCGGGCCTCGCGCCCCACCCCGGCCGCGGCGCCTGGCGCGACGGGCCGCACGCCGCTGGGGCTCCGTCGCTGTTCCCGCCCCTTCCGACCTGCGGCCCGCGCCTCTTCGACCACCCCTCCCGCCCTCCTCCTTCTCCTGTCTTTTCAAACGTGTCCTTCCTCGGCGGATGTCGGCCGAGAGTGAGGGCGCCCGCTTTCGGTGTCCCGAGCCTCGACCCGGCGGGAGTCACGGGCGCTTGGACGGGCGACGAGGTGGGGGGCCCGGCCCCGTGCCGGGAAACGTCTAACCGCCGTCTTCCCAGGGGAGGCCAGTATGGGTCGACCGTCCGGAGTCTACTCACCTCGGTCCCGCAGTCCTCGACCCTACGTTCCAGTTCCAATTGTTATGATAAAAGTACCCCTCACCCCCACCCCCCCCACCCTGGCCCCGACACCCGGCCCCAACGATCCTTACGGCTCGTGTGTGTGAACTCGCGGGATACTACCTTAGTTTTCCGAGCATGGGACAACTTCCTACGCTTTGATGGTTTGACGTCGTGGTTTTCCGCGACCTGAACGACCACTCGAGTACTGGGTAGGACCTCTGGGAATTCAGTTCCGGTGTCTGGAGGGGAGAGTGGGGAACGGGAGCTTCGGGAGAGACGGAGGGTGGAAACGGGTGTAAGGACCCAAAGACGAAGGACCCATCTGGGCATCCAGTCCAAACTTTCCGGTCCGAAGGTTTCTTGGCTCACTTACTTACGGATGATCTTCAGACGCAGTTTCGAAACGTCCCCTTTCTACCCAGAGGGTCGACGACACCTGACCTTTAGTCCCAATGGAGGCACGGAACATTCTAACACACTCTACCCGTTACCCGTTACCTCTCGACGGACTAAGTCGACCACTGAAGTGTTGGATTCGAAATAGTCAAAATACTAATACGGGGGTTCAACACTGAACGGGTCTCGGTCTGGGTCCACAGCGGTAAGAACTTTCGAGTACCGTTCCCTGCTTCCAGGGACCCAAGTGGATGCCCGGTATCACTCCGTCGTCCGTCTCTTCCCCCTCCCCTCCTTCCCAATTGTGTCATTGTAAATAACCGTGGGTGTGGGTATACGGTTCACGGAACAGTCTGTGAAACGTGTATACTATGGAAAATCAATTTTTTTTTTTTTTTGGGAGTTCGTCTCCACTACTCTCTTTCTCCCCAGGTTTCACTTCCCACGTTTGATCTCTCCATGTAATTATTTGTGTTTCCGGAAACATCGTTGAGCCAGTATTATTGTCGTCGAACGGGAATTATTAAACTTTCCCAAAAGTGGATATTATGAGTGCCGTTGAGACCCTTCCTGTACTAATGGGGTCGCAACGACACTCTTGAGAGGTTTTTGTCCAGGTAAAGGTGTTTCAGTCGGTACGAACAGACCAGGACGAGATTTATAGAGGATAAAGGGGTGGAGGAATTTAAATGTGTCGAAGTTCACAATAACGGAGCTAGCTATGAAACACATCAAGTCCTGTCTTTTTTCTACGGACACAGACACGTGGTTGCACGTCACAAAGTCGTCTATCCAGAAAGCCACCCTAACTTTCCCGGCACCCTTCTTAAACGGTGAAAGGGGACATTGACGGTAATCTAATACTTCGATAAAGAGTAGTAGCAAACGACAGGACAGATACAATAATGGGTCACTACGACAGACATGGGCCGAGTAGGTGAAAGAGTCCCCAATCGAGGGGGACGGTCGACGAAAAGAAGACCCCGTGTGGACGGAGAGAGGGACGTGAATCCAGAGTGGGGGGACCTAAGAGGGGAAACGAGTGTTGTACCCGTGGGAGTGACAGGGAGGTCCGGAGGACGGAGAGGGAAAGCCCAAATAGGACATACAGTAGAGAAAACTACGATTTATTTACTTAATTATAGGCTCTCCCGAAGGGATCACCGTGTAATCGTTTCTTAGGCAGACGGTTACGACCTCTACACACAAACTAGGGACCTAACCCTTCTAGGGGACCTCTTTCTTTACTGTTGAGTCAGGTCGTAAGAACGGACCCTTTAGGGTACCTATCTCCTCGGCCCTCCCGATGTCAGGTACCCCAGGGTTTCCTCAGTCTGTGTTAAATCGCTGGTTTGTTATTGGTGTTTTATAAGGTCTTGTGTACTTTAGAAGGGAACAAGCAATCAGTCGTCAATTAGTAAAGTCGAAAGTGAATCAGTAATACACAACTTCACAAAGAACTCCCGGTCTGTGACCCGGTCCGTGGTGGTGCGAAGATCTTTATTGTCGTAGACAGAGACAAGAACATCAGGGGAGAGGGGTAGGAGTAGGGTAGTGGTAGATGTCACACTGAAGACGGATGAGACAAACGTACTCGACGAAACTCGAAGAAACTTAGCTGACCCCTGAAGAGTCCAGACTGAGGACGACGTCGAGAACTGTAAGACCTGGTAACAAGGAAAAGACCTAAGACACAGGAAACGGAGAGACAGAGGGAAGAGGGGGGAGAGTCTAGAGAAAAAAGGACAGAGAAGAATGGGTCACGAGGGGTCCCCAGGTCGTAGTCGAGAGAAAAGTGTGGACCGTATAAAAGGGGGTCCTTTGGAATGGAAATCGAAATTTGACGGTTCTCTGTGGAGCGTTCAGAGAGGGAGTCAGATCTGACCAAAGGACCAGAGATCTAGGGGTTTAGGTTCTCCCGAACAGAGGAACGTCAAAGGAACTGTGAACCGTCAGACACACGGGTCTCGGTTTAAGAAGGAGGAGGTACTCAGACAGACAAGGCAGGTAAGAGGTAGATTTTATTTATAGAGATCCCCAAGGTCGGACGAAAGTGACGGAACAGAAATCGAACTTTGAAGTAGAAGAGAAAGGGAAATTTCCTTCTCTGGGACGGAGACCCAAGTGAAAGAAGGTGCGACGAGAAAAGGAGTAAAGATCTTACTAGAAAGGTTTTACAAGTGTTCTGAAACGACAACGGGGTAAATGTAGGGAAGTTGTGTTCATAGGTACGGTGTACAAGTTCCCAGACGAGGAGGTTCACCGTATAGTCCCGAAGATGTAAGACGGCAACGAGGAACGTAGGACGAGAGATCACAGGTCTGGAACACTTCGAAGGACAAGGAGAAGATTGTCATTGAAACGTGGGGGCAAGGGAGACGGACATCGTAGTAGGGGGTGGACGGGATTGAAACAGGGTGAGTGTCTGGTGGTGAGTAGAAACCGTGGAGTCCAGTTCACAGAGAGGTAGGTGCTTCGAAAGGACTATGGAGGGACTTGAGTCTCGGTCCGCTCCCGGGAAGGACTTGTTACGGTATTGTAAGGTATGCATAGAGACAATCTAGGGAAAAGTGTGTCCTGACAGCAACCCCACGATTGGATAGAAGGGTTGAGAGACACTCGACGGAGTCCCGTCCTTCATGAATCGGACCCAAAACAAGAGGACTTCGTCCGACACACAATCTACTTACTTAGTCGATTAACTCAGATAAACTCCTTTGTTTGTAATTGTTCATTAAGGGACCGTTAAGTACCTTCCACGATACCTTTGGGTGTTCTCATCCGTGGATCGGACAGACTCCCCCTCCTAGTCCCTTCCGAAGGACCTCCTTCTCCGTGGACTCTACGGGTCCGTGGGTCCTACACCCGTCCGTAAACTTCCTGTGTCTTTGAACTCTGTCACCCCGAGGAGTCCTACGACATTATCGACCTCTTGTCCTTCCCCTTCATCGATTAAAGACTCGGACTTTTCATCTGTTCTTCACCTAATCCTAAGTGAAAAGTTTACGGTAATACAGACACGGTAGGATTCTATTACTCTGTAGTATAAATAATTCTCCCAACAAATAAAGGTCAAAACAACTAGAATAGAGTGAGGAGCATATTCTAAAGTTAAAGGAATCGTTACAGGGAACCGTGGATCCTGTTATAAGACGGGTCGTGAATTATTTACATTCGATAAACTGTCTGACTATTTTTCTCTCCTTCTTGTAAGGTAAAAAGTTTCGTTTTTCAACGAGCCATAATAATGGAATAAACAAGACGAGAAAAGTAATTTATAGTAAAGACTTCCGACTTTTATTTTTAACTTCTACTTTTTCCTTAATGAAAATTCATGTATGACATTGTCGTCAAATTGTGTGGTTTTAATATAAACAAAATGAGAATATTTTTAATACTAAACACATTCTAATATTTTCTGTACTTACTTTTACATAGTTGATCAAACCAGACGGATAGAGACAAATCATGTGGGACGACAGTCGCTCTCATGTACCTAATAATAATATTAACAATAAAACAACAACAGAGAAGGGGGTTGTGTGTTTCGAGGTGACTAACCTGTCTGAAATATATCTTTCACTTTCACTTCAACGAGTCAGCACCTGACATCGGGTGGTTCGAGGAGGTAGGTACCCTAAGAGGCCCGTTCTCATGACCTCACCCAACGGTAAAGGAAGAGGAAAAGGAAATATATATTTTGTGTGTGTGTTTATGTCATATACACAAAGGAATCCTTTATGATAAGGTTTTATGTACCGTAATCTTTATCACAGAAAGGACCTGTAATAACAAAAGAATAATGTCCATCTATTTTAGAGGCACCCACTTTTTTTTCCATTGGTTCCATTATAGTCTTTTCTTCACCGTTTCTAGTCTTACCTGCTATGTTTCAGTTTTACTTTATTGTCTTTCCGCTCCTTAGGTGTATTATTTGTCAACCACTGTTTCCTTTACTCCCATTTCCCGGTATTATATCACTTTCGTCCATACGTAACAGAACACTTTCAACGAGTCAGTACAGGTCGACAATCGTTGGGGTACCAGACCTCGGGAGGTCCAAGGAGATAGGTACCCTAAAAGGTCCGTTCTTATGACTTCACCCAACGGTACGGGAAGAGGTCTCCTAGAAGGGTTGGGTCTCTGACCTGAGTCCAGAGGAGTAACGTTCGCCTAAGAAATGACAGACTCGATGGTGAGACGTAAGTCAAGTCAAGTCAAGTCAACGAGTCAGTACAGGCTGAGAAACGCTGGGGTACTTAGCGTCGTGCGGTCCGGAGGGACAGATAGTGGTTGAGGACCTCAAGTGAGTCTGAGTGCGGGTAGCTCATTCACTACGGTAGGTCGGTAGAGTAGGAGACAGCAGGGGAAGAGGAGGACGGGGGTTAGGGAGGGTCGTAGTCTCAGAAAAGGTTACTCAGTTGAGAAGCGTACTCCACTGGTTTCATGACCTCAAAGTCGAGATCGTAGTAAGGAAGGTTTCTTTAGGGTCCCGACTAGAGGAAGTCTTACCTGACCAACCTAGAGGAACGTCAGATTCCCTGAAAGTTCTCAGAAGAGGTTGTGCTGTAATTTTTGTTGTTGTTGTTGTTCTTTATCCTTTAGTCAAAACTACTGGAGATTCCAAAGAAGACCATATCCCAAACTACCAAGATGTTTTCAAAAAATAAACCTAAATAAAGTAATAAAAGAATTACATCCACAGAATAAATAAATACAACCGGTACGAAGTTCCGTACACCATATAATCAAAGACTGATCCGTAGGACGGGGAACGTCCCCTTCGTCACTCAGAATTGGTGACCCGACGGTCCCTGTAGGGACCTAAGTAAAATTTTGACTTCTACCTCTTCTTTAACAAAATACTCTCTCCTGTTTCAACCAGGAATCAAAACTTAGGGTTTACGACAAAGAGGAATCCTATAATCCAACGAACGAAATTCCTGACGTTTTACATATATTTCACGACTCGTGTTACTTACTGTAAGTCACGTAATTCTGTAACCCCTATACGTAACATAAAGAAATAAAGGTATTTAGTATAGGCCGAGTCGAGGTAGGTCATTCCAATGGACTTCCTGTAAAAGGCTTTGAGGAAAGACGAGGAACCTAGTTCGTTTTTGAAACCACGAAAACCTAAATACTTCTATCCTCCCCTGCTAGGGCTAAACATCAGGTCACCGACGGTTCCAGTAGGTACCGAAGAAAGTGGATCTGAGGTTCCAAAGTCGTACAACATAGATCCTGTGCACCATAGATGTCTTCGGTGGGGAAGGCACAGGACTGAGGAATCTCTGACAGTCTCTATCACGATTCCACAGGTAGTGAGTCTACAGTTTACAGAGTTGGGGCAAGGGTCACCCTCACCTTCCCAGGTCGTGTGGACTCCTAATCCAGGAACAGTTAAGTTGACAGTTGAGTTTGGTCAACAACCACCCTTACGTTCTCCCGAGTCGGTGAAACACTTGATCAAGCCGTCAAAAGTATTCCACTTTATATGTAAATGAGACACGGAATCGTCAAGGTGAGTATCCGTACACAGGTTCCTTTACTTTTGAGTACAAGTACTCTCGTTCACAAAGGTCATCGAAAAGAGTGGTAGAGGTTTTTGATTTTTGTTGGGTTTATTTATGTAGGTGGGTTACCTTATCATGAGTCGTTATATTTACACACTTGATGACCATGTATGTTGCACCTTCTTGGAGTCTCCGTAAGGCGATACATTGTCTTCGGTCCGTACGTACCGGGACACGGAATAACGAGGTGAAGTCCTTGTAAGACCTTTTCCGTTTGCTACCCCGGAGTTTTGTCTCGTCGTCAACGGTCAACGACCCTCGTCTGTCTTCCCTTCTGTAAAAAACCGACTCCCTTGACAAGATACAGAGTTAACATTACCACTCATTTGTCGACATAAACAGTTTTTCAGTATCTTAACATACGATTCTTCTACCTTCAAATGACACATATTTAATATGGAGTTCTTTTCTTTTTTTCCTTTTTTTGGGTGGTTCAAAAGAAAGGAAAACCCTGTTAAGTCGGATTAAGAGAACTTACCGATTCTGAAGGTCGTTTGTCTCTCGTCCAACAAGACACGAATCTTTATAGAGACCAGACCTTCTGAACAGGAGTGTATGTTTTTTCCAACAAAAAAAAAAAAAAAAAAATTTACAATTTTACAATAGGATACCGAGGGTCCTTCGTTTCCAGATGGGAAGACCTTCCCTCTGTCTTAAGAAAAAACATGGAAGTACTCCGTAGAGGTCGACGAACCACCACCCTCACTCTCCATCTTTTTGGTTTTGTTAAGTTTGTTGTCATTTTTGTTTTTGGTCTCAAGCTACACCCCCAACATAAACCCTGAGACTCTAAAAACCGAACAAACAAAAATTCGAACCTGAAGGTCTTCCCCCTCCTCATCTATTTTTAATGGAAATAAGAACCTACGGTAACGGGACTTGTCTTTGTTCTATTACATTGAAGAGTTGTCCAAAAGACAATGTAAGTTAGAGTCTTCTCGTCGGGGAGGGCCCAAACAAGACTTCCGGCCCAGACAACCTGACTCCCCCGTCCGAAGACCCTCGAGTGGTCCCTGGTCCCTCTCGTCGTCCCCTCCGACTTTTTCCTCCGACTGTTTGTTCCAGTAAAGAGTGTCTATATTATGAAACTTCCTTTAATTAGCTCCTAGACTATCCTTCGTCGACCTTCTTCCCGAGGAAACAGATCCTAGAGTTCCTTCCGGAAAGACTTCTACACTGGACATACGTAACTCCCTGGTTCTTCTCGTGTACACGTGGACGCACGAGTCGGCACAAACTGAGAAATGCTGGGGTACCTGACATCGGACGGTCCAAGGAGACAGATACCCTAAGAGGTTCGTTCTTATGACCTCCCCCGACGGTAAAGGATGAAGTCCCCTAGAAGAGGTGGGTCCCTAGCTTGGGTAAAGAGTACGTAGAGGACGTAACCGTCCACCTAAGAAATAGTGACACGTGGACCCTTGGGGTGGTTCTCGTGTTTCCTACAGTAATGTCCGACTCCCTCACTCACTCACACACTTCAGCGAGTCAGCACAGGCTGAGAAACACTGGGATACCTGACATCGGGTGGTCCGAGGAGGTAGGTACCCTAAAAGGTCCGTTCTTATGACCGCACCCAACGATAAGGGAAGAGGTCCTCTAGAAGGACTGGGTCCCTAACTTGGGTCCAGAGGACGTCACATCCGTCTGCGAAATCACAGACTCGGTTGTCCCTTCAGGTAATGTCCGACGACGACGACGACGACGATCCAGTGTAGTCAGCACAGACTGAGACACGTTGGGGTATCTGCCGTCGGGTGGTCCGAGGGGACAGGGACCCTAACAGGTCCGTTCTTGTGACCTCACCCAACGGTAAAGGAAGAGGTCAAATACTTTCACTTTTCACTTTCACTTCAGCGAGTCAACACAGACTCCCTGGTCGTTTACATTTTTGAGAAGACCTTCTTACTCGGTGTCCTTCCACCGGTCCTTACGACCCTATATTACTCGTTCAACAGGTCCTACCCCCACTCCCAACCTCCCACTCCATTTCCACTGGATCTCTCCCTTCTCCCCAAGTCTGGGAGGTGATTAAGTTCACCTTACCTCAATTACTTTCGAAAAGTCGTCTCCTTACTGTACGAGACTTAATGTAATTTTTCTTTAAGATCTATAAAAAATTACGTTCATAATTACTCAACTCCGAAGGGTCCATCGTGATCACCATTTCGTGGGTGGACGGTTACGTCCTGTGTATTCTCTACACCCAAGTTAGGGTCCCAACCCTTCTAGGGGACCTCCTCCCATATCGTTGGGTGAGGTCATAAGAACGGACCTCTTAGGGTATCTGTCTCCTCGGACCACCCAATATCAGGTATCCCAGCGTTTCTCAACCTGTGCTGACATGAATCGTACGTGCGCGACTACTCAACTCCTTCTCCCCCACCCCACCCACCCACCACTCCCTTTTCGTCACTAGGTCCCGAGTGACGTTCTAAAACCCGAACTTTTATTCACCATTTTAATCGACACAAAAATTCCTTATTTTACTCCTTCGCACAAAATAAGTTATAAAAATTTTACTCTATTTCGATATTATTAATTTTATTAAACCACGAGTAAATAGTTCTCAACAATTCTGCATAAATTGTACGTCTTATGTAGTTCGTAGGGAGACTCACGAAACCTACATATTGTATAAATTAAGAGTGTTTTTTCGGATGTTCTGTTCCTGGATGATTGTGATAATATTTCCACTTTTTGTTTCCGTGTCTTTCCTATTTACTTTACAGGGTTCAGGTTTCGGCTGTCCATCAGACCGAAGGTTTGGGTACGAGGTTGGTGTGTGGGGTTTGGGACCGGTCCGGTCACCTCGTCTTACACCTTAGGATTTTTCAGACTTCACGTGGATGTGGAGTCAGATAGTGTGGTAATGTTTAGCTACCCTTAATTGGGCCCTTATCACAAACTTTAAAAAGGATTCACATACCTTTGATGACAAATTTTAAAGGAAACCGTGTAAGTGATTATGTGATTTATTTCTACCCCACTTCTCAATTTACAAGTTTGTGTACGTACGTGTGTTTGGTATTTTTCAATCTTCTCTGATACTCTATCTTTTCGTGACCACTCTTTACTTTCATTACCTTCTTTAGTCATTCAAACTGAAGTATTTTTAATTTTTGATCTTACGTTGTGTTAATTCTTTGTTTCATTTTTCATTTAACGGAAGTCTTCATAACATAGGTTAAGTGTAATACCAAGTGTTCTACCACGAACTCTCCTGGGTAGTATGAAACGGTCGTAACCGGTATTTTAAATTTTTTTTTAAAAAAAAGAAGATTTAACTGTTCTTTCTTTTACCATTCGTAGACAACAATGTTAATCGTAAAATTTTCAGACCACAGAAGTCAGTGGACAAACTATAGAAATAACGTGAAGGACAAACACTTTACCAACAAGTACGTGAAAGAGACAAATAGACATCCTTAAAATCGGAATAACTAAACATACTCGTGAGACATCTGATTCTTCTCATGAAGAAAGAGTATAAACATTTTTTACATAGATGGGTGAAGTAACAAATAGAAAGTCAAAGATAAAATGTAAAAAAACACTCCAACGAAAACAATTACCTTATAAGAAAAGGAAAAAATTCTGTCAAAAATACACATGTCCTTTCGATAACTAAAAATATAGAAACATTGGATCGTGGAATAACTTGAGAAAAATCGAAACCCTCTAAAATCGACTAAGAGAGAACCCAAAACCCCCAGATATTACTATAGTAGACCCGAAGGGTTCACCGCGATCACCATTTCTTGGACAGACGGTTAAGTCCTCTGTATTCTCTGTGCCCAAACTAGGGACTTAGGTCTTCTACGGGACTTCCTCCTTTACCGATGGGTGAGATTATAAGAATGGACCTCTTAGGGTACCTGTGTCCTCGGGCCGTCTGATGTCAGGTATCTCATTGTTTCTCAGCCTGTGAAACGCTGAATCGTGTGTGCGTTACTGTAGTAGATGGTTTTCTTCCCTCCCTACCTAACTCCTCTCCTTCTTTCTCCCACGCCCCTACGAAAGAGGAGGAACGATTATTATTTTAAGAATAAATCCGAACTATACCGTGGGGTGAGGTCATGAGAACGGACCTTTTAGGGTACCCACCTCCTCGGGCCATACGACGTCAGGCACCCCAGCGATTCTCAACCTGTACTGACTCGCTGAAGTGAAAGTGAAAAGTGAAAGTACGTAACCTCTTCCTTTACCGTTGGGTGAGATCACAAGAACGGAACTCTTAGGGTCCTTACCACCCCGGACTACCGGACGGTAGATACCCCAGCGTGTCTCAGCCTGTGCTGACTTCGCTGAATCGTCATCGTCGTACAATGAAAAAATCGGTCTTAAAGGTCACTTAAACCATTATTGTTTATAGTAGCAAAATAAAAAAAAAGAATTAGGTTACTCTTACAGAGACCTTAAAGTGAGAATTAACACTTCAACCGAAAAGTAAACTATGTATCATAATTATTAATCGTATACTTATATATTAGTGGGAAGATTCAAAAAAATTACTATAGGAAATAAAGTAAATAAGTCATAAATAAAGTAATTGTTACACATGGTTCGTCATTCGTAAGAACCAAAGAATAAATTGAGTCTTGTTCTATGTTTAATTTATGACAAATGATCGGACCTACCCTCCCTTAGGGTTCCCTCTTCCCCATGTACTCGGGAAGATTCAAAAAAATTTCGTAAATAACACCGTCCTATAATAAGGATAGATGGTTTCGTTTTAAAAATTGAAGTACGTCTTTCGTGTGATCGATGTGGTATGTAAATCAAACTCCCAATTTTTTTTTTCAGAAGGAGTTGAAATAAGAGACACAACACCTGTTAAAAAAAAACTCAGGGAACTAAAAGGAAACCCGTCATAAGGAAGAGGGAATTTTTTAGTTGAAGTGGTTTCAAATTAAATGTATGTTATGTAACACAGATAAAGTTACATACTAAACTACTTAAGACTGTCCACCTGTGCGCCACGTTACCGGTGTTAATTCTGACTGTTAAAGATAGTGCCGGTCTTCCAAGGAGGACGAAGAAACGTCAGGTAAGAAGGGAAACAGGTGTCGGGACCCGGTGGTGACTAGAGGAAAAAACAGTAATACTTAATCAACCTCGTAAAAGATCTTGATGAGGGTCAAGATCTTTCCATGTATACCGGGGAACTTACCATTTCTTCGGACCGTCATAACTTCCATCGGAGGAAATACCTCGGTACCTCAGAGGACCTTCGTGACTTCTATTAGGAGGAAGTCTTTTATCACTCATTCAGACTCAGTGACCAGTCTCTACCAATCAATCTGGGAAACACAGAACTCCCAAATGTTCCTTTTCACAAGGATGGGGTGTCTTGTCTACAACGATTAGACATTCCAGGACCGGAGGTCTTGATCGACACTGGGTCAGGTAGGTCTTAAGATCTCTTCCGATACACAAACTTGACTTCCTTGACTTGGGTCCCTCCTCCCGCAGAGTCGTGACTCTCGATTGTCACGGTTACCATTTCTGGATCGTGAAACTTTTAGGTCTGTGTCGGGGCTCCGGGAGACCCACTATCGATGTATACGTTCAGTTTTCTTCCCTACCACCTCTCGATGGTGGAACTTTTGGGTGCTTGGTCATGGACTCTTAAGTCTCTCCAGGGTGCCCGAAGCGACTACCCGGTCGCCCAGTTCTTAGAAGGACGTTACGTCTTCTCCGTCCTCTTCACCCGAACTAGGGACCCAACCCTTCTAGGGGTTCTCCTCCCGTACCGTGGGGCGAGGTCATAGGAACGGACCCTTTAGGGTACCTGTCTCCTCGGACCACCCGATGTCAGGTACCCCAACGTTTCTCGACCTGTGTAGACTCGCTGATCCGTGTGTACATACTAATCAAAGGTCAACGACGACCTTGTTTAATCGTGTTTGAATCACCGACTTTTGTCGTGTGTAGATAATAGAATATCAAGACCTCCAGTCTCAGGTTTTGTCCACACGATTTTAATTCCCCAATCGTCTCGACACAAGGAAGACCTTCGAGATCCCTTCCTAGGTACAGGAAAGTAAAAAATCAAAGATCTCCGACACTCGGAAGAGACTGACGACTGAGAGTAAGTAGAAGTTTCCATCACTACCGGTTAGTTCAGAAAGAATACTACGGTAGGGAGACGAAGACTGAGAAGACATAGGGAGAAGGGGTAAATTCCTGAAACACTAACGTGACCCGAGTAGGCCTATTAGGGTTGGTGAAAGGAAGAAAGAAAACAGAAACTGGCACGGAACTCTGTTCCGTGTCGGTATTCGAAAGACGGTTCTTCTATTCATCGATAACTCCGTCTTAACTATGTTTGTTCGTTTTGTGCCACTTACTTTATACTTTTAAAATTTATTTCTGTCCTGGGTTGGGATGTGAATTCCTTCTTCTTTCTCATTCACTTTTTTTAATACAACAAGACTTCTACCTAGGTATGTATATTCTTACTCAAAGTTGTAAAATCTGTTTTCATTCCGTCGGGACCCTCAAGGAGTAAATAATACAACGAGTCATCGACTATATATTCCTAAATGGATACCTAGAACGGAAGTTTTTATTCGTTCTTCTAAAGTATCATCAAAAACCTTGTGACATGACTTACAAGGTAAAAGTATTAAGGTAAAAGGAACGATTACTTATCGATGTACCAAATTTAATATTTAAAGGACACCCCTTTTTACTCTTTTATATATTTTATATCTCTTATTTAGAGTATACCTATAAGCTCCCTCTGAACATGAAAAACCTCACTTGTAAACTCCTTAAGACACTAGTCTATTTCAGTCGAATTGACTAGAAATGTCTTACTGACTACAAGAGTTCCATAGTCATGACTTCCTACTTCTCTGACACGACACTTCTCTCGACCCTATACCGGGGTAGATCTCCGAAGGTCGTCGGCGGACGGGTGGAACAGGTGGACGAGAGACGTCGCACACTCGTCCAGGTCCCACACGCGTACGCGCCTCGGCTACTCGGAGGCGTGGAGGAGGAGGTACTCGACCCGGCACCGGAGCGACTTACCGAAGAGGTGGTCGCGGAGAGGACCGGCACCCTCTAGCTTCCTGTGGACCGGGTCGAAGAGCGAGTAGGGCTTGACGTGCTAGACCCGTGTCCGCGAGACACACTGGAAGGAGTCCAGCAGGACCCGGGGACACCACTGGGCGGACTTCTTGTCGACGAGTCGGTGCGCCGGCGGGTCGTACCGCGTGTACACCAGTTTCTCGACGAGGACACATATGTCCATGACGAGGGACCCGTCCGTGACCCGTATCGGCTCGGGGAACTCGGCCCCCTGCTACCTGTGGAACTCGTCCCCCAGACGCACAAGGTCCTTGGTCGGGAGGTGGCGTACTGGTCGGAGCACCATCCGGTGACAGTAGAAGAGCGGTTCGACGTCCCGGACACAGAAGAGTTCCGGAGGTTACTGGGAGGGTTACCGGACGAGCTTCAAGAAGAGAGGCTGTCTCCCCAAATCCACCACCCGCCGCTAGTCCCGCCGAAGGAACGTTGGTAATCTTTATAGTCGTGGACACTTCGGACCTCACTCCCGGTGTTCGAAGGAGCGGTCTCCACGACCTCGACCGGCTGTACCACCTCGACGAGCCCGGCGCCGACAAGTGGCTCTAGTGGATGCTCCTCGAACACCTCCCGTGCCCGCTGGACCTCCTCCTGTGCCGGGAAGGGCTCCCAGACGTCCCGACCGCACCCCCCGGGCGACGTCCTCTCGGGTCGGATCGCGGAGACGGACCTCTCGTCAGGGACCCTGGGGGGTTCTTCGTTTAATTTCGTGTACATTGGACTTCGTTACCGTGGGGAGAGATCATGAGAACGGACTTTTTAGGGTACCTGTCTCCTCGGACCACCCGACGTCAGGTACCCCAGTGACTCCCAACCTGTGTTGACTCGCTGAAGTGAAAGTGAAAAGTGAAAGTACGTAACCTCTTCCTTTACCGTTAGGTGAGGTCACAAGAACGGACCTCTTAGGGTCCCTGTCCCCTCGGACTACCCGACGGCAGATACCCCAGCTTCTCAGCCCGTGTTGACTTCGCTGAATCGTCGTCATCGTCTCCGAAGGTCTCTAGCGTCAGTACACACACTGTGGACGGTGGTAGAAATAAGGATCTATTCTTTAGGATGTCCGTTGTTATACTCCTTCCCGAGAGACGAACCACGTAGACAACCCGTGGAGTAGAGAAGTCTACTGGAGTGGTGACGTATACAACCGAAGGGATATAAAACTGGTCACACAGTACGATCTTAGAAGGTATCGCTATGTCCAAAGTGGATACGTCGGAGTGTACGTCGAGACTAGTAGAAACGCTGGGGTACCTGTCATCGGGCGGTCCGAGGAGACAGGTACCCTAAGAAGTCCGTTCTTATGACCTTACTCAACGGTACGGGAGGAGGTCCCCTAGAAAGGCTGGGTCACTAACTTGGGTTCTTCGAATACAGAAGACACAACCGTCCGTCCAAGAAACAGTGATCGTGGTGTACCCTTCGGGGTAGAATAGTCTTCCAGTCTTCTTTTAAGAAAGAATCTGAGACGTCCTGACTGAGAACCAGGGGACTCACAGAAGTCTATGAGTTCACTTATCAGGAGCCCCGAAATTTTTATCCATTCTAGGAGACGGACGGAGTACACTTTTAATGACCTCCGGAGATCTCAGAAGGAATGGGTAGAATGGGAATCCAATAATGAATTTTATGGTGGTGGGGTCATGAATGAAACGGAGGTGGTGAGTTTACGAGGTGTGTCAGAGCATTGTCGTGGAGACACGACGATAGCACCGAGTGGAGCCACCAAAGGAAGAGACAAGTCTGACCTGAGACGAAGACCTCCCGTTGTCTCAAAAGACTTCGAAGAAGTCCCGACCGAAACGTAGGACCCGGGGACTGCATTTCCCCGGATTGTCGTTGTGGGTACGACAACCGGAGACAGACTTTGTGTGAACGAGGGTGACAGACAGATGGATTAATTGAATGAGTACAAACTCTCTAGAGTCAAGAATTAAAATCAAGGGGTCCCTTCGGTCTGATCTAACCCCAAGGTACCGTATGCGACCGTATCATAAGAAATGAAGTACCCTACATGCCGTCAAACGTTGTAATATAGACCCAGTAAACAAGTTGCAGGCATAAAGGGTGATCTCTGTTTCAGTATACTCCCTTTCTTGACAGGCAAAGGAGTACCGTAGACGACCCGGGTCGAGTCACGGACCGTGTCTCAACCCCGATTACTTCACATATAAGTGGATTACTTTATTTCCACAGTACTGATTTACTTACTTTCTGACTTATCTCATAAAGTAATTACATTATTGGTCTCAGGTTCGTCGCGATGAGTCAAATCGTACTACCAGTTTTCGGGTCCGGGATTAGTCAAATCCGTTCAAGAAATCGGAGAAACACTGAGAACAGGAGTAGACGTGTTACCCATACTATTTTTACGGGATACTCCTGAAATGAATGATCCTGAAGGGACCTCCGAGTCGTCATTTCTTAGACGGACGATAAGTCCTCGGTGTCTTCTGTTCCAAAGTTAGGGACCCAACCCTTCTAGGGAACCTCCTCCCGTACCATTAGGTGAGATCATAAGAACGAACCTGATAGGGTACCTGTCTCCTTGGAGTACCCAATGTCAGGTACCCCAACGTTTCTCAGTCTGTGATGACTTCGTTGAATCGTCCGTACGTGGGTACTCCTAAATTACTTTGATATACATACATATGTCTACCCAGCTAGCTAACTACTTATCTATCTCCATCTCTCGCTTTATAGACACATACATAGAAATTTATGAATCTTCTTACGGGTCGTATATCAATAGTGATTTGTCGTAAAAGGTTGTGGAATTTTGGGGGGATGGACACTAGTACCTGAAGAGTCCCAGTGGTGTAAGTCGGTAACGAGAAGGTCACGTGAATGGGACCGAGTGTAATCATAACTACAAAGTAGATTAGAGAAACATATAAAAATCACGAGTAATGGGACACAGACACACAAGAGGTCCGACTGAATAGATAGTCCCATCATCCGTGTCACGGGTCCTGGTAGTATAAGTATCTCTGGGTGTCGTTACAAAATCGAAGAAGATTTTAGACTTCTTTTTTTTCTAAAATCTGATTTCTTTTTACCAAATTATATATTATAGTTGTATAAACGGAAATGGGGTCGTGTCAGTATTGTATATACGAAACAAATAGATAAAATACCTCCTCCTTCCCCAGGTACTTCCGTTGTCACGAGACCCGGGTCCTTTCAGTCTCAAGTCGGACTGTGGTACGTGGTCTTGGAAGCGAGAAATCAATTTTCTTTAATTTTATTTTTACGAACACACTGTAATAATATATATTTTATCTATTTATCACTCTTGGATGACACATCGTCGTGTCCTTTGAGATGAGTCCCGAGACACCACTGGATTCACCCTTCCTTTAGGTTCCTTCTCCCCTATATACAGATACATCTCGGCTAAGTGAAAAACCACGTCGTGTTTGATTGTGTCGTAACATTTCGTTGATATGACGGTAAGAATTTTTACGGACTGTCGAAAGTACGCGGTAGACTTAGCAAAGACCATTCCCGTCCGCCGAGGAACTCTTTCGTGTCGGACCGTCCTCCACTAGGACGATAAGACCCAGATGGGAGGCTTTCGTTCTCGGGAGTCGATCTCGGGCCGACGTCTGTCCTGAGGGGGAGACGTCCTCCTGAGGGGGAGACGTCCTCCTGAGGCGGGAGGACAGAAGAAGTCGGGAGGGTGTGGCGGAGTAGGTGTCCAAAGGACGGGTGTGAGTGGAGAAAAGGGTAGAGGGGGAGTAAGTGAGAGGAGATGGAGCGGACAGTCCGAAGGAGATTGCATGAGAATCGGAGGAGACCGGAAAGGCGTAGGAAGTGGAGAGTCTACGAGGGGGCGCAAGGAGTGTAACGAACCGAAGACCTCGTGACGAAACCCAGGGAGAAGGGTTAGGGAGAGCAGGAAGAACGGTGAACAAGAATGCGCAACAGACGAAAAGAAATGTAACAACAAGGAAAACTGAGGTTAAAGTCCGTGAGGAGTAAAGGAGACGATGGAAAAATTACATGATAAAAATTTCTGGAGGGACGATTCAAGAAAAAATTACAAAGGGAAGAGGGAAAACGGGTGAGGGAAAAGTCAAAAGACAATAAAGGAACGGAAAAAAAGACGAAGGAGAAGGAGACTTCTGCACCAGGAAAGGGAGGGTGGAGTGGTCCCGACACCTTTGAGGTGGGAGACGAGACTGGGTGCCTTCTGGTGTACTTTCCTCTGGGCTACATACCATCTCTGAAGAAGGACTTGACCAGGAGGTACGTGTCTACGATCAGTCTGGTAAGTAAAAGGTTACCTCTGTTCGCCTAACGCATAAGACTACGAACTGACGTAAAGTCCCAGTATTTTAAAGTCCCCGGTGGGTTTCGGTAGGTCTCTTTTACACCTAAGAACAAAACAATTATCAGTTTGACAAACGGAACGTCTGGTCGGATAGGGATGGGCGTGTGGGGGTTATGTGTGTGATCAACCAACCACTCGTTTTAATGAACAGTAAGACCTAATGTCCCTTTGTTTAGGACATTTAATCGGATGAATCCTTTATAAATCCGAAGGAAAACCCATTTTTCACTAGGGGACCACCGAGTCTACCATTTCTTATACGGACATTACGTCCTCTGGGCGGACCCAAGTCGACGGTCCTCATTTGCGGTGAAGTCTCTTCTGGTCTCGTTCCGTCGGAAAAGTCTTGGTCGGCGGAGAGTAGGACAGACAAATGGGTCCTCGGTGCAGGTCTTGAGTCCAAGGGTCCCCGAAGGTCGGCACAGGTGTCACTTACCGACACGTAGGGTGACAGGGTGACTCCTTACAATGGGGTTGTGAAAGCTTGGCATCACGACCTCTTCTGAGAACTCTCAGGGAACCTGACGTTCCTCTAGATTGGTCAGGTAGGAGTTCCTTTAGTCAGGAGTTATAAGTGACCTTCCTGACTACGACTTCGACTTTGAGGTCATCGGTGAACTACGTTTTTTGACTGAGTAACCTAACGTCACCTGGATTGAATCACTGACTTGTTGTTGTTTAGGGTTGTGATTCGAGTCATAGAGGCTACGAAGAGGTGGGGAGCGAAGAGGGATTCGACCGTCCGAATCCGTAACAAGAAGTCCGTGATCTTCTTGAACCTCCGTGACAGGGAAGACCAGGGACTCACGGTTATAAACAGGACAACTACAAGGATGTACTTCGGACTTCGACGGTATCAAGTACTAGACCAGAGACAGCCCAGGTGGAGTCGAGAGTTACTATACGACCTCAGGAGATTCTATGCCGCCATTTAGGGTTTAGGAACGGTGTCTCCGGGGTCCCACGGCCCCCGGTCGCACTCCTTGAGGCGGGTACCGTTTTCAGTACTCCTTCCTCCGAACCGTATGCGTTTCCGTACCAGTTCGGAGTCCTACGACAAGGGCTCGTAAGTTGGGGTTTTGGTCTCAGACAAAGTACGAGAGTGGATGTGGAGACTGAAATGCCCCCCGAGAGGGAGTATTGGTAAAAAGAGCCTCTTCCTCAATTGAACGTCGAGGTCAATTATTTTTAAGGACCCGCACTGTTCTCACAAAGTTGAATCTTTAAGGAGACCTCCAGGAGATCGGAGGGACTAGTCCAAGTAGTCCGGTGTACACTAACAAATGTCGGAGGGTTGGAACTGTCCGTGCTCTACGAAATTTTGAAAGATTTATGTCTGAGAAAACTCTTCAATCTTTTAATAATCATATCATATCACCCAACTAATCTTTAATATATCCACTTCCCAAAAAAGTAAACAGGACGGTTATTTATGACGATTAAGGGACGGGACCCACACTGTTCCCACAGAGTCCAGTTTGGAGAGACGACTGTCTGATCGAACACACTGTTGGAGAGTTGGTATTTGTCGTGTCTCTCAAACCTCATAATCGTATCCCGAAAAGAGTAACAACTCAGTCACTAACGACGGTCCGGAGGTATAGGAATCCGTGGACCCTTATATAATTAGTTACATAAACCTTATATCTTTTTTTATATACATCATCAAAAACTACAACCGTTATGATCTGAAAAACTCAATTATTTAAAAGAGAAAACAATATCTAGTGACATGAAACAATATTTAGTGACACAGGAACGATACATTTTTCCATTGAAATAGTGATAGAATTCTGATTTATCTAGAATTCCCCTTGTAACCAGTTCCCAAATGTAAACAACTCGGTTATAAACGACGATTTAGGGGTATAAGGAACAGGAGTATTACTTATATTGATCGTATATCCTTTTTATTCATAATTAGAAATTCTAATTAGTACAATTTGGAATCCGATTCACTTAAGGAAAGGATCAACATTGAGTGATGTGGGAGTGGGATGTCCTTACGTTGAAATAAACCTCCCACCGTGGACTAAATTCTTTTTTAGTGGGGACCCTTTTATTCAAAAGACCAATTGACTGGTCATAGTCTTTCCCGGTATTTTACAGTCGTCCAGAGTACCGGTCTTCTACTACAGTTTGGGTATTCTGGAAACATATTAAAAATATACTTCGTGGACTAACACTGTTCCCAGTCCAGACGACTGGCGGCGCACTGAGACATAAGTAGGGATACATATTGTTTTTCCATATATTTGTTTGGACTTTTTATTTCTTTAGCCTAGTCAAAGACCTTTCTGACTAAGGGGGTACAGCAAAGAAAGAACGAGGGGTAAAAAGACCGACTTAAGGGTAGACCTCGTACCTACGATAAGGTACATTTGGTTCAATAAGTCGGAGAAAACGAGGTGATTAAACAGATGATGTGATAGGTAAAGATTAGAGAGATATAGAGACATTAATTTATACATAAAAAGGTTCCTACGGCTGAGGCAGGGGTGGAAGCTTAAGGGACCTAGATGGCCCCGACCTGGGGCCGTGGTCCCCTAATGTCCTCAGTCTAAAGGACAATCCAAGAGACGATGAAGACCCAGGACAGATGTAGTCCTGACCCTCATAGTCCCAGGGGGTCCTTTAGACTTTTGTCGTCGAGGGAGGTAGATTGTTCCGAGGTAGATCTAGTTGAACGGACAGTCCGATCTCCGAAGGAAAACTCAGGCACCCTTAATCCTGACTTTACAGGGAGAATCAGTGGGACATAAATAGACTGGGTATATTACTATGATCAGATGTGAATCCACTCCGAATTATACACGAAACGTACCGAATTAAGAGTCTTGTTGGGATGCTCCTTCTTCATGATAATAGCAAGTGTAGATTGTCCACACCTTTGACTCCATGTCTTTCCGACCTACTGAGGGAGTCCTGGTGTCTCAGGACCTCAGCTCTTCCCTCGGTCCTGCTCGTAGGACACCGACTGATACCTTAGGTACGAGAGTCTGAGACGCGATACGACGAGGAGACGGGGGGAGACTCTGGGGACCGGAGAAGGGAAGTAAGGAGGAAGATGAGGGACGGAAGTCCGGTCCTTTTCAGGCCTAAAATAAAGGGGTACAGTGTACGACAGAGATGGTACTCCGGTCAAACAAGTGGTATATTTCTTACCGCACCCAAAAGTCAAACAAAACTTGCGAAATGAAGACGCAAAGGTTCTCTCTCCGAGGTACGACTACAGTCGCACCCCGTTTACAAAGTGAAGAAGGTGTCAGGTGAAGTCTCCTTAAGACCCTTGACGGTTCTGACCGAAGACCGTCCGTGGGTTGAGGGTATACCTCTAGGTCTTACATAGGAGCTCTCGGAGTGAGTCTATCGTCGAGGTCGGAGTCGTCAGGGACTCCGGCAGTTGTCGGGCTGACGAAGAAGACCGTCGTTATCTGCAACCGGTGCCGACCGACTCGACGGAAAAGGGAGACCCTCTAGTCCTCGTCACTGGTACCATTCGTGGGGCTCCTGGTCGTCGAGGGGTTGCGCACCGACGGCCGCACCACCGGGGTGGACAACGATGTTCCCTGTTTATAAACTGGGAAGATGAAAGAAGTGGACTACGGAGGTCCACTGGAGTCTGTTTGCCCTACTCTAACCCCGGGGAATTGACACAACGGGTAACTCCGGGTTTCGAAAGGTTCTACTCAGTTCGTGTGAATTCTGTAGATAACAAAGAGTCTATGGACCTAAGAGATAGTTTTGGAAATTTATGTTTCAAATTTGGGATCCACCACCACAAGATAACGAGTTAATCGCGCCCGCCGACGCTGGGGCTATGTGATTCGCGCCCACCGACGTTGGGCCGCGTGATTCACGACCTCTCCTCAATGGGGTGCAGGCTCCAGTCCCCGTCACCGGCTCTCACGGTCCGACGCTGCCGCGTCCTTGCCGACTCTCCTCGATGGGTTGAGGCTCCAGTCACCGCCGCCCCTCCTCTGTGGGGTGTAGGCTCCAGTCCCCGCCGTCACCGGTCCTCCTCGTTGGGCTCCTCGTCACCGACGCGCCCGCGTCCTCCCGGATCTCCTCGATAGGGTGCAACTTCCAGTCCTTCCCACCACCACTCCTCTATGGGGAGTAGGTTCATTCATCGTCGCCGACACGAAACGACTCGTCACCACTTCTCTATGGGGTACGGGTTCCATTCTCTTTGGGTTCATTCTACCATCCACAACGTTCTCCCGTAGTCTCCCGTCTGTGTGACTTTGGTAAGAGTGTCTTTTGATCAGATAGATTAGTGTGATCCTGGTGTCAGAACAGATTGAGTTACTTTGGTTCGGTACGGGCACCCCGTTGGGTTCCACCCGCCCAGTACCACCTCTTCAGACTGTCTTACACCAGGTGACCTCTTCCCTTACCGTTTGGTGAAGTCATAAGAACGGAACTCTTGGGGTACTTGTCATACTTTTCCGTTTTACTATCCTATGACTTTCTCCTTGAGGGGTCCAGTCATCCACGGGTTATACGATGACCTCTAGTCACCTCTTTATTGAGGTCTTTCTTACTTCCCTACTTCGGTTTGGTTTTTGTTATGGGTCGACATACACTGACCACTATCTTCGTTCCAGGCTACGACATTTCTCGTTATAACGTATCCTTGGACCTTATAGTCCAGGTACTTAGTTCCGTTCAACCTTCACCAGTTTGTTCTCTACCGTTCTCACTTGTACTTGTAAGATCCTTAGTCGCTTGATTTTACCTGACCTTACCCACTTAAATGGAGTCTACTGGTAATATAGATGATGACGCCCGTCCTTAGGGAATCTTCTTTACCTCATCGGTAATACCAGTTGTTTTCTCAGGCTTTACGTCATGAACCTACGTTAGAGTTTTTACTGTCTTACTAGAGACAAGCAGAGGTATCGTTTGGTAAGTTATAGTGTCATTAGGTTCAGATACGGGGTTGGTCATTACGACTTCTTCGACTTCAACTTGCCAAAATACTTCTGGATATTCTGGAACATCTTGATTGTGGTTTTTTCTACAGGAAATGTAATATCCCCTGACCTTACGTTTTCATCCTTCAGTTCTTTGTGGACCTCATTGTCCGTTTAAACCGGAACCTTACACCTTACTTCGTCCCGTTTCTGATTATCTCAAAACGGTTCTTTTACGTGACCAGTATCGTTTGTGGTAGAAGGTTGTTGTGTTCTCTTCTGAGATGTTTACCTGTAGTGGTCTACTAGTTGTGGTTTTAGTCTAACTAATATAAGAAACGTCGGTTTCTACCTCTTCGAGATATGTCAGTTGTTTTTGTTCTGGTCCTCGACTGACACCGAGTCTAGTACTTTAGGAATAATGGTTTAAGTCTGAATTTAACTTCTTTCATCCCTTTTGGCGATCTGGTAAGTCCATACTGGATTTAGTTTAGGGAATACTAATATGTCACCTTCACTCTTTATCTAAATTCCCCGGATCTAGACTATCTGTCTCACGTTACTCCAAGCACTGTAACATGTCCTCTGTCCCTAGTTCTGGTAGGGGTACCTTTTCTTTACGTTTTTCGTGTTACCGACAGAACCCTCCGGAATGTTTATCGACACTTTTCTTCTCTCCACTTTTCGTTTCCTCTTTTCCTTTCTATATTCGTAGACTTACGTCTCAAGGTCTCTTATCGTTCTTCTCTATTCTTTCGGAAGAAGTCTCTAGTTACGTTTCTTAATCTCCTTTTGTTGTCTTACCCTTTCTGATCTCTAGAGAAGTTCTTTTAATCTCTATGGTTCCCTTGTAAAGTACGTTTCTACCCGAGCTAGTTCCTGTCTTTACCATACCTGGATTGTCTTCGTCTTCTATAATTCTTCTCCACCGTCCTTATGTGTCTTCTTGACATGTTTTTTCTAGAAGTGTTGGGTCTATTAGTACTACCACACTAGTGAGTAGATCTCGGTCTATAGGACCTTACACTTCAGTTCACCCGGAATCTTTCGTAGTGATACTTGTTTCGATCACCTCCACTACCTTAAGGTCAATTCGATAAAGTTTGGGACTTTCTACTACGACACTTTCACAACGTGAGTTATACGATCGTTTAAACCTTTTGAGTCGTCACCGGTGTCCTGACCTTTTCCAGTCAAAAGTAAGGTTAGGGTTTCTTTCCGTTACGGTTTCTTACAAGTTTGATGACGTGTTGACGTGAGCAGAGTGTACGATCATTTCATTACGAGTTTTAAGAGGTTCGGTCCGAAGTCGTTATGCACTTGACACTTGAAGGTCTACAAGTTCGACCAAAATCTTTTCCGTCTCCTTGGTCTATAGTTTAACGGTCGTAGGCGACCTAGTACCTACTTCGTTCTTTAAAGGTCTTTTTGTAGATAAAGACGAAATAACTGATACGGTTTCGGAAACTGACACACCTAGTGTTATTTGACACCTTTTAAGACTCTCTCTACCCTTATGGTCTGGTGGACTGGACGGAGA